>JAHHUM010002090.1:0-63613 GCA_036173005.1 Crenichthys baileyi
CCTCGCTCTTGATTCGAGATCTTCACATTTAGCTGATAGATTAACTTCTCTCTGTAGCATGTAGCGCAGCACGCGATCATGGCGGAGCAGTTTGTCTTCAGCGTCACTCACTCTTTGGTTGGTGTCGGTAATTTGCTGCTCTAGTTTCATCGTTCGTTCGAGCACGTCTTTCAATGATGATTCCACCCTTGACAAGGTGACTTTAGTATCATGTGAAGCATCCGTGTGTTCCTTTCTCAGCTGTATTATCTCTGCTAGCACGGTCTCCATATTGGTTTTCTGTTCGCTCACGACCGTCGTAGTTTCTGGAAGTTGGCAGGTTTCTTTCCGCGAAGTCGTTTTACTTTTCTTATCAGTTTCTTTTCTGAGAGTAGACATTTTTATAATTTGTTGAGTTGTTATAAACTATATGTTATATAGTCAAATAAGCTAGTTTTTAGGGGATTTTCATCAGAGTAGGGCAATCAAGCTGCTTCTCCTTTCATGGTGTCACCGGAAGCCTGCATGCCTTTTCTACATTTTATATCATCCACACTACAGTAAGAGCACTTGGTCAGCCAACAAAACAAATGTTCCTAGATCCAAACTAGAAGTCAGAGGTGATAAGGCCATTGCAATTTCTTCCCCAAACCTTTGGAACAGTTTAAGTTTTCATATACAGACCACTGAGACTGTGGAGACTTTTAAATAGTTGCTCAAGACTCATCTTTATCCTTTGGCATTTGATTCTTGCAGAGTTTGAGGTCCTTTTAGAGCTGATAATTTTAATGATACATTTCTGTATGTCTTTTTATCTTTACTTATTTTAAATATCTTTGTGTTTACCTGCTATCATTGTTGTTTAATCATACCATACCTATTTAATCTGTTAAACTGACTGAATTGTAAAGCACTTTGGTCAACGTTTGACCTTTAAAAATTGACATTTTCTATTATTGTCATAATGGGGGGTTCTTAGACTCTGAGATACACAACCACGAGGACAAAGACAGCATTTTAACAGTTTATTTAGAAACACTGATAAAGGTCGGACTGGAACCAGGGCTGGAGCTGGTGGACAAACGTGGGGTCTCTCTGAAGGAGAAAAACAGAAGCTGGTAAACACTCTGGGTGGAAACGGAGAAACTATGAATGTGTTCTTTTAGATGCTGACTTACAGGGCTTGGGTTCTTGGCAAGACGGGGAAAAATAAGTCCTTCTCCACGGTGGCTTGAGGCTGACAGGCTGTGAACAGTTTTCGGAGGATGAAGTGCTTTGTTTCCTCTGTTCCAGGAAACTCCACTATGGTTGGAGAGTTTTAACATTGGAGGGTGGACAGGCAGGTTGACGGGTGGTTCTCAGGTAACTCCTGAGACGCTGGGCTTGGAGTTGGAAGGATAGAGGAGGCTCAGGCCTGAGATGTCGAGGCTGGAGTTCCCAAACTCCTCTGAACATGACACGATTAAAAACGGAGACCAGAAAGGTTCCATGACTTCCTTCAGCGAAGGGTGATCACGCCAGTGAAAAAACGAGCTGAAGCCTCCCTCTGGGTTTTCACTCCATAAGTACCCAAGCTGATTGCTCTCAGATGAGCAACACCTGTGCAGCAGCACCTGCCAGTCACACCCTGGACAGAGAGAACACAGCACACAAACACAGCCTGCATGCAGCCTGCACACAGCCTGTACACAAACCACCGTGGATATGACAATTATAGAGTTACCATCAGCTGAGTTTCCAGTTTTTCAGGCTTGACGCTTAAAACTTGCTCTGATTGTACCCGGGAAACTGTACCAGCCCACCCCACATGTTTTCTACATGATTTAGGTCTTGGTACAGAGATTCTCAAAAAAGAAATATAATTTATGTGGTTAACCATTTTTGTGTTGATTTGGATGTTTTGAATTATTATCCTATTTATTTAAATTGTGCTAGTATTTGAAACAGTTGAAGATCACATCAACTGTAACAAGGTTCATGGGGTCTTTGGAAGAAAAATATACCCACAGCATCACAGATCCTCTGCCATGCTAAACAGTGGGGATGAGGTGCTTTCCCACATATTCCTTTATTTCACCCCAAATCTACAGTTTTTTGCCAAAGAACTCAATCATAGTCTCATTTTACCAAAGTGCATGGTTACATTCAAAGTCCCAACAGAGTTCAGCAGGTTTTACAAGTTTACATTTGTGATGGTAGGACAGAAAAGGCTTTCTTCTATACATGGCATCTAATGAGTGTTATAGAGACTTGGTGACCCTAAGGTGCAACTATCTCTCATCAGTCTGGAATTTAACAAATAGAAATCATTTTGCCAGTCCTAGCTGACCTAAAACAGGAAATAATTGGTGTGATCTGGTGTTAGACAATAAGACAAAAAAGGCTACTTGTTTTTATGCAGTGTAAATAAATATACAGATTAAACTGTATGCTGGACATCAGTAAACTTGACTTAATATTAAAGGTATTTATGTTTTTTCTGTCCTTATTTTTCCCTGAAGGTTCAAAGATAAAAGCAGCTGTATTTCCATCTGATTCCTTGCAAGATAACAAGCTCACACAACACCTGATAACAATACCTGACACAAAGGGACAGCCAGGGAGAGGTGATATATAGACATAATGCAGTCATCTTGGCAGATGGATGCCACACACACTTGATCTCTCAATGAGATTAAAGCAGCTCTGAGGAGTGGAGTGGGTTTGCTGTCCTGGCACCAGAACTGTGTCTGTGCTTTCTGAGCAGAGGAGGCCAATCTTCTGTCTTGGCAGCTTTAATTAGGCAGGCTGCACAAGCAGGGACTAACCTGAGAGGCAGAATCAGAGAAAAAGGGAGAGCCCACTTGGCCTCATTCAGGGAATCATTTTAACATTTGAGCTTAAAACACAGATGAAGAAAGCAAAGCAACTTCCTGAAAGACACGAACACTCTTAAGAAGAGCTCACAACAGGAAATGAGGCACATACTGTTTCAGTTCTGTTTTCATTTAAATGCGGTTTTACTAAACAGACACATAAATGATCAGGTTGAAATTTGCAGTAGGTAGAATTCATCTCAAACAAAAACAGGCTTCACAAACTGGTTGCTTACACAGTCTCACTCGGATGAACAAGAACATGATCTAAAAGAACCTTTAGAGGGAGACAAATGAGAGCGTATGTGTAGAGGAAACAGCAACAGGCGGCAGGGTTAGATGCTGCATATTTAAATTCAACAGCTCATTTAATTTTATTTCTGAGATTTAATTCTGGATTAAATGCTCAAATAATTATCCAGCATTTCATTTTGTGTTAGCAGTTAGTTAAATTTATTGATAAAGCAACTGGTAGTTCAGCCTCCTATAGCTCCTTCAGGACTCTGCATGACCTAAATGTTAATATCTTAGTGTGTGGTGCTATTTTTAAATCTTGACATGTGGTATCTTATCTTGTGACTTTGTGGTCAAATGTTTTCACATTCCCTGTATCTCATTGCAGATCTAAAGGAAGAAGTTAACAGAGCTAACCATCCCCAATAAAGCACAGGAAACGTAAAAAGATGTTAAAGCTGTGCAATCGAGCTACTTTGCTGCCTTTGATATTATCTTCTGCTGCACCCTGTGGATCTAACAAGTCATAAACAATATCAAAAAACTGGGGAGCATATCAGACATGCATTTTTCCAGCAGAGCTCTATTACTGTTCATGCATCTGATGCCTAACACTAACAACAGGTTGAGTAAGAATGTGTCAAAACAGACAACTTTACAAGTCATATATATTTTCAATGCCAGCAAGAAGTAAACATATTCTTAAAAAAACTTGGTTGTGACTAACTGCATTTTGGCTGCAAGGGAAATCAGTCGATGCTTGAGCTGACGCAAATCAGATGAACAACAAAGTTCGAAAGTTTTCTGGTTTGAAATAACAGGCTTTAAAGATCAAGGCATTTTTCAAAGTCAGTTCAATCGAATTATACAGAATCCAAGTCGAGTACATACATTTCAATTGATCCTAGTTAGAAGTTGGAACAATTTAACTAATTGGGTGATCAAAGTCACTAATGGGATAGTTAGGACATGCAAGTCACAGATCCCACCCTATATTCAGCTCAATGTTTGGGTCGTTGTTGCTTGGTGTTTTAGACATGTCCCTAACAGTGCTTTTGTGTGTTGATTTGGTCACATGTCCTCAGGTGTGAACTGCTGAAAAACTGCCAGGGGATCCATGTCAGGGGCTGCAGAATAGGGGATAGAAAGATAAAATTTTAGGCCACCTCCTCTGTTGAAAGTTGATTTTTCATGTTTAACATAGAAGTCAGGTCGCAAATAGCCGAACTGTGTGCATTTATCGTAGTATAAGTCCTCAAAGGTTTGTCAGTGAGCCTTGTGAAGAAACAGCATGAAGACCAAATCCACCTCAGACAGGTCGGGGATTAAGTTGAAGACAAGTTTAAAGTGGGGTTTCGTTAATAAACAGTACCCCAAGCTTTGGACATCTCACAAAGCCCGGCTCAATCCATCATCTGAAAATGGAGAGCATGGCACAACTGCAAACCTACCAAGACATGAGCATCCTCCTAAACTGACAGGCCAGCCAAGGGGAGTGTTAATCAGAAATGCAGCGGAAAGACCCATAGTTACCCCGCAGAGGTTGCAGAGATTCATTACTCAGGAGGGCGAATCTGTTGACAGGACAGTTTTAAGTCATGCATGCTACAAATCTGAACATTTTGTCTTACTTTCAAAAGATGATGTATGGTGGGGAACTAACACTGCAAATCACCCTGAACAAAACATCTCAGCATGGTGGTGGCAGAATCATGCTGTGGGGATACTTTTCTTTAGGAGAAACAGGGAAGCTGGGAGATTTAATAGGATGATGGATGGATCTAAATGGAGCAATCCTGGAAAAAAAACTGTTACAGCCTGCAAAAGCCTTGAGACTGGGGCAGAGGTTTATATTCCAGCAGGACACTGACTTGAGTTTAATTTGTAAGAAAATCATGAAAATTATGGATCCTTTGCTTAGAGATTCATGTACTACTCATGCACTAGGGGCTCAGGTGGTAGGGGTTCGTCAGTGGGTTGCCAGTTCAAAGCCCTGCTTTGTCCATCTCAGTCGTTGTGTTCTTGGGCAAGACACATCACCTGCCTTGCCTGCTAATGGATGGGTGGATGACTGTACTGTAAAGTGCTTTGGGGTCCTCGGACTTTGTAAAGTGCTAAATAATTGCAGGCCATTTACCATTTACCATCTGTGTTGATCTATCACATCAAATGCAAAAAAGTCATTAAAATTTGTGATTGTACTCGTACTCGTACTCGTCGTCTTCCACTTATCCGGAACCGGGTCGCGAGGGCAACAGACTCAGCAGCGACACCCAGACGTCCCTCTCCCCAGACACCTCCTCCAGCTCCTCCGAGGGGAGCCCAAGGCGTTCCCAGGCCAGCCGAGAGACATAGTCCCTCCAGCGTGTCCTGGGCCGTCCCCTGGGCCTCCTCCCGGTGGGACGTGCCTGGAACACCTCCCGAGGAAGGCGTCCAGGAGGCATCCGGTATAGATTCCCGAGCCACCTCAACTGGCTCCTCTGGATGTGGAGGAGCAGCAGCTCTACTCCGAGCCCCTCCCGGATGGCCGAGCTCCTCACCCTATCTCTAAGGGAGTGCCCGGCCACCCTACGGAGGAAGCTCATTTCAGCCACTTGTATCCGGGATCTCGTTCTTTCGGTCATGACCCAAAGTTCATGGCCATAGGTGAGGGTAGGAACGTAGACCGACCGGTAAATCGTTTCCAATTGTAATTTTGCTGACAAACAGGCATATTATTTGCTATCATGTTTTAAGGGTGGTGTCAAAGCCAGGCCTTCTCTCTGACTGACTCTGATACTTGAAAGTTTAGAAAAAAAAAAATAATACAGCTGAAATCCTGCAATTATCTAAAGATGCTCGAATAACCCCTAGACTCATGACTGAGATCCAAAAATTTGATTCCATTGGCACTGTCAAATTTATTCATCATACTAATGGGTTGTAGTTTGTCTTGTGATATTGTGCCTGTAATTGGAACCAAGGCAGAATGGGATGATTTATTGAATAAAAGACTTAGAAAAACCAAGGAACAGATATTAATGGAAGTGGAGAGCAACTGACAGGAACGATTACAGAAAGAGCCCAGGGAACACTGGCATTGATGGTTATAGGTGACAGATAAAGGAATAATCACAAAGAAGGTAAAGAAACTCAAGGCACTTTATAAAGTATCACCAACCAGTGTAATGCAGAGAAGCAGGGTGAGAACCTGAACACAGGGGCTGAGGGAGAAATACTAATTAACACAGATAATAAACAACTGACAAACAATTAAATAAGAAATTAAAGAAGTACACAAAGAACAGAATACAAGAACGAGATAAGTATTGTGGGTAAACCGAGTATGGAAGGCAGTGAGCAACAAAACAACAACACCCCAAATCCAAACAGTAACCGAAGAACACAACCATGAATTAAGAACAATACCCATGAATTAGGACAACATGTTGACGTCAACATATTTACACACAGGCCCCATGCAGTCAACTAACTGAACACCTTCCTTTTCTGATTCCCTTGTTAGGCATATGCAACTGATAATTATTGCTGATCTCTGTAAGTTAGGAAATGGTTATAAAAAACAAATAACGTCGGATGAGGACTCAAGTTTTCTCTCAAAACCATGCGAGTATTTTCTGTTTCTAATTATGTTACTGCAATAAAAGATTAATATTTTTTTGGTTTCTAAACATACATGAGTGCCAATCACGTGGAGGGTGCTGTATCAGCAAGACCTGTGAGAAAAAAAACATACATTAAGGTTTTTATTTTGAAAGCTTTTCATTGGCAAGGATTGATTTGACCAACTTTGTTAAGTGTGTAATTTTTTTTTAGCTTTATTTTCTAATTGGTAAAAACCCAATGTTTTGACATGTTTGCCATCATAAACATTTGTCTCAAAACCCCCAGTCGGTTGAGACAGATGGCCCTTCCCACTGAGCCAGGTTCTGCTGGAGGTTTGTTCTTGTTAAATGGGAGTTTTCCTTTCTGCTGTCGCTACATGCATGCCCAGTATGAGGGATTGCTGTAAGGTCACTGACACAATGCAATGGACTGTCCACTGTTGCTATATGCTCATCTAGGAGGAGTAAATGCTGCATTCAGTGACTCCCAACAATTTTGTGGGTTTCGTTAGATACAAAAATAATGATTTGAAAATAATAATTCTAATAAAAACACTAATATTTGATAATTTTGGAATTTATGTAATAGACTTTGAATCTGTTTGTAAGATTTTTATGTGGTCAATTGACAATCAAGCTAATTTTCTTCTTTGTGGTTCATGTTGATAAGTAGAAATTTGATTATTGGTTTATTTTACTGGTTTCTGATGAAAACATGTCAAACCAAAACGGACAGGACTCCCCACTGTACATGTAAAAACCCAGGCCAGTGTTTCATTTTCTTTGTTGGTGATTTTGATATGACAACAGAATCAAACCAAGTTTAAAAGTCTACTCATCCGTTTTTTGAACAAAAAAGATTAAAAAAACAGCCTGTATTTAAAAGTACTTGTGTTGCGTTCTAAAACGAAAATCTAAAACCGTTTGTTTCTTTATTAATCGTTTCTGATAAGAACATCCATTTTTATATACTGCGGCTTTATTATTTCTTTACAGTGCTGGTCGACAGCCAATAAGAGGCTGCTTTACACTCGTTGACCCGCCTTCATATGGTTGCTATGTGTACTACGCGTTTCCCTGTGATTGACAGGGCGAACAGCCAATCAGTTTTGAGCTTGGTGAGTCTGCGCTCACAGTGAAAACTGCCTGGTGAAAGACTTCTACTATGATCAGACAGACCTCTTTGAAAGAGCAAGCGTGCAACAGCGGGGCAGCCGTTGGTTAGACCGGGGATGGGAAATGTTCGTCACGTTGTCTGAACACTCTCCCCAGGTAAGAAAATTGTTCCGGGTCTCTTTTATTACTCGATATGCTGTGAATACAGGTGAAAAGACTGGCAGGAAACACTACGCCAAATAACGCTGCCGTTTTAAAAATAGCGAGCGAGAGGACAGGCGTTTGTTTGACATTTGAACGGAGGGAAATTTGGCTATCGCAGAAAGAAGAGAAAACTACAGAAACAAGAACATAAATGTGGTTGAGATATGTAAACACTTTCCGCTTCACCTCAAGCTGCCTGTTGTGCTTTCAAAACGTCATGATTATCAAAGGCAGTTTTTAAGTTGTATTATTCAATTAACATAATTAAGACCGCAAGATCCAACTTAGCGGTTATTTCTGATGACTGATGCTGCTTTGCTGTCAGGTCCCGGGACAGCTGTGCTTTTTACCTGTGTGTTAAAATGGCAGAAGGTTGGTTACTTTTAAAATTTGAATAATTTTGTAGCATTGATTCTGTCTCAAAATACATCAGTCATTTGATGAACAAATATAGCGATAACATTTAAAAAAAACAAAACATTTAAAATTACTTGCCATACTTTTCTGTAAAAACCTAACTTTAGATACAGATTACCACCTCAGAACAATATGGCAGGTTCAGTTTTTGTATTTGTTCTGCTATTTTCCATTATTGATTCAGAATTAAATCTTCCCTCCCAAAAACAAATGTTGACACATTCGTCTTGTGACATCACATAAGGCAACTGGTTAGAGTTCTTCATAATGCGTTGGAGCTGGGAATTACATCATATCCGAGTTGAGATAGTTTTAGTTGCTTGTCGGACAAGAGTGGGATTTACCATCTGTTTTGGTGCCAGTTACTGTTAGCTAAACAAGCAGATAATATATTTCTTTCTATTTTATGCAGTTCAAACATAGAAGGAGCTTGAATAAATGATAAACAAGCCAATAGAAGTGTTCATAAATGTTCTATATGTGTGACTTTTACTACATTAACTATGCGCGGCAGCCATATTGGATACAAGTCTTGGACTGCTTGGGAAGTTCCAATTTTCCCAATAGAAATAGCGACTTCAGGGGGCGTTCTTGTTGTTTCCCCTACTGGGGCTTCAGGAAATCTAACTTCAGAGTACAAAGAGAGCCCACCAAAAGATTGTGTTTTGTTATTTATTTTGTCTTTAGTCAAAGTTTTTAATCAAGTTCAACTCAACTTGATCACGTTTTACTCAAATTGATGATGCTTACCCTAAAAGCCATTAATGAAGCTGGGATAGTGAGCCTTGCAACTGTAGGCAGTGACACAATAATTACCAAAAGGAATGATGGATTTTTAAAAACTTTATGTCCTCACCTTTATTGTTGTGATAAATACCACAAAATATCGTGATTTGAAGTCCTGATCACTAATCCCTAACTTGTATTCTGTGTTTACAGAAAACATTTAATATGTGTGTGAGAACTGGTCTTGGATCAGTTACCAGTATCAAGGTATACCAAGGCTAAAAACAGTTAGAGCTTCAAAGCCACAATACCTAATCTTTTTATGTTATACATTTTTAAAACTCAATTTAATTCAATTCAGTTTTATTTATACAGCGCCAATTCACAACACATGTCATCTCAAGGCACTTCACAAAAGTCAGGTACATACATTCCATTTAGTCCTAATCATTGAAGAGTGCAGTCAGATTCAGTTATTTATTCAAATTGGATAAAAAGTTTTTCTGTCTAAGGAAACCCAGCAGATTGCATCCAGTCAGTGACTTGCAGCATTCCCTCCTCCCAGATGAGCATGTAGAGACAGTGGACAGTCACTGGCGTTGACTTTGCAGCAATCCCTCATACTGAGCATGCATGTAGCGACAGTGGAGAGGAAAAACTCCCTTTTAACAGGAAGAAACCTCCAGCAGAACCAGGTTCAGTGTGAGCGGCCATCTGCCACGACTGACTGGGGGTTAGAGAATACAGAGCAGAGACACAAAGAGAACAAAGAAGCACTGATTCAGGAGTCCTTTCTATGGGAAGGAAAAGTAAATGTTAATGGATGTAGCTCCTTTAGTCGTTTCACCTAGAAAGAAAGAACAGATAAACTCTGAGCCAGTTTTCAAGGTTAGAGTCTGAAGAGAGCACGTAGAGTTAGTCACAGTAAAAGCTTAGTCAGTAGCTATGTCTAGGAGAGAGAAAGGGTTAAACACTAAAAGACAGGGCCATGTGGATCATCGGTAGAGGGTGAGCATTAAGTTGTTGCCAGCAGAAGCTCGGACGATGCCCCTCTTCAGAAAGGTGTCACAGGTAGACACAGAGTCAGGCCAGGTGTAGCTTCTAGGAAGAGAAAAGAGAGAGAACAAAGTTAAAAGTTGAAATAACAGCAAATAATGCAAAATTGGAGAGTAGTGTGAGAATGTAGTGAAGAGGGTGAAGTTGGTCATTATGTCTTCCAGCAGCCTAAGCCTATAGCAGCATAACTACACAGATAGTTTCAGTTTATTTATTTATATAGCGCTTATTTAACAACAATGTTGTCTCAAGGCACCCCACAAAGGGTCCGGAACGGCGCGGGGCCGCCGGGGAGGCCAGACCAAACCACCAAGTGCCAGAGCCCGGCCACCCCAGAACGGGCCACGTGTAGGGGCACTAAGTAAAAAAATAAACTGATAAAGTTTGTCCATCTAGAGCCCACTGATGGCCGTTGTTATACTAAAAACCACAAGAATTGGAATACCTCTGTCTGTCAGACTGATTATAACCACTGGAAAAGAGAAGGGGTCATACAGGTAGCAGGTAGCATACAGGTGGTGTTTATACTAAAAGTCATCTTACCGTGACAATTATATATACACCAATGCCTTGTGAGAATACTGCATTGAACTAAACACAAATCGGCAGCGATAGCGAACATTTCAGGCCAAGTTTTTATTAAACTCCCCATGGTGTGGTTGATTCTATCAAAATAATTTTCAAGTCTCAACAATGTTTCTTGAAGAACTGGTGTGTCACCCACTGCTTGCACTGAAAAGGATCACCAGGGAGACATATTTACAGTATGTTGAGGCCTATTCTACCAGTGAGCTCCATAATGCTTGCACCTGTAGCACAGCTTAGGCAAAAGTGATGTTAAAAGTTACATGGCCGTCTAAATTTAATGTGTCAGTCTAATATCTGTACAAAGCTTTTGCAAGAAAAATTAGATTAAAAGGGTATTTTCAGTATGAAAAAAGCCAAATATGTTTTGAGTAGTATGTTTACTTTGATGCTGTCTTGAAATGGCATGATCGTTTTAATAAAATATGCTTCTTTTTGTCACAATCGCTGCATCACAGTCCAAAGCTGATTGGTTTAATAATTTCATAAAAGATTTCATGTCAGAATAGTTTAAAGATGATCAGAAATTGGTGTCAAGCCTAGAATGCATCAAAGAATGGCTGGTGACTGGAACCGGATGGTTTTCAGCTTGATTCGCTGTGATTGCTGACCAGCAGACTGGAAACGCAAAAATTGAGTCTTTTTCCAAATCAGTTCATTACTAAGTGTTCCTGCCACAACACTTTTCAGTGTGGAAGTTGTTACTGATGGAAAAGGTGTGAAAGGCTTTTAGAGGAAATTGTGTTTTCTGCAGAGGCACTGTTTTAACTGCAGAGCTTTGTAACACCAGCTGATACACACTGTAGGAGATGTCGCTCTTCTCCTAATATAAATATTAATGATAGAAATAGAAATGTATTTTTCTGTCCCAAAACCTGGAGAAATTTTACTGCAGTGATCCAGAGAGAGAGAAAGCTCTGCAACTTTGGACTGTTTTTGAAAAATTGTTTTATTTTACTATAAACATTTGATCCTAAAGACAATTCAGTGTTGCAGTTTATCCAACAAAGCAATATCGGCAGGGAAAGTTTCACAAAAATCTGATCGAAAATCGGCCACAAAATGTCTGATCAGTGCATCTCTAGTGTTAACCCCTAAATAGATTTTCCTCTTGAACTGAACTGAAATTATTTAACTGCAGGGTTCGTCTGCAGTCTGAAACTACTTGAAATATGCTTCTTTTTGTCACAACCGCTGCATCACAGTCCACAGCTGATTGGTTTAACAATTTCATAAATGTGTCGTCATCTTATGCCCTAATTGTTTTTTTGTTTTTTTTCTTGGCCACAAAATAACTGCAAATTCTTCGTAGTCCAACTATATTTCAATTAAGGATGCAGTCTATCTGCATCAAACATCTGTACCGGCCAATGTTAGTCATTTTTTAACATATCCGTATTGCTGCTCCGATATTAACAACTGATGTTTATTTTCATCTTGTTGTGTATGTGTTTCGGTAGGGGGAAGGCAGGGGGTTGGCCGCGTGATATTCGTTTGTGATAGTGACGTAGCTCCGGACTTTGGGGGTGTTTACCTGAGGCAGAGAAGCAATGTTAGCTTGGTGGTAGTTTTTTGGGGGTGTTGAAAGAGTACGGCAGTATATATAGAATATCGCTAAATATTGGTTAGCAGCCATAACAGCAATATAAATATCGGATATTGATATCGGCCAAAATGTTCATATCGGTGCATCCGTAGTTTTGATTATAAAAAAAATTGGTAATAAGCTAAATATGCAAAGTCATAATTAAAGTACAGACCACTATTAAACCATTTTATCCACTTATAACTACTGTTTTAAGCTTTTGTAACAGTTATCCAATGAATGTGAGCTAGCAATAATTTTTCATGCATATTTATGTTTCTGAAAATCCTCAGTTTTCTAGTACTGCATGCAGCACTTCAGGGTTCTGGCTCCAACTCTGTGCACCACTGCTTTTTATAGATACCTCAAAACAAAACGTTTTGCAAAAAAGGATAATTTTTGTAAACATAAACAAAGATGGATTCAGTTTGGACCAATATTTTGTTCTGACTCATTAGGAATTTTGACTTTCAACTCTGAATGTAAACTGGGCGTCAAAGCTTTACAGTAAAAGTGCCCAGCAGGGGGGGTTTTATGGCTGTGGTTTCGAAGGCAGCTTGTCTGTCTATCATCAGGACTTCCCTGTTTGAAATCAGCACACTGCCTACCTATTTTTTCACTCAACTGTTTCTATTTCTTAAAACCGAAAGCAGACTCACATAAAATTAGCTTCATTAGTACAATCTTTATATTTTGTAAGCTAAAGTAGTGTTTATTTTTTTATGACTTTAGATTATTTTAAGCTTTTTAGGTTTTAGAAAGCTGGGTTTTTAGGTTTAGTTACATCCTTTTTTCTGAGCCTCAAATTAAGCGTTGTCTGGTTTCACCGAAGGAACTGGTATTCCCCTTCGACTGCCTGTTAGGTTTTTAGTTTTCCTGTGTCATTTGAAATAATATGCAATCAGTTATAGCACAGGCCACATGTTTGCATAATAGAACTGTAGTGCTGCTGTCTTCTCTTGCTAGAGTTGCTTCTCAGCTTATGTTGCTCTTCTCCCACTCTGCGAAAGCTGTTGAATGCTGCTGGGTGTTTTGCTATTAAACAGTTGAACTACAGGGGTTGAAACTGAAACACCTGGTTTTAGATCATAATAATTTATTAGTATGGTGTAGGGCCTCCTTTTGCGGCCAATACAGCATCAATTCGTCTTGGGAATGACATATACAAGTTCTGGCACCGTGGTCAAGAAGGGATTTAAAGCCATTCTTCGATTTGCAGGATAGGGCCAGTCACTATGTACTGGGAGGAAAGCGTTTTCCTTAAACTCGCCTCCTCCAAAAACACCCCCAAAGGGGCTCAATAATTTTTAGATCTGGTGACTGTGCAGGCCATTGGAGATGTTTCAACATCTCCTTTCATGTTCATCAAACCAATCTTCACCAGTCTTTGCTGTGTGTATTGGTGCAATTGTTCATCCTGATACACAGCACCGCCTTCAGGATACAATTTTTTGAACCATTGGATGCACATGGTCCTCAAGAATGGTTCGGGAGTCCTTGGCAGTGACGGGGCCCATCTAGCACAAGTATTGGGCCAAGGGGAATGCCATGATATGGCAGCCCAAACCATCAATGATCCACCCCTGCTTCACTCTGGGCATGCAAACAGTCTGGGTGGTACGCTTCTTTGAGGGTTCTCCACACCGTAACTCTCCGGGATGTGGGGAAAAAAAAGTAAAGGTGGACTCATCAGAGAACAATACATGTTTCACATTGTCCACAGGCCCAGATTTGCGCTCCTTGCACATTGAAACTGACGTTTGGCATTGGCATGAGTGACCAAAGGTTTGGCTATAGCAGCCCGGCCGTTGTATATTGACCCTGTGGAGCTCCCGACGGACAGTTCTGGTGGAAACAGAAGGGGTTGAGGTGCACATTTAATTCTGGCCGTTGATTTGGGCAGCGGCTGGTTTTATGTTTTTTGGATACAATCCGGGTTAGCACCCGAACATCCCTTCCAGACAGCTTCCTCTTGCGTCCACAGTTAATCCTTTGGATGTGGTTCGTCCTTCTTGGTGTTTTGCTGACATTACCCTGGATACCGTGGGCTCTTGATACATCACAAAGACTTGCTGGTCTTGGTCACAGATGCGCCAGCAAGACGTTTTCCACCAAGAATTTGTCCTCTTTTGAACTCTGGTATGTCACCCCATAATGGTGTGTGCATTTCAATATTTTTTGAGCAAAACTGTGCTCTACCCTGCTAATTGAACCTTCCACACTCTGCTCTTACTGGTGCAATGTGCAATTAATGAAGACTGGCTACCAGGCTGGTCCAATTTAGCCATGAAACCTCCCACACTACAATGACAGGTGTTTCAGTTTCATTGTCCAACCCCTGTATCTTTCTTTGTGCTGAAAGTGACTGAGTGTGATGGTGATAAATGAAAAGAATTTGTTTAATATAGTGAAATAAAATGAAAATGTTCTAGATTTGGAGGGGAAAAATGACATTTTGCACCAATTTTCAGTTTACATTCATGGAATATTGCATTTGATTGCTGTCTATTCACTACCAAATGGATATTGCATGCCTGTTAGGTAATGACTATCAAAATAAAAAGATGGGGTGGTTATTTAGACCCATTTCAGAATAGTGTGAAGACCATCAGAAATTGGTGTCAAGCCTAGAATGCATCAAAAACTGGCCGGTGACTGGAACCGGATGATATTCAGCTTGATTGGCTCTGATTGGTGACCGGCAGACCGGAAACTCAAAAATCGAATCTTTTTCCAAATCATGTTGCGTTAGCCACAACACTCTTCAGTGTGGAAGTTGTTTCTGATGGAACAAGACATAGTTTGCTATTTTCAGGTTCAGGTGTTTGAAGATAAAATCAGTGGAAGAACAAAAGGTGTGAGACGCTTCTGAAAAGGAAACTGTGTTTTCTGCAGAGGCACTGTTTAACTGCAGAGTTTTGTAACACCAGCTGATACACACTGTAGGAGATGTCGCTCTTCTCCTAATATAAATATTGATAAAAATAGAAATGTCCCCAAACCTGGAGAATATTACTGCAGTGATCCAGAGAGAAAGAAAGCTCTGGAACTTTGGACTATTTTGAACAATTGTTTATTTTACTATAAACATTTGATCCTAAAGACAATTCAGTGTTGCAGTTTATCCAACAAAGCAATATCGGCAGGGAAAGTTTCACAAAAATCTGATCGAAAATCGGCCACAAAATCTCTGATCAGTCTCTAGCGTTAACCCCTAGATAGTTTTTCCTTTTGAACTGAACTGAAATTATTTGTTAACTGCAGGGTTCCTCTGCAGTCTGAAATACTGGAAAACTATGGAAACCAAAGAGTAATGTAGAGAAGTTGTTGTATTTCCAGATTTTATACAATATTCCATTGTCTGGATTTATATAAGGCTGTGTATCTTAAAATAATTCGCTTACTTTCACATTGATCTTTGTTAAATATGATCTTTGTTATTATTATAATTGTTCCCTGCTCTCTTTTTTCACAGTCACATGGTTTATGCAGCTCACATAAGGTGCCTTGCCTTATGGTCCTTAACCTTTTTTACCATCACACTTCAATGTATTTTATTGTGATTTTCTGTGATAGACCAACACAAATTAGATCATAATTGTCAAGGGGAAGCAAAGACAACAAGGTTTTATTTTTTAAAGAAATACAAATCTGAAAAGTATGTTATGGTTTTTGTGTACAACCTCCTTCGGTAGTACTTTGTATTATCACCTTTCAAAGCAATACCAAATGCAAGTATTTTGGAGTATGTCTCTACCAGCTTTGTACTTCTTGACACTGATATTTTTACCTGTTCTTGTCAAAATGGCTCAAGCTCAGTCAGATTGGGAGAGCAGAGATGAAAAACAGTTTTCAAGTCTTGCCGTAGATTTTCAACTGGAATTTATTCGACTTTGACGGAGCCATTTTAACATTTGAACATACTTTGATTAAAATTTTTCCAGCATAGCTCTGGCTGTGGGTTCCTCGTCTTTGTTCTGCTGGAAGGTGAGCCTTAACTCCAGTCTCAAGTCTTTTAACAGATTTTCTTCCTGGATTGCCCCATCAAGCGTGCAGCTTCCCTGTCTCTGCTGAATAAAAGCATCTCCTCAGCATGATACTACCACCATCGTGCTTCATGATGGAGATAGTCTGTTCAGGGGATTATGTGCCATGTTGGTCTTGCATGTAGGTCTCATCTGACCGGAGCCCCTTCTTCAACATGTTTGTTGTGTCCTTTACATGACCTGCAGCAAATGGGACTTCGTACGGCTTTCTTTTTGCCACTCTTCCCTAAGGGCCATGTTGGTGGAGTGCTCAGCTAATAAGTGTCCTGTGGAAAGATTTTCCCTCCCAATCTTTTAATATCTGCAGCTCCTCCAGACCATACTGCTTAGATTAATCCTCTCCTTGCTCGGCCTGTCTGTTTAGATGGATGGCCATGAGTTGGTAGGTTTGTAGTTGTGCCATACACTTTAAATTTTCAGATCTTCCCAGTAGAACTGCACAGTACATTGCATCACAGTATGATTAGAAAGTCAGTGTGTGAATTATTCCAATTGCACATGACTACTTGGATGTTTATAGGATGCAATATTTGGTAGGATGTTGTATTTTAAATACCATGCATGCAAATTCAGCATGCTGCCACTGCCCTTGATGCCCACACCAGATGTATATTTTTAATGGAAGCGATGGGGACACTATGATGATGGAAAAGAATCAGGGAAATGTGGGTTAATCATATTCAGTATTGTTAATTCTATATCCAACAAAGGTATTGCATTTACATATTTTCCTGATATCATGCAGCTCTAGTCCTCTGACATGCTCATAACATACAAAATGGCCTTATAACCTAAACCTGGTTTAAACTGCTCCACAACTTTATCCCTGATCAGTCTTCATGATGCTGTCTGTTCGCTAAAATTCTCTTACAAACCTCTGAGGCATTCATGGAACAGAACAATTATTTATACTGAGAGTAAATTGAACACTGGAAGGGAACTCCAGATACCTCTTTTCCGTATGACATCCCCCAACTCATACCGGGGGATTCCAAGGCAGCCCTTCTCTCTAAGGCTGAGTCAAGCCACCTTCTGGAGAAAGCTCATTTCGGCGGATCTCATTCTTCAGTCATGATCCATATCTCATAACCATGGGTGAGGGTCGGAACATAAACGGACCGGTAAATTGAGAGCGTTGCTTTTTGGCTCTACTCTTTCTTCACCACAACAGACTGGAGCAGCACCCGAATTACTACAAATGAAACCCCAGTCCGTCTGTCCATCTCCCGTTCCATCCCATCATCACTTGTGAACATGATACCTAACTAGCCTATTTGAATTTAAAAAGCAAGGAACTTGATAAATCTATTTGTTGGTCTAGAAAGTGAGCTGGTGGCGATGACAACATAGGTAACTGGAAAAAAAAATCCCCAAATCTTTGCTGCCATTATAGACCTTTTACTGACTGGCACAAACACTGTTCAAAGTCTGGTTTAAATAATTCTGGTTGTAAATGATGGAGGCAGAGGGATGAGGGTGGCAGGAACAGGCGAATAAGAAGTGCTATCTGTTTTACATTTTTATTTCTCATTCAATGCTTTATGGCGACTCTGTTAAGTCCTGCTGCTAGATTATTCAAACAGCCGAGAATGATAATGTGTATACAGCTGAACCCAACAGGAGGACTCTTTTACTTCCTTGATGACTCCTGTTTTCTCTCTTTGACACATAAACATGTCATATTTATTCATTCTAATACTGTCATTTTTTTCATTTATTCTTTTAACAAATCATTGGATGCTCATGACGTTGATAAATTATACATGTGTAGCCTCTTAATATGTAGGGTATAGGACTCCAAGGGCTCCTTTTGCACTTGCCAAGCAGGGCAGCCACCAGAGGGAGGAAATATGAGGCAGGAAACGGTAAACCAAGCAAACCCTAATAAAAATCTAAAACAGAAGTGCTTGGGTTTCAAGCGTCTGATTTTAGAGAACCACTATGCATGCAGTTGTGACTATGTTTGAAGAGTTCACACGAGAACAAGTGTGACGTGTTGGGGAATTTAATGTTAACCCTCTCTGTAAAGCTATGGCCTGTGCCTGAGGCAGTAGATGAGTCAAGCCAAGGTCTACATGTGGCAGATGGGAGAATCCTGGGGCAGGATGGAGGAGTGGGCCATATCCCTCCGGGTATGGTCCTGTCTTTGTCTATTTCTGGGTTACTGTTGATCACGTTTCACCAGCATGGAAAGAGATTTCTGGGATTTCAACTATCTCATAATTACGCCCAAAACAAACCATTATGATGACAGTTCACGACCATCTCTTTTGCATCAATCATTAATGAATCGAACTAGAGCTGAAGACATTTGATCATTTATCAAAGTGGGGAGAAACAGAAAGCACTCATCTATTTTTCACAGGGGTTTGTTATTTGGTTATTTATCAAAAAATGCACCAACTGCATGAGAGCAGGAAAAAATGTTTCTCATTTTCTTTCTGTAAAAACATTTCTTTGGGTTTAAAGCTAGTAGGCAAAGACTCGGTTACTTTCAATATCAACTGTACAATCATAACAACACACAAACGTGGATAAAAAGAATACATTTCTGTTACAGGATTTCACTAAATTTCAGAGCTTTAAAAAGTAAATAAAAAAAACTATATTTGCTTAGTGTACACCTGGGTCACTGACATCAGAGGAGTTATTAAGTACTGACACTAGAATGTAAGGACAATAATTAACACCAACACAGTCGGCAGCAATTTCTGATGTGATTACCATTTTTTTTTTGTAAACCCTGTTTTGGACGACCAACTTTTGAGCAATTCTGACTTGGGTTCTGGAGCATTTTTATCTAGCCTGACAGACTGTTTTTCCTGAGAAATACAACTCGGGTGAAGAAAAATATGATAAGGCTGTAAAAAAAAGTAAGAGTTAGAGCAGATAACTTTTCTGACCCGGAGTTACATAGCCAGTTGCTTTCTACACTTGTTTGCCACTCATAAATATATTATATTCATGTTCTGCTGCTGTTGCCGCAGTGAGTTTACATGATATCCCAGTCAGTGATGGTGCATGCATACATTGGAGCGCATTACTTTTGTTTTACAATAAATTAATTTATATTCCACCACTAAAACACAAATATAAACAGATTGGCCATTTAAAGGATATCTTTCATGTATAAATTACTACCTCCAGCATGACAAAAATTAGTAAAATGAAGTCCTTGTTATTTATGTATTTACAAATAATTCAGAATGTTAAAACTAAACTGGAAATAATCAAGAAAGGCTTCAGCACAGTCATGAGTGAAACCTCAGAAGTCAGAAATCTTAGTTTCCCTTACTTTTTACCTAAAATGTAATACCATAACTGTAAAATGACTAGTATTTAATATGCATATTTATTATTTTTTAGTTTATATGTGATTCATTTAGATATCAACATTAACTTCACAGTTAGATGGGAATAAACAGGATGAAGTAGAATCTATTTGGTCTCCACATTAACATAGAGAAACAATCAAGCAGCCAATCAGTCAAACGTGCGTCAATATACAGTAGAAACTTTAGCAGAAAGGTAACTTATTTAACCTCACAGTGAAACCAGGACAGCTTTTCCTGGCTAATCAGTAGCGTCTGGTTTTCTCTTCAGAAGGCACTTGTGCAACTGCAGTTTGTTGTGAAACCCTGCATCCATAGTTTATAGCTATTCAGCCTTTGAAATCTTTGAATACCTTTTATAACCCAGCTCATTTGGCAGTAATCAGACACGCTAGACACCATGTTTGTTTTGAAACTGCAGTCGCGAAAGGAATCGGACTCTGATGTACTCGTTATGCACAGTTGCACAGACGTATGTAATAATAATAATCTTCCTTTTTTCATTGCAATTGTACATTTCAACGAAATTGTCCTCTGCGTTTAACCCATCCCTATAGGGAGCAGTGGGCTGCCATTGTGCAGCACCCGGGGAGCATTCTGGGGTTTAGGGGGCTTGTTCAGGGACCCAGAGTGGCAGGTTCTGGAATTTGTACCAGGGTACCTGTGGCCTCTCCAGGACACAAATGCTCTGCTCTCTAACCACTAGTCCGCCACTCCCAACTGGAGGAAAACAGTTCAAACTTTTGTTAAGAAATGTAAGAAAATGATGAAATCATCAATATTATGTGTCGTCTATGACTCTCGGTAGAAAAGGGAAAGTTTAGCAAAACATTAGTTTATTTACGAATGTTTTTAAGCTCACTTGATGCATTTTGGCAGATGCTTTTAGGAAAAAATCTTGAACAACGTAACATTGAATTCTGGAAAGTCTTCATTCAGTGTGTTAACCTATCTTAAAGTGAGGCATGTCTAATATTTGCTGTCAATAGATATTAACAAACCTAGAATTCACAACATTTGTTAAGTCGGAGAAATTTATAGTAAATGACTGAATTCACTCTTGTATGGATTCCTGCTCTAACACAGCTGGTCCTGCCAAGGCTCCGAAGGGACGCTCGCCTGGTACGTTGTTATAGTCGGGGCTGGACTGGAGCTGTACGCTGCAGTGACAAAAGCACATTCAGACTGGGACAATGGGGAACTGGCAGCCTGGGTTGGGTTTATCACTCTGCTTTCACTTTCTTTCATGCTACCTCCTCATGTCCATTGTGTTTGCAGTCTCGCTGGCTCTCTGAATGTCTCAGCCACTGGCCAGATAATTTATCACTTTGCTTTGTGTTGCTTAGTCCCTAAATACAGGGTGTAGTTCTGTCAATATTTATGTGGATGGTCAGTGAAGTCCAGTCTTTGTTTTGCTGATGCACTTGGATTTGTGGGCTATACTGACAAATTCATGATGCAAAACATGCAACCAGCAAGCATCCTTATTTCTTTTTTAACCAGACAAATACTGAATAACAGAATTATATTTTTAACTAGATTTTGGAAAGCTTTGAAAAATGCTGCCATATATGTGAAAAGTCACAGAAAAGAAATGCCTTTTGACAGTTAAGAAGTTCGAAGCAATTAGTTTTACTGGATATAAGCATTTATGCACCAATAATCATCTAGAGAAACAAATTGATTGCTTTACTCTTGGTCTGCTCTTACGATACATCTTCAGATACAAAAAAAGTCATTTTATACTTTAACCAAAAACTTGCATGTACTCTGATGCGCTTTATATTTTGAGTTTAGTAGAACGTCAGAATGTTTGGGAGATATCCTTTTATTTTCTGTTAATTCCCTCATTTTCTGTTAAATGAAAACTATCATATTACATCAGCAATTTTTCCCCTTTTATGTGTTGTAGTCCTTTTTAATATAAATCAAAATGGAATAGACAAGTCAGATTATCAGAAAACCAACAATGGTTATTGGGAAGATAAAGCAGATTGCTATATTTTAATTTGCTATGTGAAAAAGAATTGAGTTGAACACTAATTCAGGTTGGTAATGACTTTTGCAGAACATTTTATGCACCCTTAAAAACAATTTTTGGTGAAATGAACAACCAGCATCACCAAATATATTACTGGCATAAGAGCAGCTAATTTTTCTTGCATGTAATAATATTGCAACAATGATAAATTTGTCTTCTTAGATACTCTAACATAAGCTCTGATTGTTGCGTTTGTTAAATGTTTGTCCCCCCCCTCAATGACATGATCCAGTTAAATCTCTCCATAAACGGTAAGCCCCAGTCATGAGTCATCACTGGCCAGCAGATGTGACAGAGGAGAGCAGTGCAGTGTTGGTGGCAGCTAACAGGAAATTGGACCTGACACAAAATGATTTGTCATCCTCGGTTCGCATAATCGGGCTTAAAACTAATATAGAAGAACAGCAGAGTCAATCTTCTGCACAGCAGACTTCGAATTGCTCCATCAGTTCAGTCTGCTTCATCCTTGTCCTGTTTCTCTAAATGTCACATCTGTTTTACGAGTAAATGTCTGCCTAGCCAGTATGTAAAGTTACATTTTCCACTTATAAACAGTTAAGCTGCGTCTGTTTTTATATCATCATAAAAACACAACATTTTTCCTTGTAACAGCCTAACCAGCTTCTCAAAATCTAGGAAGGCAAACTGAGAAAGGCTCAATATTCTGTACCAGTCAAAAGTTAATTTAGGAGAAGTACATTTTAAAAGAAATGCTTCATGTTGAATGCTTAGGTTGTTTGACGGAGCCAAACTGTAAGATGGAAAGGCAGGGAGAAGGTGACTGTTATACAGATCTTTGCACCTGCATTTAAAAACAGAAACTTTGGTTTAAAAGTGGCCAAAGGCATTGTTTGCAACAATGTCAAAGATTTTAACAGATTACTGAAATTTTATATCAGTAATTTTATAAAATTCAATGACTTTGCGAAAGGCCTATCAAATTGGGAGATTTGCAAGGATAATTCTCCTGCTTTTGCAAAGTTAGTTCTTTGTCAAATCGACTGATTTGACTGATATCAGTATTTGCACAAAGGTCTCGACGGAGTGTGTGTAACTACAGTCATATTGAATAAATTAGAATATGCGTTGCAATGAGGCTGCGTTTGTTACATTAAAAGTACCTTTTGAAAATAACAACCTTTAGGCAGGAATTCAATGCAGATTTCTTTATTAAAAAATGTTTTCTATTGGTCTGATATCATATTCTAATCACAAATGTCGTGTTTTCATTAGCTGTAAGCAGAACATCATCATAATTACCAGAAACAAAGGCTTGAAAACATCAGTCTCTGTGTAATTAATCTATATGATGTTTTTCACTTAGTGAATAGATTTACTGAAATAAATCAACTTTTAAATAGTCTCATTTATTGAATATATTTGAAAACCCACAATAGTGTACTTCCTTTATTCTGTTACTGGGAACATTCAGTTCAGTTCAATTCAGTTTTATTTCTATAGCGCCAATTCACAACACATGTCGTCTCGAGACACTTTAAAAAGTTGATTCAATCGTATCATACAAATTTCCAGTCAAGTATAAACACTCCAATTTATCCTAATTAGCAAACAGTTCAGTCAGGTTCAGTTTATTATTCCAATTGTTTAAAAAGTTTTTGCATCTAAGGAAACTAAGCAGATTGCATCGAGTCAGTGACTAGCAGCATTCACTCCTCCTGGATAAGCATGTAGCAACAGTGGACAGTTGAGGAACATCAAGAGTTAATAATAAAAGTTAATCGTTTTGTGTTTTTATGAACCTTTCTTTACACAACAGTACATCTCAGAAATGTATTTTTTGCATTTTTTGATAAATTGTTTTTTTTTGGCAAAAAGTACATTTATTATTTAAAAAATTTCATTACACATAGTGATACATTGTAGATGCATAATAGGTGTTTATTTGTGTTAGTTTTGATGGTTACGGCTTACAGCTTATCTAACCCCAGTATTCATTTTAAATATTACATAAGGCCAATTTAAAATAAAAATATGTTTTAAATACACTCAATATTGCGGTCCACTTAAAGGTGTGTCCATATACTGTACCATATCTGTACTCAGTACCTCTGCTTTTGCTCCTTGTTGCTTGAATTATTTCATCAATCAGCTTTGGGATATTGGCGATCCTCGTTAGGTCAGGCTAGTTGTTGGCTAATCCATCATAGTGGTGCTATGGTCATTAAAACAGGTATTGGTTCTTTGAGCATTGTGGGCAGGTACCAAGTCCTGCTGGAAAATGACCAAAGCTTATTAACAGAATGAAGCAAAAGGTGGTGTCCTTATTTTGGACTTGATCAAACACAGTGGAGCAACACCAGCAGATTACGTGGCTCCCCAAATCCTCATTGAATGTGAAGATTTACACTGGACTGTGTTCTGTATCCCTAAAGGCTGCAGTTATCCCTGTTACTTGTTCACCATTTTCTACTTCACTTTTTCCTTCCGCTGAACTTTCGGATAATACACTCAGATGCAGTCCTCGGAGAACAGGATCTTTCTGCAGCAGTGATGGTTTGTGGCTGACCCTCCTTATGGAGGTCATCAGTAACTATCTGCTGCGCAACTGTCAAGTCATCAGTCTTCTCTATGATTGTGTAGGGCATAACATGGTCATAGCACGACATTTCTCTTCTAAAAATCCCTTTTTTGTTTTTATGTAATCTAAGTTTGGGTTTTAAATTACTTTAAGCCACTATTATCATATTTAACACAAATAAATGCTTGAAGTATATCACTTTACTACAATAAAGAAGATGTTCTTCAGATAGAAAAACTTTTTATCCAATTTGAATAAATTACAGAATCTGACTGCACTGTTCAATGATTAAGATTAATTGGAATGTATGAACCTGACGTTTGTGAAGTGCCTTGAGACGACATGTGTTGTGAATTGGCGTTATATAAATAAACTGAATTGAACTGAATATGCTTTCTGAATTGAATGGCTAAAATAAGTGATTTCCTAATTTATTATTATTTGCTTGTATTTTATTTCTTGTTTTTTGGCTTATATCATTGTGGTTAACCTATAAGTCTGTTCTTCTAACCGCCTTTCCTTGATTTCACCTGTTTTTACCTCAGTTCGTCCTTCTTTTCTCGCCGCCTTTGCTTCATTTATTTTCTCCCCTCAGCTACACAACCTGTGCTTGAGACAAATGTACCTGTTGGAAGGTTACCGAAGCGTCTTTATTCCACGCTTTGCTGTGTCACCACATTTAGCCCGATTCCATTTTTAGCTTGCTTGCTTTATCTGCTGTACTGAGCAGCCACGAGATGAGAAAAATAGGGAAAGAATTCCTCCACAACCTTTTTAAATTACCCAACGTAGAGAGAAAACCAGGTGAAGCTTGTTAGAAAGGAGGAGGTTTATACTGGTTATCCTTTCCACAGAGAACATCTGCCAGTTGACCCAACTCTGGCAAAAAGCCAGATAAAAGGAAGGAAAAGGGACGAACCCGTGTTGGTGGAGAAGATCTATCGTTTGTTTTCTGCAGGAATTGTATGGTCTGTGGGTAGTCATCGTTAGTGTGAGAGACTTTCTTTCACTCCTCTCCATCTGCTTTTCTTAAAGTCCTAATTTTTCTTGGCTGCCATCTGTGTGTTGTCAGACACTTGGAGCGAGGCAGAGGAGGAGGTCAGTGTGTCTTTGTTGATGAGGCTGGTTGGATTCGGCTCTGTGTCTGTTTTAAAAATTGTACTCCTCATCTGAAACGGTGAGTCTAACTGTGTTGCTGCTGCGGTGTCCACTTTCACCCTCTTCCTGACTCTTTGACCTCATTTACACACAATAAGGGTTGATCAGGCATTGAAGGTACTAGAAAAATGGGACTGGGAGATCCGGATGAAAGCAGTTTAACTTTTATTTTCATTTAATAGAAAATGTTTCTAAAGATTGTGGTTTTGAAAGGATGTCGTTTTCCACATGGTTCCTATGCAGTCGTAAAAATCTGATTTTCCAGATCTGGATGAGTTTGGAAAAAATTTGACTTTCCAGACTTTATTCTTTTATCTAAAAGACAAAATCAGATTTGATTCTTCAATTTGTACATACTGTATTTACATCCTCTATCCTTTCAAATGAAATATTTCAATTAGAATTTTTGTCAGATTGATTAGTGTGGTTTTAGTTGAAACTATTTTCCCCCCTAAATTTTGTTTTATCCATTTTTTTCTTCTGTGTTTAAGGATGCTACCAAATCTAATTCAATAGGTAGATACTGAAGAAATTCATTTAGGTAGAGAGCTAATTGGATTACATGACACAGTTACACCCTCAGTATTTTTATTTTTTTACTTTTAATGATGGTTTATTTGGGATCTAGACCTTCTTAGATTGTTTTTGTTTAGATCTGTGTACTTTACATTATCTTGATACATTTTAGGATAATTCAGTCCAGATTTACAAATCTAAGTGTTTATAGATTTTAAAGCAGAGGTGATTTGACCAAAAAACCTGAAAAACAAGTGCACTTCACTACACACTGGGATCGGAAGCCAACCTCAGCATCGTGTTGTTTTAGGATTTATCGAACATACAAATGATATGATCCAACTAGGTACATTTTTATTGTACTGGGGGAAAAAAAAATAAAATGAACTCTGGAAAAGTATGGAATCCTCAGGTAATCTTCTCCCAAAGTGTGGAAACCCTGTTTTCAAAAATGACACCTCATTTTACCGCTCAGAGCGCCACCAAGTAGAGGCTGAAATAAACCTTTGGCTCCTCCTAGCACAAGAAACATACATGCTTCTGATAAAGTTCAGCCTCATGTGATGAAACAAACCTCCAAGATATTAAAAAAGATAAAAAAAAATATCTGTCCTTGATATCAATGTACAGCAGACCTTCAGGAATATCTGTTTGGTTTTATTATTAAAGATAATGGTAAGATTTATTGTTTTTATTATTTATTAGGAATCCTGGTTTCGTTGTACAAATTTACTTCTCAGACAGCATAGATTTAAAAATTTTAAGCGTGATAAAGGAAATAATTCTCAGAAAATAATTTTTTTGAAAAGGTGAATCGTTTCTTAGATGCTTTAAATAAAGTATTTTTTTAAGCATCACCTAGTAGTGATGCAGTCTCTTTGCAGATGAAAGTGTGCTGCACATTTGACAGTTTCCCCGACCACCTTATGGAGACCATGCACAGAAAACCAAGACATCCACTTGTGAGTCCTAAAGCAACAGGAAAATAAGAACAACTATTGCTCCATTGTGTAGTATAAATATGGGTCCCTGCACATGCACATAAGCACAACTACATCCACATCAGTTAGGCTTCGTGCCTGAGTGTTGTGTTGGCACAGAAATAAAACAAATTGAACCCACATTTTGTCTGTGTACCATTTAAACACTACAGCAAGGCACAACAGACAGCTGGAAGAGGCAGTGTTTAAAACGACTCGTGGCAAAACAGGTTGTTCTGAAGGAAAGCAAGTGCATCCATTTCAAGTGGACAGAGGCGCCAGGTCATGACCTTCAGCAAAGACTTTAATAAAAGTCCGCATCTAGTCATTCATATGCATCATTGTAAGAAGATGCACAGAGAATATGCATCTGTCCACATTAAGTAATAAAGTGTGAAATATGTCAACAAATGGCCAGAATACTTTTCAGTCATCTTGCTTAGTTTAATCAAAGCAATCGTTATATTTATAACTGCCTGTTATACTTTTAATGATTATATTGTAACTGTTTATTTCTAGTCTGTTTAGGTAACTTTTACTTGATTGATCAGTTGTGATAAGGTTCGGATGGAAATTAATTTGAGGTATGCGTATGACCTCATTGAGTTGGCTAACCTCTTATATTTCTGTATTTCTCCTCTACGAGAGCTCTTTGCAGGGCCTCCAGTCCCTCTGCTGAGTTAATTAATAAGGTGTGAGGTGTATCGGGTCGGGGTGTGTTGTGCTACGGCTGTTACAGAGTTTTTGTCGGTGTGCAGCTGCTGTTTAATGCCAGGTCACCAGGCTTGAGCCAAGTCAATGCCAATTCAGAAAAAAAGGCTGTTGTCAGCACACACGCTGTCTCACTGTCAGCAGAATAGACGGGATAGCGGGAATCCTTTTATGCGGGCAACCCTTGGGGAAACAATTTCCTCATTATGGATTTTTGTGGAAAGGGCAGCTTGTTGTTTAATATGTTTCTTTAACCAGTACCCATGTTGTGAAAAAATAAAATCAATTCTTACTGTCTGGAAACATATGGAGTATTTGCCTTCCATCCATCCATATATTTTTCCATGCATCTATATTTTTTTCCTGTCTGCATCCGGCTTTTTATCCATCCTTTTGTCCATCTGTCCACTTGACCGACTGTCTGTCCATCAGGCCATCCATCCAGTATTCATCGAACCCTCTTTGAAAAGTATGAAAGTAATGAACTTTGACTTGGAATATCTATAAGAATCCTATAACACTGCCTTAAATCCAGTTAATTGGTTTTTCTGAAATGTTTTCTTGGACGCAGGATGCTGTATGAGCAGAAACGGCAACAGATATGGTTAACCACAGTACCTAAAGGAGCCCCTCATCCCTTAGAACTGTATATATTTCATCGTCCGCTTTACTAGCACCTTAATTTGTCTTCTCCTCTGTTCTTTATCATCCAGTTCCCTAATGGGACTCCCCCTCCTTCATCAGCAGCCTCCATCCGTTCACTAACTTCTTTCAAGCCATTTGTTAAGCTCCCCTCCCCTCTCCTCTCTCTCAGGGGCTCCCATCCTACGCTAAAGGTGTCTCAGGGGTTATTATAAAGAGAAACATTTGACAGAGCTCATTTTTGTGCAATTTGCTGAGATATTGATACTGCAAGCTGTTGTCAGTTGGTAGAACCAAGACTGAAAATAAAAACCTTTTGAAGACTAATAAAGAAATCCAAAGGATTTTCTCCAGGTCATTTCTCCCGGTAGTTGAGGAAATATATGTCAGATTGGAAAAACAAATAAAAAAATTAAAACATCAGTCTTTGCTGGGCTGAATATTCATGTAATTTTCTTTTTTCTTAGATTACTGGCTACTTTTGAGTGACAATGGCGGTCTTTCAGAACAACTTCTGGGTGAGTGTCCTGAAAAACACACGTGTAATAGTGTAATAACTAATGTGTTACTATTTTACATGCTTTGAACCTCTGAGGTTTATTTTTCCATTCTTAGTAGACTGTGTGCTTCTGACTCCCTGCTGTTAATCAAGTTATAACCTTAGAGATACATTTTATATTAAAATGAAGTAGACCTGTCTTCAACATTGCTAACAATGTTATCAATATTACTGTATATCACTCTAATACTGTTATATTATATATTACTGTGTTAAAACAATATAAATTCAGTTGTCATTTCTACCAGAGTCGTATTCAGGACATGTTATGATATTAAAATGCAAGGTTTAACCTGAAGTGTTTGGTAAGTTAGAGCCTTGCACATTTTGCCACCCTAAAATCACAAATTTCAGTGTATTTTATTGGTTTTTTTTCAATACAGCAACAACAGTCACATAATTGTGAATTGCACAGTAGCAGATGGAAGGACCTTTGACATTAATTTACTAGAAACCCGGTGAGCTGCATGTTGATTACTCTGAAATAAAGAGAGACAAAAACTCCAAGACTGATGTGAAGGGAGCAGAATAAAAGCAGCACGATGGCCACAATACTGGCCATTTGATGAGAAATGGATCAATTATCATGACATGAAACAATTGTCTGTAAATGTTTTGTCTCATAAGTTTATTCCTGTATCTCACAGACCATGTAACCCAGGCTGCAACATCTCTGAACGCAGCAGCTCACAGCCTCCCAGCTCATCAAGCTAATACTGCCCCTTCGTCTGCCTAGTAACAGAACAGAGCAGAGTCAATTCTGATTGGATAAAAAACGTCTGCTTGCAAATAACACTTGGAATTCCAACTGCTACAGATGGAGCGGTTTATTTCTTTAGAAAAAAATTAAATAAGAAATGTAATTCACAAATAAATTATATTTTATTTCTTCTTAATATTATCATTATTATTATTAATATTGTAAGGCATATTTATATTGTTTTTCTTAAAAATTGAAATAGCTAAACATTTCAAATTGAAATGTGACTTTGGAACTTGAAGGAAAATGCGTGATGCACAGTTTTGAAAACATTTTAACCATAAAATCTGAAAATGCAGAAATATGTCTAAAAAAAGGGCTGCATTTGGATCTTGATATAAATACAATAGAACAAAAAGAGTTTTTATCTGGGGGAAAAGGCCAGCGTCCTTGACAATTGTTGTGAAGTTGCAGAGGTCAACAGTTCAGCCATAAAAAAAAAAAATGCTGTTGAAAATGGCCACAGCTATTTTGGGGGTCCCATGACGTGATGTGAAAGATGGTGCTCTGGTCAGATGACACCAAAGTTGAACCTTTTGGCCTACATGCAAAACACTTTGTATCATCCCCATGGTAAAACATGGGGGTGACATCATCATGCTGGGCTGATTCTTATGTTCAGCAGGGACTGGGAGGGTGGTCAGGGTTAATGGGAGGAGCCAAGGTTGCAATGAATGATGTAAATCAAACCATGTTCAAGTCAAAAACCCAGACCTAATTCAACTGAGAATCTGTGACAAAACTTGAAAGCTGTTGATCTCACACCTTCTCTGTCAAATCTGACCGAGCTTTCAGAGCTGTTCAGAGAATAATGGACAAATGTTTCAGTCTAAATGTGCAAACCTGGTAGAGATAAGACCAAAAGACTTGCAGCTGTAATCAGGGGTGAACAAAGTATTGACTTGCGGAATGAATACACCCCACTGTAGATCTTTGTTTATAAAAATGATTTTTCTTCCACTTCACAATTAGGTGCTACTCTGTGTGTCTATGAGTTAAATCACAGTTTAACATAAAATATTAGACTGGGATTCAATAGAAACAGGAGGGAAGATGTGAAATCTATGTCTTAGCTTTTCAAGAATTTCACCATGTTTCCATTTTATTCTTGTATTCTCAAATTGAACTGGTCAGTTTACCAACTTGCAGCATAATGGCCAGTTTCCAGCTTGTTTCATGGCAAATTAATGAGATTAATGGTTTGGATTCGGCTACGGGAACCTCTTGTTATTTGCCATTCTTTAATAAGAGAGTTCCAGTGTTGGTTGGGTGCCAGTGCTTGATATCAAATCCATTTTGTGCTTCTTAGCCTGGAAATTTGTGTTGGCGAAGCACCGAGTCCATAACAGACTAATGTTTCCTGTGACACGTAGACTCTGCACTGTGATAACCCAACATCTTAAAGAGATGTAAAGACAATCTGTGAATTTCCTACAGTTGAGCTGGTTCAGACCTAGCATTTCCCCCAGAACCTGGCTCCAGTGGGTCCAAACGGACCACATGGAACAAAAGAGTTGTTGTTTTCAGTGCCCAGTTGGCTACTATTGTTGCCCTGTATAAAGTGCAGGAGTGAGACTCTTTGACCTTCCTGCTTTGCTCCGATTCTATTGTACATTTTTCAGCTATTATGGGCTCCTCCTTTTCTCTTTGTCTGCTTCTTTTTTAAGGAGTCCTGACATTTTCCATTCTGTTCTGTCCGTGCACACCTGCCACATCTATTTCAGGTGTGCCCTACTTCTCTCTCTTACTTTCTTTCTGCCCTGTGGTTTAGAAAGTGTCATTATTTACCGTTAGGATCCTGCAATTCTTTGAATTCAGTGTTTAGTTTATGATGATGATGAGGAGTGTATTTTTAGGAGACATATCATGCTTTTAATTCCTTTTCACATTATATCATTCAGTTGTGGTCTATATAAAGTGGAATTACAATGCTTTTGTCTGAATTCTTTGTTATTGTAGCTCCACAGGCTCCCCTTTAACCCCTGTTCTGAGGTGCATCTGAGAGCAATTTGTTTTGGTGCCGTCTCTTTAAATGCTGTTAAGGCACTTCGCACTCTGCCCCCCTCCAGGTCAAAGAGTGCTCCACTTTAACCTATTCGGCCATTTTTGTAGTTTGATAACAATTATCTAGCGGCGCAGAAACAAGACAAAAACGGAAAAACAATGCAAAACTGTTAATGTATAATATTCAAAGCACGCAGTACGGTTCTGTCCTCAAGGAGCTAAAAGCACCACATGCACTAACATAAGCAGGAGGCATGCTGCTACTGCTATCAAAACACTGGCCAGTAACTGACCCCGTAATCAGATGAAGTCTTTCAGCAAATCCTTCTTGATACTGGCGAAGGTTGCTGAAGAACTCGCCCCCTCGAAGTGGAGGAAATAGGACTTTCCCTTTTGATGTGGGAACAGGCACTTTGAGAGGTTCTGATGCCGGGTGACTTTTTAATAAATTATGTGGGTTAATACACCCAACAACCGAACCGAACTTATCCTCTTGCAGCGTAGGCATACTTGAGGTTGGACTACAAAATGTAATTGGCGGATACGTGAAATTGATCAGCTGGTTCATGACCTTGTTTAGCTGTTCTGGAGTAAATACTGTGACCGAACAGTTGGAAAAACGTAACAAATGATAAAGAAAACTGAACAGACTGAGAAATATGACCCAAACAGAATATAAAGATATCTACGCAGCACCTAGAGAGACTAAATTCAACTTTTCTGCACTACTACAGACCCCAAGTACACAACAAAATGTATTTAAAGGCCAAAAAATTTGGATTTTGCATATGTCCCATTTAAACCGTTAAATGGAACTTTATAAAAATAAAGCCTCCCTCTTTATGATGAGATTTGAAGGTTTAGATTTCCAGCAGAGGTGAGAGGGTTAGTACGTTTAAGCCCTTTTGAACTCTTACTTTTAAATTTTTTGTTTATCTTGTTGATGTTTAAATTTTTGTGCTCCAGCATCACAAAATACACAAAATACAGGAGTAAAGGTAAAAGCAGTGAACTATAATTTGTTATATGATGCACATGTAAAAATAAGAACAGCATCAATAAATAGCTTTAATATAGGTTTATTTTACAACTTTGACTATAATTTGTTGTTTACAAGCCTGCATGTTTAACATTAATAAAAAATACTTTCCCACCCAGACTGCTTTCAGATCTAAAAAGCTGTGTAAGACAAACCAGCCCTTCAGCCAATTAGCCAACAGAGCCGCTTGGGAACGAGCTGCTCACACAGCCTTGTGATGATTGGCTCAAGAGCATCCGCAGCCGGTCGCAAAGCCTTCTCACAAAGCTCTGTCTTTCCCCATTAACTACATAAAAACTGTGCTCAAAACTCACAGGGGGAAGCCTGCAGCTATAATTAATTACATCCTTAGCAAATCCTTGTCCTTGGATCATGTTTGATGTTTAATTATTCCAGTTTGTTTTACACCAGAATTGAAATTCAATGTATATTATTCCTACGGTGTAACACTAGAACTCCCAGGGCCGTCAAGTTGACGGTTTTGAAAGTTTGACATGCCATAACTCTGGTTTATTAAAACTCTGATCTTCCTGGCATCCTGACTTCTTCTAAACCTGTCTTTTGTATTCTTATGTCTCTATTTTTAAAAAATAACAAAGTAAATAAAAGATCTAAGTATTTCTACCTCTAACTACCACAGCCGCAATTTCGACGGCACTGTTATTTACATTGATATTTTTTTTCCGCGGCTGAGTATACGTGCGAGCGTTGCTTAGCAACCGCCACTCTAGAACGCAGTCAGATTGTTGGCATCCTACAAATGGCTTCTAGAAGGATATTTTCTGCTCAAGAGACATTGGAAATGCTTCAAAAATTACATGATCGTGATTCTGGGTCGAGAGGGATTCTGACAGCTCTTGGTCAGCATTCTGTTGAATGCTGGGTCAGCTTGGGTCAGAGAGTGAGCCTCCCCCGGCTAAAAAAAACACGAGTCGTCCCATTAGCCGGAGGTTGTGGCGCATTATTTCAAGGTAGTAAAAGACTAGCCTATGTAACGGTTTTATCATTTTAGGCTATAGTTTACAGATTAGTAAACTAATAATATATAAACTACAGCAAAAGTGCCACAATCAGCGCAGGTTCAGAGTCGGAGACGAGCCAGGTGCCCAGTCCCCAGCTATAAACCCAGCAATCCAGCTCACTGGCAGGAGAGAAACTAAAAAACAAGGCACTGATAATGGAAATAGAAAGAAACAATAAGTTAGGTCATAGATATAGTAGCCCAGTAACAACAACCTATTCTGCGCTTTACACCGTTTTCATCGCAAGACGAGCGCACACCTTGGAAGGAGGAGAAGACAGAAAAGGATGGCGCTGTGTGGACAGTGGTAGGGGAGGAAGAAAGTAGAGGGAGGCGTCAGAGCCAGAACGCGTTGACAGAGCTCCAGATCCAAGATGCCCAGACCACGTTCCTCTGCGTGGTGGATGCCGAAATGCTCATCCACATTCACTGCTGCAGTGTGGCTGAGGCCCGCAGAGTTTTAGGAGATGATTCCTCCTCGGACATGAGTGTGGATGAGCTGAAGGCATTTTTAGCACTAGTTTATGTCCGCGAAGTGAAAGGGGGGCGTAATATGGAGCTGTCCAGCTTTTGGTCCGATTAGTAAAGCTGTTTTTTAAATGTACCCTCTATTCTGTATTATTTTTCAGTACTATATATAAATAACAATAAAATATAATAGGTTTTGATCAGATACTATTATTAATTCTTGTCAAAAACAACATTTTATAGCGTTAATGCGATGACGTCATCACTGCCCTCGCATCCAGAATGCTCGCCGTCAAGTTGACGGGCTTGGGAGTTCTAGTAGAGTTAGAATTCTGGGAAGTTTAGTATTAAAGCAATTTTATTGAGATGCCAGGGAAAATGCCAGTGTGCATTTAAGTTAAAGAGCATAGAGTAACATGGCAAGGCCCCTCCCCTAGTTGTTGCTACAGGCTGCTGGTCAGCTGGCTGAAAGAAGGCTTCTACACTTTTCTCTCATAGGAAAAATTCAGCTGCCCTAAAAAGTATATACATTTCTTGTCCCAAGCACAGATAGTGTTGGAAACAATTATTTTAGTAACATTTGGGGGTGTTACTGTACACGCATTCGTATCAGTTTGGTACACACGTGTTTTTAAGGATTTTAAGGAACTTCATATTTTTAGCTTTTGGTTCATATTATATATATATATACTGCTACTGATATATACTGCTGTTGTGTAATGTGTTGCTGAACAGCAAAGTTTTTTTTTATCCATTGTTCCCTAATTTGCTTTTCTTCTTTTTTTCTTAAGATTTTGGGTTGTCTAAAACTAACAGAAAAGAAATATTGTACTGTACTGTTTCTGTACTGTTTAAATGTGAATTATCTTTTAAAGAATCACCTTTTTCTGTGAGATCCCAAAACATTATATTTGGTATTAATAAGATTTTTTTTAATCCAGTTTTGAGGAAATACGCTGTCAGAGAGAGCCAATTAATATCTCAGTTACAAGCACAGACACCATGACAGGTGATGGCTGTATCTATCAAGGAACATGCCATATGTCTGCTTCTCATGTTTAATACAGCAAACAGAAAATCATTTCAGAAAGGCATATGTGAATATTTACACCCCTCAACAAACTGGCAATCTGTGCTGCTGAGCTGCAGCTATCTTGTCCTGATGCTACCGACCCGGCTCTGCTGTGGATGTGTTCACTCAGCTCAACCGGCCCAGTATGCAGAACAACTGAGTAAGCAAACCTCTAAGCAGCACTGGCAGTCTGGCTTCAATTTTTATGTTGATTTCTGAGTTAAAAGCTTGAGAAATATGTGACTATTTTTCACAAAAGCTTAAATATGCAGTCTCAGTTGAGCCCAAAGTATTCATACACCAGGCAGATTTAAATTTCACCTGGGGAATGTTCCAAATGGGTGTTTTTTGAGCATTCCTCAACTTTCCCAGTCTTTTGTTGCCCCCGTTACTGCTTTTTTAGAACATTTTTGCAAGTATCAAATTCAAGAGACGACGAGATTTATCAGTTTGGACATTAAATATCTTGTCTCTGTAGTGTATTCAGTTGGATATAGGTTTAACAAGATTTGCAAATCATTGTATTCTGTTTTTTATTTATGTTTTACACAACGTCCCAACCTCATTAGAGTTGGGTTTTGTATTTTGGTAAATCATGTAATCTTGCTGTGTGGTGCTGAGAATAAAATATTTAGTTCTTTGTGTCTACGTATGTTTTGCTTTGAGATCAGAGATTGTCTGTTACCACATTTTTTAGTTTTTTTTAAAGCCTATTATAATTTTCCTTCAGCAAGTGACGTAGATCTCTGACCATCCTCGGCAGCCCCCAGTGTTTGAATCATTGTGAGAAACTTCACCATCTCTCTGTAAACCTCCCCCAAATTCTCCGGCGTCTCAACTCCCATCGCTTGCCTTTATCGTCATGGTAATGAGCCCAATCATGCATGACCAACTCGGTCAACTTAATTGATGAATACGAAATTAGCAAGAGAGTAAAGTAATGGGGGTTTGCATATGTCAAATGACAAGAATCATTCAACTAAAGCTGAAGGCATGTTTCCAGCTTCCCTTTAATTTACAATCATAGTTTGGCATAAATTCACATCTAAATGTGTGTTTCTGAAACTATGTGTAGCACATTTAAACGCACAGTGATATGCTGGACTTTTCAGTGTGGCCACACTTTGATTTTGCAGAGATGTTTGTGTTTTGTCTTCCTTTTGCACTTCATAGTTTAAGTGTTGTGATCTAGAGAGTTGACAGAAAGAGACTTATTTTTTCCAAAAGTGTGCAGGGTTATAAACCTGTCCCTCCATTCTGCATTTGGGAGCTCTTAATTGTTTGAAATTAGCAGGATCTTCTGGAGGGTCTTTAAAATCCATCCATCTATCCATAGTCTTTACCTGCTTATCCTTGCATGTTTGTGGGGGGTGCTGGTGCCTATCTCCAGTGGTCATTGGGCCAATCTGGACAGTACGCGCACACACTCATACCTAAGGGCAATTTAGAGTGCCTGAAATAACATGCCAGACATGAGCCCGGATTCGAACCTAGGACCTTCTTGTTGCAAGGCAACACTGCTTACAACTGCCCCCTTGTGCAGCCCCCGCTAAAATTACATATAAAAAAAAAAAAAATCAAAATATTTATTTATTTTCTGACTTCTGATCTGCGGGTTCTGTAATGCTTTAAACTGTCGATACTGATTTTGGTTGATTCAAGCTAGAGCTGCATAATCACAATCATTGGAGTATCAGTGTGTGCAGTGTTGCAGCTGCAAAGGACTGCTTGGATGCAAGATTCTGTTGGATATTGAATTTGGAGAGCCATGCATTCACTAGAGGCGTCTGTGGCTCAGTTGGAAGAGTAGTCGTCTTGCAATTCCAGCTTCCTCCTCCTGCCATATGTCAATGTGCCCCTGGGCAAGGCACTTAACCTCAAGTTGCCTACCGATCTGTGTATCGGTGTATGGATGTGTGAGCGTCAGTGAGTGCGATTGGGTGAATGTGGCTCTAGTGTAAAGCGCTTTGAGTGGTCTGTATGACTGGAAAAGCGCTATATAAGCTCAGTCCATTTACTGCATGTCAATAATATACCTCAACATTTGGATGGATGGTTGATACCCATGCTTGATGTATGGTTTTGGTAGCTGAGATGTTTAAGCTCAGGGAGCAAGGTGGGTTATTGTGAAGAAGATAAAGAAATAGAAGATCTGATTGTGAAAACCAACTGTGTTTTACATAAGCTACAGATGTATGTCTTAGGAAAAGTTACACATGGTTCCCATCGTAAAGTCTTCATATTTGCTTTTTGAAATATCTCAAAACACTGACTGTGCAGAACCATTTTAACAGACAGGCTGGCTTTTATGCCGCCAATGGACCAGCCTGCCAGTCATGGTGGACAGGTGCTGTGTTTAGCTTTGGATAGGCAGGTGTGTGTGTGTGTGTGTGTGTGTGTGTGTGTGTGTGTGGGTCTGTTCGTGTTTGAGCCTGAAGTGAAACGGTCAGCTCACCTTTCTGTGGCAAGGCTAGAATTTCGACATAAGGCATTCGCCAACTACAACAGGCTTATAAGGAATTTTTGTCGGCCTTTTAAACTACAGAGGGCTTCTGATGATACACCATCTTTTAGATGGTTAATAAATAAATAAAATAATACAGAACTATTTAAAATTTAAGTGGATTTGCAATGTATTCATTCGCTTATTTTAAGGTTACAGTTCAACAATGTCTTCATTCCTAAATCTCTTCAAACCCTGAATAGTTCTCCAAACCTTTACTACAACACAGTATATTTCATGTTTGTTTAGCAGTATTTGTGATATTCTGCGGTACTGAGATTTGATGCACTTCTGAAGGACTTTTTGAAGATTGGTGTTCGGGGCTGCACGATGGCGCAGTTGCCTTACAGCAAGAAGGTCCTGGGTTCGACTCCGGGCCGGGGGTCTTTCTGCATGGAGTTTGCATGTTCTCCCAGTGCATGCGTGGGTTTTCACCCGGTACTCCGGCTTCCTCCCACAGTCCAAAAACATGCCTGTGAGGTTAATTGGTCTCTCTAAATTGCCCTTAGGTGTGTGAATGAGTGTGTGCATGGTTGTTTGTGTGTTGCCCTGCGACTGGTGACCTGTCCAGGGTGTACCCCGCCTCCCGCCCATAGATTGCTGGAGATAGGCACCAGCTTCCCCGCGACCCACTATGGAAGAAGCGGTAGAAAATGACTGACTGACTTGGTGTTCGGTTTCAGGTTAGAGTCTGAATTATGCTGGGGTTAGAACCAGAGGCTCTGGAGGGCATTATGTCAAGAATAGCCCCTACAAAAAACACTTCTTATCTGTTGTGCCTGAACTATGACTTAAGACTCTTAAGGAGGCAAATATGTGTGTTGTGCTTTAAAAAAACCTATCAAATTAAGTTCTATAAAGATGAGTTAACCTGTAAAATATGGAGAAGATGAGCCAAAAGCACAGGGACAAATCTATGAAAATCAAATGAGCAGAACAATCTACAGGGATACCTTTTCTCTTGCTTACATGAGGGGAAAAAAGGGGGTTCTAAAAAAGTGAGAGATTGTGCTTGTTTAATGTTGTTCAATCTGGTGGGATCCCTTTCGGCTTGCATGTCTGTTTTTCCTTCTTACAGCAGGCTCTATGTGTCTGTGTGTTGGTTACATACGTGTGTGTGGTGATTCAAGAGCTTTTCTTGGCATTCCAGCCATTCCCCTGGTACCTGGGAAAGGGTCTGTTCTCCTCAAATGGGATATTTTTAGGTCTTGAGAAGCAGCTGACTGTGTCTGTGGCAACATGAGGAGTCCAACCGTGGTGAGGCTGAAGTCCAGACACACCCTTTGAGTAACTGTGTGGCTGCCTCAGCTGGACTTGCATGGATTATAGAGTCAAGTTAAAACAGGTGTAGGTTTGTGAAATTAAAGCACTGATGGAGGTGAGGCGATGTAGTCTGTGTTAAATCCAAATGGTTGCAAAGTAGGCTTTCTGACTTTCTGACATTTAAATGGTTATTCTCCTGAACTTTGTACTTGACAGATAAAAAAAAATGGATGTGACATTTCAGACGTCGACAATTTCTTGTAGTTTTTTATTAGATTGAATGCATTTTTTTTCCTCAGAGGTGACGGATGTTTAGCTCTGTAAGATGATATTCAGACTTGGCTAGAAAAAAAAAGTACTTTCAAAGAAGGTTTAAAATGAGTTTGCAAAGTTAAATCTAAATTAGAACTAAGCTTAAATATTTACTCTCAATTGAAAACAAGTTAAATGAGCATTGTAAAAAGAAAGTTTATAATGAGAATAAAGACGCACTGATCTTAAATGTTTTGGCTGTTATTTCAGTGCAAAGACAACATGACTAGAAAGTAGGCACTTTAAACTATAGCATTTTACTGGCATGATTAGTGAAGTTAACGTTACTAACTGCAGTCCCTGTGTGCTTTTACTGTAGTTAACAGATACCCTAACTGTAAGACTTCCAAAAGATTGCCAACATTTTTTAGTCCTGCACATCCCATGACCGATAGAACGATAAAACACGGCGACTTTCCTGTCATAAGTTCAACTCGTCATTCTCTCCTGCCCGCTGCTTCCCCATAGAAGCAGTTTAAATGAACAGCTAACATAGATCCAGCGAAAAATTGTTCCTTTTTTGGAAGCTTCTTCCAGCCTTTTTGCTTCCTTTGAGTTCATTTTTAAAGGCCTCTCTGATAAATCCTCTCCACTTAGTCAGATGCTCTGCGCTGAAGAGTTTTGTTGTTGGTGCAGCATGGTAGAGCTGATGGATAGTATGTTCACTGAGGGTAAAAATGTCTCATTTTTTTAGTTTATGACCAGCCGACCTCCAATTAGAGCTAGCTGTGTAAATTCTGGAGGCTTTCTGTTTGCATCTCTGAAAAAATAATAATCTGCTAATCTTAAAATGTGATGGCAATAAAATGGATTAAATTTAATAAAAAAAATGTAAAGAAGTTCGGCCAGGGGCACTCTAACAAAAAGTTTTCTCCTTGGGATCACTGATCCCACATGTTCTTTGGTCAATTACACAAAAGGCCAGTGGTCACAAATAAGTTTTGTAACAACGTAATTACATTAAGGCTGAGGGAAGCATAGGGCTTACACATGCCTGTTCTTATTGCTGTGATATATTTAAGGTTGTTCCTAACTTTTTCAGTCTGTTTATGTATTTTTGGCCTGGTACTAATAAGGTTTAAAGGATTTAGAGTTCAGCACAGGAAACCATGTTTATTCAGTCTCCAGTTACCACATCTAAACAAAAAAAACAACTAACAAACATTTAAGTTCAGTTTATCTTAATAAAAATCAGAAATGATACTGAAATGTAAATTAATTATAGAAAACTGTTTTTATACAGTTTTGAAGCCTGTTACAGGGGGCCTTTGCCTGTTAGGGTTAGTTTACTACATTTATTTGTTGTTCATATCAGCCTAGAAACAGTAATGTTATTTACAACATTAATTTGATCCAAAACTATCAGTAGCATAGCAAATAGACTGGTTTTCTACTTTTATTGCAACCTATTTGCTGTTTTAACCCTAAAAAATTGTTAGCATCACTTGGCACTGTTTCCTGACTTAGTGCTAACAGTCGGTATCTGTCTGTTTAATTTGTGGCTCTGCAGGGGGAGAAGAATGGCGGCTTTGACGTGCTCTACCACAACATGAAGCATGGCCAGCTGGCAACCAAAGAGCTCGCCGAGTTTGTCCGAGAGAGGTAAGGCTTGTGTGGGAGGTGGCTCTGTGATGGGAGTGCAGGGTGAAATCCGACATTCCTTATTCTGTACTCAGAGAAAAAGATGGGAGACTGGGCCAAGGTTAGCTGATGTGCTCAGAGTTTAGTTTAATCTGTTGGTTTATCGCCAATGTGTGCTTTCAAAGAGTAGCCTGCAGATTTTAGAAAAATCAAGGATATCTCTCCTAGAACTATTCAAATCGAATCCCTGACCAGTCAATCACGCTTCACCACTATTCTCTGCTGCTAAAGTACATCAGATATTCGGAGAAACCTAATTACTTTATGTTGAGAAACTCCTTGCAGGACATAAATATTTATGATAAATATTTAACTGCAACTACATCAGCCTATCTGACTTTACACAAACACTTCCTCTTAAGCCTCATCTTAGTCAAAATAAAATTAGGTGCAGCAGATCAGTTGAAGTTTTGACTTTTTTGGATTAAATTAAAAAGTCACTTCAAATTTTCTCCGCTTTTAATCGTAAATATTATGAAAAACAGAGATATTATGAAATGAACATTGTTCAGGGGTCAGCAACCTTTTCCTACTGAAGAACCACTTTTGGCCTCACTTCTACTAAATAAAATTTTAGACTCAGAAAACCTACTTCATCCTTTGGGGGGGAGGGGGAAAAACCCTAAATAAAGTGTTTTACTTTAACTAGTGTAGTTAAAGAATCAGAACTGATCGTTTTTCTATGTTTGACTTTAGAACAAAGGAACACATCTAATGTTTACAATGGGAAAGAAATTAAGAAAAATAGGTGGCTCGCTCAAAATGATATTTTGCATTTATATATAATATAATGCATTTTGTTTGCACCTAAATAGCATAAAATTGCTTCAAAAAGTCTTGTACTATTAGTGCCCTGCAGTCATGGACATTCTGAGCAGATGCTGCATAAAAACATAGAAAATAATTGCTAAAACATGCTCTTCCTATTGCCCTGATATTTAAAAGCTTTGTTGAATTTGTTTTTTAAAAGCCACATGTGGCTCTGCAGCCGCAGGTTGCAGACCCCTGACAGCCCTGTGTTTGCTTCCATTTTAAGGAATTAATTAAACTAAAAGCATCACTTGAAGCATTAGAAGAGTTAGAGTGGAAAACCCAACGGATTGCTCCAATGTGTTCAGTATTTGCTTACAAAACCCTCAAATTCTCCATCTGGATTCTGAATTAAATACACTTGGCCTTTTGCAGAGACAAATTTAGCCTGTTTATCAAACGATAGCTGATCTGCAAATTTAAAATGTTACATGTGAAAAGTAGAAAGAAATCTTCATAATTCAGAGCATCATGTTTTAATTGTTTTTACAGTAGATTTTTCTACTAACTTTTCAAATAATTATTTCAAAGGAGTAATTTTTTTTATAAAAAGCAGTTCATTTAAATTTTATTTATTTTTTTGGCTGCCCTTTTGCATTTATTTCATGCAGCAAATCATAACAAGGACTTAGTGCACAAAGTATAATTTTTGTTTTATATCTTTCAAAATTAAATGCTAAAACACCGCATGTTGTGAATGTTGGACATGATGCGATTAATCTGGAAATAAGCAAAACATGCAAACATACTATGCTGTTTCTTTTAAATGCTTTAAACCCTAATTAACATAATAGAGACCGTACTTCCATGTAACATTAAGATCAAATGAATTCAACTGTATGCATTATGATTTTTGTCTGGTTTAACTGTAATTTATTAGATATTAACGTTATCCACACAGTGTAATGTGCTTAAATGGGTATATTGTGGCTGTATAAGGCCTGATCTTTAACCCATGCAGGCATTAGGCTTGTCAATTGGATGTGGGCTCAGATTCTAGCCTAAGCATTTCTATAAACACCACTTGGTGAAATACAGTTATTGTTTTTCTTGAAATCAAGGGAGATAAATTCATAAAAATGATCTGTTGACTAAAAATATTGTGCAGCTGGACAACGACTGAACACCTATAGCTTGTTTGGAAAAACAACTCATAGTTGTTCGGATCTGAATAAATTGTTGGACCTGTGGATTTTGGACAAATCCAACCCAAGTGTACTGGTTTGACCATAATCCACCTTAACTTCAACTGCAAGACCTTACGTAGCTCTGATTTACCAAAGGAAAAGCTTACGTTTCTCATCTCCCAGAACTTTTACTGCCATCAGTAGAAGAGCAATAGGGAATATTTTCAGACAGTCCAACAGCAAGCAGCATTTGTCACGAAGTAGCAGATTTTCAGATTTTTATCAGAGCCCCCACTCCCTGTTTAGCCGTGACACTTAAATCCTCGTTATCTTATTAGAACTAATTGAAATAACCATTATTCAATTAAAAGACCTACACATACTAAGGGATAAGAATAAACAAAGGGGGGTTTTGAGCTGTTTGAAAGGCTTCATGTGAGTTTCATTTTCAGTTTAACTTGTGCGTTTTCCAGCTCATTTGTTGTGTATTCGTACTTTGAAAGTTTACAGACTCTTTTCTGCAGCAAAACAATTGGTTACACAGTTACTGTAAAATCTGTGCTTACTGTAAAAAACAAACTCCCAGTACAGAAATGCTTTCTTTTACTTAGACAGTGTTTCTTTGTGACTTTGCATACTACAGTAGTACTGCAGTAGTACACACTTTGTTTTAGGTGATCTTTGTTAATCAGAGTTAGTTGTAGAAGGTGTTAGGACTTAATTACTCCTGTAGAAAGTGACTGCTCATAAGTTTTTAAATGTTTGATAGATTCCTGTGTTTATTTAATAAGGTGTCCATTCCTGACTGGTCTGCTGTTCATTTAAATCAACTGATTCAAATTTTCACTTCAAATGTGCTTTTCACATATTTTGCGTCTTGTTAAAATACAAAATCAATAAACCAGCGTATTTTGTCCCATGTAACTGGGTTGTGTTTTGACCCTAAATAAATATCTACGGTCAAAATGAAAGGAAAGTGCATATTTTTCTCATTCCAACACATTTTCTCACTCAAAACAAGATATCAGCCAAGGTTCATTAGCAATTATGATGTTTAACTGCACTGTCTTTGTTGTTTTTGCAAAATACAGACATTGACCCTGCAAGATCAGTGAGCTTGATGGGCTTTGCTGCAGTGTGTAAATGCTGCAGTCAGTTAAAAAACCAATACATGTCTTGATAGAGAAATAGGTTGTTATAATAAAACTACAATGAGAGGAGGTTCCCACAGGGCACTGGTTGTCAGTGCTGAAAGTCAGCACAAACGCAGAGGAAACTGCTATGCTACCGATATAATCCTGACATTGATTCAGAGCACTTGTCTCATTCCTCACAGGGGAAGTTCACTGATCTGTTCAACAGCAGCATACAACGATCAGCAGTCAGGAAATGAAACAGAAGCACTCTGGTACCAGAGTGTGATCCAGACAGATCAAGAAAGGGCAACTGTGGAAGCAAAAGGGCGTGGCTTACAAGTCATGATATTCACCTGTAAGGGATTTCCCATGCAGAATTTCCTCCAGGGCCGAAATCTGTGTTGTGATCGTCATACATGCTGTCCGAATCCATTCAGTGCTTTAAATACAAGCAACATTGTGGCGCACTGTCCTCAACATGTTAGTACCTGCATCAGATTCTGCCGATCAACATATTTCTCAGATTAGATGGACACTGTAGGATGATAGGACGTCTCTGTTCTCTGCGGACCCGCAGACTGAACAGGTGCTGTTGTTGGCTTTGCTTTTTACTGTGTCAAACTCTTCTGTAATCCCCTATTACCCTTTTATAGTTCATAGTGGTTATAGTTTTATAGTACCCCCAATTTGGATCAGGCTTGTAATATTAATGTGTTAATTTTAACCCTCATTCCATGTCAGGATCTTTTAATTGAGAGACATAATAGTATGTATTACGTATTATGAAAATTATGGAAAGATCTGAAAGGGGTGAACGTTAAGCAGGTTTTTATTATTTTAAATAGTAAAACTAGTAAAAAATTACTTGGAGATGACATTTTTAACCGTGTCTTAGTTAGGCATGGTTAGCTTGGCTTGCATTACTAAAACATCAGCTTTCATTAGTGCGCCGATCGATCGGCAGGCCGCTCTGAAAGCTAGGTAAAGTAACAGTTTAAATTCTCAAGAGAATACAAGTGGAGCCTGCTGTGATTTTGCTGTACTCAGTTGAGCCTTCCTGTTATCTGATGAGAGTCTTGTTCTCTCTTTCTCTCTCACTGGCTGAAAGAAATGCAGAAATGTCAATATGTCACTGAAAGTGCTTTGCTTTCAAATAGATTATCTCTGTGCTTTCCCTAACTTCATATTTGAAGACCCAACTAATGTAGACCATAGCGGACTTTGAGTCGTCTATCCTTAGAGCCAAAGAGTGTGGTTAGCATGACTTGGTAGCTCTGAAGTGTGTGGTTTTCAAGGATCCGTAAAAGACCTGATTTTTGTGTCTGATGCGTTTCTGTATTTTGATAATTTATCACTGATTAAATAATTCAATATACCTACAGCCTATTTCATGTGAGAATTTGTTGCTAGTAAATATAAAGTATAGAAAGATGAGAAATGTACTTTAGGCAAACACTAACTGGCTTTGTGGTTTTTTCCTGCAGGTTTTGCTAAGGGCAGCTGCTGCAGTGCTGCTTAACTCCAGTAAAGCAATCAGAAAAACAAGTCTTCAGTTTTTCTGTGCACACAGTTTACATAGATTTGCCGTTATAGGGAAAAAGGATGCAGTTATTTCATGACATGTTTTGAATTTTGTATCTAAAAACAGAAACCAGTGATGCCGTCTCGCCATTCAGGGCTGTTATGTAAATCAAATACATTACCTCAATCTTGCTATTGACATTTTGGCAAAACCAAAATGCAGACATCTCAAACATGGTTGCAGAACGTTGAAAATAGGCACAAAAGGAGTATTAGGTAATAAGATTGAACTTATTGTAATTGTGTGTGGTGTTGATATCGATTTGCACTTTGCTTATGAAAATGCCAAAAGTATGAACATGAAAATAGCAAAATACATTAAAACAAACATGTAAAAACTTGATATAGGGGAGAAAGTATTATTGGTCCTGTTTTGGTAGTGAGAAGTTGAACGAATACAGAAAATCAGTAACAACTTGAGCAACCTTGGCGTTTATGACAGATATAAAAAATATATATATATTTAGGTCTGTACTTTGTAGCAAGTTGTTGAATGCTTCATTTTTCTTTCATCTATGGATTAGTTTTATGAGCAGTCACGTATAAATCATCTGTTCAAAGTTTGAATGTTCTGACTTTCAGCTTTTACTCAACTCTCTGTTTCAAATAAATCTTTTTCCCAAAGTCGTGGATTCGGTTAGTGGTTGACTGGAGTCTGGGCCTCATTAAAGCAAAGATGGAGAACATAACATGTTGCAATTAGCAGGAGTGATGGAGCAGTAAGAAGTTACTGCAATATAGTATGTACACCAGAGGGGATTTTAGGGGCAATTTAATTTCATTTGCAATTTAATGGTAAAACATTGTATTGATCCCAAGAAGCTGACAATGTTCGGGCCAGGAAGTGTCGAGGGTAGTTTAATCAACTGGCCAGATATTGTTGTTAATCACAGTTAATTCATGATTGTGTTTTTTTTTCACAATAGGCTAAGGCTGGTTTGGATAAATTTTCGAAATAATTTTTCGAAAACTGTTTTTTTAAACTCATGTCACTGTATCTGTTTTTGAAATTTGTTCATTAAATCATGAAAAACAGAAGAAATCTTGAAGGAAGCAAATATTTTTACAGCACTGTACATTCTTATGTATATTCCTTTTTTTCCCTGTCATCCCAGGTTCTCCTGAGTCACTTCATCGGTTGTCCTGCTTGGGTTAAAATGTTCTATTTGTTTGTTTTGCAGGGCTGCCGTTGAGGAGACTTACTCCAAATCAATGAGCAAACTGGCAAAGATGGCGAGCAATGGAAGTCAGCTGGGGTGAGTGGAAACCAGTCCTTCCTTTTCCCCTGGGATTGTTGTTGTAATTATCAATGTGACTGGCATATGGTTGCATGTGTCATATGTATGAGTACCATCTGCAGCACCAAATGTCCATATTTAGGATTTAATTAACGCCGTGTTTGATAAGTAGCTCATATATTTTAATGCATGGGTTTATGAGCTGTTTATGCTGTAATCAAAGGATGAACATGAGCAAAACCCGTGATTTCTGGAGATGTACAACAAACCACAATTTGCTGCTATAATGAACATTACAAACCAGATTTCAGAGTTAATTCAGAGTTACACTAGGAAATTAACACACTTTAGATTTTCCATAATAACTACTGAGTCATTTACAGATCCACACAAAATGATTTGTTTTTTTGTTTGTTAAATCTTTGGTTTTTGGATCTTTTAATGTTATTTGTTGTAATTTTAATGTATAATTGATTATCTGTGTCTTCTTTAGGACTTTTGCGCCCATGTGGGATGTTTTTAGGGTATCTTCTGACAAACTGGCTCTCTGCCACCTAGAGCTGATGAAGAAGATGAACGACCTGATCCGGGACATTAACAAGTATGGAGACGAACAGGTCAAAACACATCGTAAGGTAAATTTCTGCAATAAAAACTTTATCTATACAACTTTGTTGTAGAGATAGTAGTCTGTTTTGCATACTTTTGGTATAGTGTCCCCAACAAAGCCCTCATTTTCTGATGTATCTCAGAACATTCAGTTATTGCCTTTTTCCCTAAAAGCATCAAATGTAGTGACGATTTGTAAAAGATGTTGATGTAAACTGTGCATCAACCAGACAAAGGAGGAGATGGTGGGAACAGTGGAAGCAGTGCAGGCGCTGCAGGTCCAGAGCGGTCACCTTCAGAAGTCAAAGGAAGGTTACCACACCAAATGTTTGGAGCTGGATCGACTCAGGAAGGACGGAGCACCGCAGAAAGAGCTAGAGAAGGTTTGCTGCCACTTTAAAACTTACTTCATAACCATTTGGCACAGAAGTACGCAAAATAAAACAAATCTGTGAAATAATTTATAAGATAATTCAGTTATTTAGTTTTTTGTCCTAAAAACTCAGCGATTTAAAATTGAGCAAATTTGCAGTATCATTTGTTGTTAACAATAATGTGAAGAGTAAAGCTTGATGCGAATAGCTTGCTAATGAAGCTGGACCTTTCAAAAACCTTGTCTGCATTATTTTTTACTATGGAAAAGCTTGAAAATGAAAAAGACTGGCTGAACATTTTCTAAACACCTGGTGAGGGTTCCTGTTTAGCGTTGAAAAGGATGGAACTAGTTTTGTGTATTTTCCATGTCTGGATATGTATGGAAAAAGAAAAATATTTCAGCACTTTATTCCTTGGGCCATTGTCTAATCATCCAGCCACCCACCAACCCTCTCTGCTGGGTCACGTTAAACTTTATTAGCCGATGTTAGTCATTTTCTAACATCAGACCCATAAGTAAATCTGGGCCAACCCAGGTTTATTTCCATTTTCTTGTTATTCGTGTATGTGTTTTAGGAGGAATAGGGTGGGGCGTTGGTCATGTGTAATTTGTTTGGTGATGTGATAGTGATGCAGCGCTGTGGGATGTGTGAAGCAGAGAAGCGGTGTCAGCGGTGTGGTCATTTTTTCACGGTGTCGAAAGGGTATGGACATATATACAATATAATATGGATAAATGGAAGTTATCAGCCGCAACAGCAATTTTAAAATTGGATATGGATAACAGCCCAAAAGTTCATATCTGTACATCCCTACTTGTATTTTAGTCTCTTTATATCATTCATCATATTTGCTTTACTGGACTTGGGCCTCAGAACCACGATGCAATGAATAAGTCTCTTGTTGTTTCTGCAATTTGTTGGTGAGCCTCCAGAAAAGTGGACAGGAGAGAGCATTACATTTAAAAGCTTCTTTTTTCTAAATTTACCAAGCCAGACATATTTTTTGTTTGCCTTATTTCTTAAATTTAAACAACCAGCGACAGAGAAATATTTACCGTTTTAAACTGTAAATAAAGTGTTTTTTGATTTTCATGTATGAAGCTCTTAAACTCTCTGCAGCTTGAGATGAGCATTGTTAATAATTTACAGTGTTGGCCAGGAAAAAGATACTTTTTACACAGTATTTCAACGCTGACAAGAATCTGTGCAGGAATTCATGTCTACAAATAGTTGGGCTGATAGATTATGGAAAAAATAATAATCATGATTATTTTGGTCAGCATAAAAAAAAATCTGGATTATTTAACACGACTTACTGAGTTTGGAAAGCAAAGCTTTTATTGAACTTGGAGAACAGTGATTTTTCCAGAAACGCAAAGATTTTCCCAATTCCTTCTTATTGGATCTTGCTATAAAATACATGAGAAATCATTTATGCTAACTCATGCTTCTACATGCAGGGATGAACCGATCAGACCTCAGCTGATACCAGCCAGTGTGGCGCCATGTTAACTTTTCAAAATTCGCCTGTCCAAAGCAGCAGAGGCTAAAGCAGCCATCAGTCCAAACATTACAAAATAAGAGCAAACTTAAACAGTTAAAAGAAATATTTCAAAATAAGAGTAGAGAAATATGTTGTTTTTTGACAGTTATCTTGTTTTTGGGATCATTTGGAGCAAAAAATTTAAATTGAACCAAAAATTGTATTAATTAAACATAAAAATAAATTAATCTACTGATTACTTTTCTATTTTTTTATAAACATGTTTGCAATATATGAGTAAAATAAGGAAATCTACCAGCTTGGAATGGATGAATGAATGAATTATTACTACTAAGTTAACTGTTAGTAACATTTTCTGAAGGTCCTGCTTTCAAATTTGTCAGTGATGTTGATTAGGTCATGTTATTGTTGACTGTGTTGCCACTACAATGCACAATTATCTCTTGTCTCACACAGGAGTAAAGATCCACTGTTATATTTGCAGACATTCAATGTGTTACAGCTCAATAATCACAGATGACATTAGATCACACTGAGCACTGAGTATTTGTAATTATAGTTCTGATATTGTCACTATGTAACTGTGCTGTTAAATTTAATGTCAGCTTTGTGAGTCAGCGGCTTGAAGGCTGTAATTTTCCTGTTTTCCCTCGCTAGGCGGAGCTGAAGTCTAAGAAAGCGGCAGAGTCCTTTGCGTTGTACATCGAGAAGTACAACCGTGTGGGAGGAGAGTTTGAGCAGAAGATGAGCGAGTCCGCCCAGGTCAGCTTCGACTCCAGCGTTATTTCTCGCCCACCCTCTGATGTGGCTTTTCAGGCATTCCTCCTTCTCGTTGGCTTCATGCCCCTCTGACTCACGCTCAGTGTGGCATCCCACCTGATGGGACCCATATCTCATCCATTCATGGACCATCTAACAGCATGGGGACCCTAATTAAGGAAACCTCAGCCCACCTCAACCCCCAACTCCTAAACTTCCACACACACACACACACACATACACACAAGCTGTAAACTGCTCATTACTTTTAATCACTGCCTCTCTGCTTCCATGGTTACAGCTGCCGTTTCCATGGAAATATTAAACAAATCTCAATGAGCGCTTCTGTGTTTTACATTTGAAATAATGATGGAGTCCTGGTGACCAATTAGTTCATGTAATGGGTCTGAGCGGTAAGGTCTGGCTATAATTGTTAGGGTGTGTGAGGTAAACCTGGGAGAGCACATTTTTCTTCCAGGTTTACCACAGAAAAGGAAAATAACTTAGGAATTTCTTTCATACTAAATTTGTCACACTTTTTAATGAGCTCAGCTGGTTTGAACTAAGAGAAATTAATTCTATTGTTGTTCATTAAGGCATTTTCCTGCTCATTTTATGATTGAGGTGTTTTTCAGCACCAAATATTAAGGTGGAACTACAGTTGCTTAGAAAAGGGTTTATACCCCTTGAACTTTTTCACGTTTTCAGGTTGAAACAACAAACTTCACTGTATTTGATTGGTGTTTTGTCACACAAGTTCGTGCATAATTGTTAAATGGAAGCACAGCACTTTGTAAACTAACAGCAAGAGACAATCTTGCAAAAGTATTTATACCATGACCTGCTTGAAGAGTTTCAGTCAGGCTTCAGAGCTCACCATAGCACTGAAACAGCTCTGCTGAAAGTCACTAATGATATTCTTAAGGCCTCAGATAATGGACTTGTGTCTGTACTGGTTCTGTTAGATCTCAGTGCTGCATTTGATACAGTCGATCATAATATTCTCTTAGAAAGGCTGGAATATTCTGCAGGGATCGGGAACAGCGCTAGGCTGGTTTAAATCTAATCTGTCTGACAGATTCCAGTTTGTTCATGTAAATTATAAATCATCTTTACACTCCAGGGTTAATTGTGGAGTACCCGGGTTTTTCATTTTTTGGGCCAATTCCCTTTACTATATATATGCTTCCAATAGGTAAAATTATCAAGGCAGCATAGAATAAATTTTTCACTGTTACGCTGATGATACTCAGTTTTACTTATCCCTAATCCTGATAAACCCAAACCAGTTAGATAGACTACAAGCATGTCTTGAAGATATAATAACTTGGACACTTTTCATTTTTTGCTTCTAAATTCAGACAAGACAGAATTTGTTGTCTTTGGGGACCGGCATCTTTAAAAAGAAACTGCTTAGTCAATCACTTAACCCTGAGGGCATTAAATTGACCTCCGGTAATAAAGAAAAAAACCTTTGGTGTTTTTTTTTTGACCAGGACATGTCATTTAAATTCCATATTAAACAGGTTTTTCTAGGATTTCCTTTTTTCATCTCCGGGAACTTCCCAAAATTAAAAAATATCCTATCCAGGAGTGACGCTGAAAACTGCCCCATGCTTTTTGTTACTTCAAGGCTGGACTATTGAAAATTCTTTACTATCAGATGTCCCAAAATGCAGTTAAAACCTTTCAGCTGATTCAAAATGCTGCGAAAAGGGGTTCTGATGAAAATTAAAAGAGAGATCATATTTCCCCCTTTTTTTATTTCCCTTCACTGTTTCCCTTTAAATCAAAATAGAATTTTAAAAATCTCCTCCTCACATATAAGCCCTTAATGATTTACTTTTCCATCATACATCAGAGATCTGATTGTTCCAAACGTTCCTAACAGAGCCTTCGTTCTCAGACTGCATTTTACGGGGGTTTTTCCTAGAGTCTCAAGAATAAAATGGGAGGCAGATCCTTTATTTATCAGGCCCCTCTCCTGTGGAACCAGCTCCCGGTTTTTTAGTCCATAAGAGGCAGACACCCCTTTTCCCTTTTTAAGGCTAGGCTTTAAAACTTTCCTTTTTGATAAAGCTTATTTAGAGTGGCTTAGGGTTTCCTGAGCTATCTTCTTATTTTTTACCTCCGTCTTCTTTCCTCCCCTGTTGGATGAGTAAGGGGGGGTCAGGATTAGCCTAAACCGGCTCAGTTATGGGGTTGAGGTGCAAAAAACACCCTCCATTTCTGCTACCTGTTTCCCCCTTTCTTTTCCAATAGTTATAATCAATCTGAAAGAGAAGGTATCCAAATTGTCGTTTTTTTTAGTATAACAATGGCCATCAGTGGGCTCTAGATGGACAAACTGTCTACTTTTAAGGCTAGGCTTAAAACTTTCCTTTTTCTGTAGTTATGCTGCTATAGGCTTAGGCTGCTGGAGGACATAATGACCACTTTCACCCTCTTCCCTACATTCTCACACTACTCTCCAATTTTGCATTATTTGCTGTTATTTCAGCTTTTAACTTTGTTCTCTCTCTTTTCTCTTCCTAGAAGCTACACCTGGCCTGACTCTGTGTCTACCTGTGACACCTTTCTGGAGAGGGAAATCCTCCAAACTTCTGCTGGCAACAACTTAATGCTCAGCCTCTACCGATGATGCACATGGCCCCGTCTTTCAGTGTTTAACCCTTTCTCTCTCCTAGACATGGCGATTGACTGAGCTTTTACTCTGACCAACTCTATGTGCTCTCTTTCAGACTCTAACCTTGAAAAATGGCTCAGAGTTTATCTGTTCTTTCTTTCTAGGTGAAACGACTAAAGGAGCTACATTCATTAACATTTACTTTTCCTTTCCATAGAAAGTACTCCTGGATCAGTGCTTCTTTGTTCTCTTTGTGTCTCTGCTCTGTTCTCTCTAACCCCCAGTCGGTCGTGGCAGATGGCTGCTCACACTGAGCCTGGTTCTGCTGGAGGTTTCTTCCTGTTAAAAGGGAGTTTTTCCTCTCCACTGTCGCTACATGCATGCTCAGTATGAGGGATTGCTGCAAAGTCAACACCAGTGACTGTCCACTGTCTCTACATGCTCATCCAGGAGGAGTGAATGCTGCAAGTCACTGACTGGATGCAATCTGCTGGGGTTTCCTTAGATAAAAAACTTTTTATCCAATTTGAATAAATAACTAACTCTGACTGCACTGTTCAATGATTAGGATTAATTGGAATGTATGTACCTGAGTTTTTGTTAAGTGCCTTGAGACGACATGTGTTGTGAATTGGCGCTATATAAATAAAAGTGAATTGAATTTAAACTGAATTGAATTTTTCTGTGGTCTTTGTAGGGGGCTAGCTTTAAGAGGAAATGGTACATTTGAGCTATAAAGTGTCACAAATCAAGAAAAATGACTTCCCCCAACTCCATGCAACCAAAACCCACTATAATAAGAAACTACAAAAGAAGAACAGAAAACAGATCATGACCAAAATCCTCTCCAATTAATTTGTCAATAAACCAAACGCAGTCAAATAATATTACTTACTGAGCTAGTTTTTACTGCAGTGCTTTGCTTCTAAACTGCTAAACCGAACCTAACAAAACAAAAAAAATGCTGCATAGTTGAAAATGAAATAAAAAGTCCTGTTCCTATTTCTTAAATGTCACAGGTGTGACTTCATTAACAAAAACCATATTTCTTACAGGCTGAGCTTCTAAACAAATGAGATTTAACTGCTTTAAGATGCATAACAAAACCATTTTTGTTGTAAAACCGATAATTTTTAGTACTCAATTTGTAGGTTTTAGAATGTATCTTTTAATGACTGTACTTTTCAACTTTGCTTTTTTTGTGATGGTTGTGCAGAGGCTGTTTAAATTTATATTAGAAGTTAAGGATTTTCTAAGGAATATTTCTTTGTTTTTGCTTTTTTTGTGAACGTGTGCATGTTTGAGCAGAGGTTTCAGGAAATCGAAGAGGCTCATCTGAGGCAGATGAAACAATTGATTAAAAGTTACTCTCACTCCATAGAGGACACCCACGTCCAGGTGGGACAGGTAAGCTGGACCTAATATGAAGTACCGCTTTAATGATAGTTATCTAGCGCTTTTGTGTCTTTCAGTTCCCTTTGTAGTGTAAGCATTTGGGATGCAGTCTTCAGAGTATAATTAGTTATGAGCTGCAATTAGCAACATTTTTTGCTTCATTCTTTCCATATTTAGTTAATTTTAATTAGTTGGTCTAATGGTTTGGCACAAGAAATGGTGCTTGGGTGTACTTGTTCTGTGCAACTGCAGTTCTCCTAGTTATGTATATAATTAAATTATGTGAAACGTGTACAGTTAAAGCCCTTAGAGCGTATTTGTCCCTTTTGGACTGTAGGTCCACGAGGAGTTTAAGCAGAATGTGGAAAACATCGGCATTGACATCCTCATTCAGAAGTTTGCTGAGCAGAAAGGAACGGGCAAAGAAAGGCCAGGTACAGCGAGCTCATTCTGTGTCCATCTACAATGAATTTAGACTGAACATAGAACCTCAAAAAGAATTTCATTATGTCAATGTCTGTTCAAAAAAAATGGTAAAAATATGTTTTTGCATTGCCTGTAGCTTCAGTTGGATTTGAGGAGTACATGACAGCTTTGACCCCTGAAGGTGGCAAAAAAACTCGAGCAAAAGCCTTCAGGATCCCCGGTCTCGGCAAGAGGGACAAAGAACCGGACTCCACGTAAGTCCCGTGCCAAAACTAGATCACAGTATCATTAATAAATAACTTATTTACAGAGTTTTGAGTGAAATCAAGTGAGGGGAGATTATTTAACAGATTTTTGGTTTTCGCTTGGCTATATATCAACCATATCAGGCAGGAGCTTTATTTGACTGAGGTTTTAAATCCTTGTGGTTTGCTTTTACAATTTAAATTATTTGAAATGGATGCAACATCCAGTTATTAAACTATAACAGACATGTAGCAAAAATAACATCTTTGTCACAATTTTCTTACGTAAAAACATGGCCATGAACGAAAAGGAGTAGATTTCAGTCCGTTTTTGTCAACTTCTAACAAGTACAATTAACAATAATAAATGTAATAAATTGATATATTTATTACTTGATTGATTTGGTCTCAGACTATTTTGACCAAAGAAATTGTTTCATTTAAAAGCTTTGGTAAGGTGCTCTCTTGCCAGAGGGATGACGTTATACCTGAAACACTGAATCCGGACATTATGCGGAACAAATTGGCCCCTAAAAATCTGTGACGTATGTTTTAATCAAAGACAACCGGCCGTGTTAAACTTCCCTTCCCCCCTCATGTGCTTATCTGGTCTTTGCTACTGGCTTCAGACTAAACTAAAAGTAACACCTCTGTTTTGATTTTGTTTTCTATATTTGCAGAGATTCAGCTGTCCCAGAGGCACTGGTGAGTATTTGACATATTTCACACTTTAATGCTCAGAGCTAAAAAACACTGACCCTGTTATTAACCCAGACAGCCATGCAGACTCTGGTGTTTTGAAGGATTGTAATCTATTACAACAGGGTGTTTTTGTCCAGAGTTGGGAAGAGAGGGATTATGTGTGTGTGTGTGTTTTAAAAGCAAGATGGATGGTGTGGGGTTTCCCAAGTTTATTCCTGTACTTCTGAGAAGAGGTTTCCAGGATTATCTTCCTGGGACAGTGGAAGTGTGTACACGTGAGGTGTACGTGTTTTCCTACATGTAGGACTGTGTTTAGAGCAGTGTGTGTAAAAGGGCTTTGGACGTTGCCAAAAATCCATCCAACAGACTGATGATGCAGCAGAGAGTAAACAAAACATCATAACACTACTGTGGCTGCTATTCAATACTTTCTGCACTGGTTACGAGAAGGTTTCTTTTTTGTAATGATTTACATGCACTTCCATGGTGAGTTTTCAAATGAGAATTTAATTTATTAGGTAAAAATAATCTATCCAAAACAACCTGGCACCATATGAAGAAGTGATTGCACCTGGCCACTCCTAGGAAGGTTCACCACTGTTCATGATGTGTTAAAAGTAGCTCTCACTGTGGTCCGAACGCCTCAGAAATAGCTCAGAATCCGTTTCCAGACTAACAGATGTCAGTTTCTCATCTGTTCTTGAATATCATGAAATATGTGGCACAATGTGGTGCTTTTAGCCTACTTCATGTTGTCAGACATGTTCTGTACAATTTCTTGATTGTGGAAGAAATTCAGTTATCACTTATCTGTATTATAAAAGTGTGCAGGTCAACTGAAGGCTGCCTGTGAGCAGTCATGTGGTTTTACTGCAGTGGACCTTTTTATGGTTTAAAATCTTTTGTGTCGCTGCGCTGATGCTGAGCTCCATAAAGCCCCAGATTATCTATCCTGCTCGATCCTAGAAGTCACTGTTTACAAGTGGAGAGGTATATTTACTCACTGATTCACTCTAATGTAGAGCTCTCTGTAAGTGCTGGGCTGAGGCGGGTGACAACACGTCTGTGTGTCAGATATGCATCATTTGTGTCTGAGCCGCTGACCCAGCTGCTGTCCTAATGTTCTCCTTCGTGTGTATATTCCTGTTTTTACAGAATTCACCGCTGGAGGTGGACGATGAGGGATTTGTCATCCGAGCTGACAACACTCAGAATGATATCCTTTCTTTTTTGTCCAAAAGTAATATTAGCGTTTCGGAGGGGCTCAGCCAGAGTCCTGACTTAGGGTGATGGCAAGGAGGGCATCCGGCCTCAAAAACTTAGAGCTCATCACCAAAGATAAATCATGAAAACATCAGGAAACATTTTAGCAATTATTGGAAGGGTTTGAATACAAATATTTCCAATGATTACTAAGAAGGCATAAACTATTTTTGATAAACGACCGTCTCATTTCCATCCGAAACAAACTTCTCAGTTGACTGAAAATAATTTGGTCTTTAAATCTGGCAGGTGTATAAATAATTTTGGACTTAACTTTATGTTGTATTTTTATTCTTGAAAGTATAACCTTTTCCTATAATGTTAACTTAATTCAACCTTCAAAAGTATATATTTTTTATTTATAATATAATACACACTTTCTTTAAAAACAAAGTTGAATAGAAACACACATCAGCAAACCCTTGTTATTCTGAACTTTGCCAGACTTCAGATTTATCTGTATGTCAGAGTCAGTCTGCAGCTAATTAAGCCTTGTGATTTTACTGAGTAAAGGTCACTTACGGAGCGGGAGGCGATCTAAATGAAGCATAGTTAAAACTTCAGGAAGGTTCCCAATTTTCCAACACAATGTTCTACATTCACAAGTTTTTTAAATGTAGAGCCAAGAGATTATAAAGATCCTATTTGTGTCTTCAATGTGTTCCCCCTTTTAGCTGGAAATCGGTAAGGTCAGGTATCCAGCTTGGGATGGAGCAACTTGTCCTTTTAACTAATTACATTTTCTGCGGCTCTGATCCTTTCATCAAGTGAAGCATGCTGCTGAAGATGCAAGACTATTCCTGCATGTGTGTATTTAGCAGAATCAAGGGAGAGAATGGGTAGATTGAGCCAGTAAAGCGATTAAAAAGTGAATCTAATTCAAAGTGGTTTATTATCTTAAAAGCCAAACTCCATCGTTTCGCAACACCATTCAGGATCTGAGCTCGTTTTTCTTGACCCTTTCTTCCTCTACGCTGCTATGAGAAGGAGGATAACTTCTACTCCAGTGATTCCGACTTTGATGATGAGGAACCAAAGAAGTTCCACATCCAGATCCGACCTGTAGCCAGCAGCAGTCGTAGCAACTCCGTCGCCGCTGAGAAGGAGCTAAAGGCCACCGTGGGGACGTTAACGCTGCCGCCCAACAGAGGAACAAGGCAGCAGGTTATTCTTTAGATCTGCTGTTTGCATTTATATGTTTTATAGGAGAACTAATCCACAAAATTAAGATATAAAAACGACTTTACAGCTTTTCAGTGAGTTTTTTTTTTTTGATCTTGGAAAAACAATGTTGAATCATTTTAATTGTTTCTGTTTTTTCCAGATGCCAGTGAAGCGGCATCTCTCCAGTAAGTTTAATTCATTCACTTTTTCCTCACTTCTGTTTTTGAAATTATTTTCCGTTTTTAATGTTAATGATTGCCTGCCTGTAAGATACAGTGCTATGAAGAAAAGTATTTCCCCCCTTACATTTTTCTTCTTGCAGTTTTTAAATAATCAATTATTGAGAGGGAAACAAATCTACCCAAACCAGCCTCCTAAACCAAATACCAGCTTGTGCCACTCCTGGTGGAAACAACTGGCATCAAGTGTTTGGGATAACTGGAAGTCAGCTTTTTACATCACTATGGAAGAATTTTGGCCCACTCTTCCTTGCAGAATTGTTTTCATTCAGCCTCACTGAAGGGATTTCGAGTGTGAATCACACATTAGCCACAGCATCTCAGTCAGATTTAAGTCCAGACTTTGACTAGGCCACTCTATAACATTTATGGGGGGGCACATGCAGATGTGGACTTGCTGGGTTGCTTCGGTTCATTGTCCTGCTGCTTGACCTAGTTGCCCTTGACTGTGTTTGACTGTGGATGTGTTTGTTTTTTTTCCTGAAACGCCATACTAGTGTTACGCCTCATGCAATGAGATGCACACCTTCCAAAAAGTTCCTGGGAACTTTCACCACTTTTCCATGGTTTCTCCATTTGTGCATAATGGCTTTTTCTGTGGTTTGCTGAAGTCCTAGAACTTTGCAAATGTGTTTGTAACCCATTTCAAACTCATAGATCTCAGTTACTTTTTTTACTCCTTTAGATTTGGGCCTTTGTTGCTTTTTGAATATTTTTAGCCTACTTTGTGCTGTCTGTTTAAGCTATTTCTTGATTGTACAGGTCTGTCAGTAATTAGGCCTGATATTGATGTTGAGCCAAAGATGTGGGTAATCACAGGTAATTCATAATGTAACAAGGGGGGCAATTATATGTTCACCTAGGGCCAGGTTGGTTGGGATAGCCTTTTTCTCTTAAGAAATAAAATCATTAAAGAAGGTTGTCTTTGTCTGATATTAAAATTAGTTTGATATGAAACAAGAAATCTGTAAGGGGCACTGTAAACTGTGCACTGCGTGTTTAACTAAACGTCACTGATGGTTGAAATGTTTTGCTGTCGCTAAAGGAAACTCCAGCGCTGCAGGAGGCCGATCAGAAGAAAGTGAGGCTGCCGCTCATAGGGGTGAGTCAGCAGTTTAATTCAAACGGAAACTGCAGATCAACTCATAGTGAAATTACTAATGTGACACTAATGACTTCTTGTAAATCTCGATTGCTGAAAATTTGTGTTTATTTACAAGATGCATAATGAATTTAGAGATTGAGAAAGAAAATTATATGCAAGAAATAAGAGATTTCCTGATATTTCTATTTATTTACCAAAACTGAAATTTGAAGGCATCAATGATTTTATTTTAACGAGTCTTCAGTCATACCTAATCTAAAAACTCTGCCTCACAAATGATGTAAGCATCGATGTTTTAGATAAACCTGCCACCTGTAGCACATGGATCTCCCACCACAGAGCAAAAGACAAGTATACAGAATATTCTTCAGAATAATGCCTATTGAAAATATTTTTGAACTTATGGGGTTTAGCATCTTATGATGACAGCTGGACCTCTTTTAAATAGCTGATGGATAAAGGTTGCTAACTGTAAAGTACTGGTTAGAGGCTTGAACTTTTTATTTCCACCCACAATGAAAACCAGTTCTTCCACTCTCACAGTCTCCTTTCAGCAGAGTGCGAACAGAGAAGCCCTCTCGGCCCCCCATAGACAGTAAATCTCTTCATTAGTTGACCTTACACGAGCGGCTCCTGTCCTATTAGTCTCAGGCGACTCCACTTGTGCTCTAAAGCTCAATTTACCACCAGTTGGATCATTATCTGTCAGCAGGTTGGGCAGGGGTAGGAGGATGCATCCTGCTGCAGACCAGCTGCAGGGAGTCTCTCTATTTCTCTCATAAATCCAGCAGCAGCAGATTAATATGGCTGCTCGACACAAGGAGTTGTTGGAGCTCAGTGATACCAGGCTAACTGCTAGTATTTATTGCAGAGGAGGTACTGACTGAAAGGTTCTTCCCTTGTTGCCTATCTCGCCTCCTCCCAGCGCTTTGAGGAAGGTTCTGATTAATCCTGATGGAGCAACATCGTTTATAGTGAATCAGTTTATCTCATTTGTGTGCTGTCTCTGCAGATGGGGAGCAGGAAAGCCTACGCAGATCTACCTGCAGCCCTGATCATGGCAGGTGAGAGAGGAGTCTGCCTTTCGCCTCTTTGTACCCATCTCTTTGCACATTTAGAGGTTGAGCTGTGTCATCGTTGGCCTTTTCAGCAGTCTGAAGCTCCCCAGGCTTACACAATGGCCTCTCAGCTCTGCATTATTCATTTATTTTTATCCGTCGTCAGTTCTATGATGAAGGTTGTTTTTCACATTATTATTTCCTGCTTCAGTGTTTCCTCTGGTGCTCAGACAAGAAAACATTCTTTTCATTTCATTTTATAAAAACAAATTGACGCATTAGAGCACAGTGTCTTGTGTTAACATTTGATGTTTTTCACATTTTATCATATTAAAACCACAAACCTCAATGCAATTGATGTAATTTTAAGGGAAAGAACAACACAAGTTGTGCATAATTGTGAAGAGAAAGGACAAGCAGTTCCAAAATACAATTCTCCTGATTAGGCACTAGAGTCCATCTGTGCTTAATTTACCCAAGCCATAAATCTAGATGTCCTTTGAAGGCCTTGGATTTTTCTTAAAGAGCATCAGTGAAGGAACAGCATCATGAAGACAAAGGACCACAGCAGAAAGGTCAGGGCTAAGGTCATAGGGAATCTTAGACAGAAACATTAATCTAAAAAAGACTGCCAAGATGCTCATTCTAATGCTGGAGGAGCTACAGATAAACAGCTGAGGTGGAAGAAACTGTTTACACGATAACTATTTGTCATGCACTCCACAAATCTGGCCTTTATGGTAGAGTAGCAAAACAAATGCTATAAGAATCCCAACAAAAACTTTTGAAATGGGGTATGTAAATGAGACAAAATTTTGACGCAAATCTCTTGAAAATGGGGCAGCTCTTCCCGGGGGATGTTTTTCCAAAAATGTTTTCCTTCTGTGTCTTTAAACCCAAAGTTTTTTTTCCGTACGTTTCACAAAAATCCCCCTCAAAAAATTTTGGGTTATTTGCACACAGTGCAGTACATTCCTGAATCTGCAGAGATTTATTGCAGGAACCTGGGAAACGGTAGTGTTTTTGATTATGACAAAACCATGGAGATTCAGTTTGTCATCCTCTTTCTCTTGGTGTCTCTTTCTGTGTTTTTCATAAGCCTGTAGTTCCCTCCTCTCCCAGTTTACACCAGTGCTGACCTTTACCTGTCCTGACTCTCTGCGTTCTGACTCTCTGTTTGTTCTTCCCGTCCTCCGTCGGGCCCGGGCTCACATGTCGGGTTCGACGCCTGTTTGGTCCCCGTGGGGGGGCCCTTTCAGTCCAAAAGGCTGCAGCCGAGATCAGTTCAGAGAGCAGAACGCTTATGGTGCCTCTGAATGTAAGACAAACATTTTTACTGATCGTCGCCCAGCATGGGCTAATATGAAAAAAATACCACAGTGTTTACACAAAAATTACGCAAAAAATTTTATAATAATTTATTACTTTTATTCAAATAGGTTTACCGCTAAAAAAACATGACTACTGATAATAAAGTTATAAATTTTTAACGTTTACTTAAGTAAAAATTATGTTTTATAGCCTTTATGTATTATTAATTAGGCCTACATATGTTAACCAAATCCTAGAATAAATTCCCACAAATGTAATAGTACCTATTAAGCACCTTTTTGCCAGTTTGCTCTTTGTAAAGGTAAGAAGTAATGTTAGCTGGTGAATTAGTCAGGCTATCTGGGGGGGGGGGCAATGCTTAAATAAAGGTTTGCGGGAAAGCTGCATTGCTAATAAAAAACCGTTCTTTTTCGTAAAAATTTTTTAAAAAGGGGAGGTTAAACTGTAGAAAGTGAATCTGACCCTTGACTAGAGCACTCTTGATCGCTCCCCCCCCCGTCCAGTGAAGAATCATTTTCCCCCGGTTTTTATGCCAGGTTTAGTGCACATATAAAAGATAAAGGTAAAGGACCTAAAATAACACTGTCACTTAGGACCAGAGCACAGGATGTCTTGTTGCTGCAAATAATGAATCATTTAGTTCAAATATAACAGCCTCATATGTTGATAATTCAGGTCAAATGCAGCCCTCTTTGTCCTAAAAATAGAGGTTTATCTCTTTTGGTTGTGATGGTTTAGCATGCTTATCAACGTGTTTTATTTAATTGTTTCAGATGCTGCCTTCTCATCTGAGTCCTCATCACCAGAGAACGTTGAAGACTCCGGTTTGGACTCACCTTCCCATCAGCCTCTTGGACCCTCTCCTGAGCTGGCGGGCTGGGCCGCTTGGCCACCTGTGTCACAGAGTAAAGAACAGACACAAACCCTGAGCCGACCCGTGGACCCTTTCCTCTCTGCTTTCCACGAGCCTTCTTCTGGCCGCAGCTCTAACTCGCAGGACGACTCTGCTAACGTCTGGTCTGTTGCCTCGACACGCCCATCACGGGCCCCCCCAGATATGGACTCCATGCCTGTGCGCTTCCCAGCTTTCTCCCAGTCCCTCGCTCCACCTGAATTGGAGTCATCCGTGTGGAACTGCAAACACATTCCCACAGAGGACCCGTTTTTCGCCAGCTTTGAGAGGACAGTTGGCCAGGAGACATTTAACCTGTCTGATGCCTGGATGCGCCCGCCGCCTCGCCATTCGCAGGAGGTCAGAGGAAAGGAAGGTCGTGGAGATCCCTTTTCCGTCTCTCTCGCTGAAACTAAGACTCTTCTTCCCCCTTCTTCCTCCTCGTCTTCATCATCCTCCTCCAATCGTAAAGAGCGAGATAGGAAACGAGACCACAGCCTCCCACCGCCCGTTACATCCGACGACCCGTTTGCCATCACAATGATCGGAAGTCCGACTCACCAGTCGTCTCTGGCTGCAGCCGCCGGGATGGTTCCTTCGCACAGCAGCAGCAGCAGCAGCAGCAGCAGTAGACCAGGAGTCGAAGCAGTTTCAGCTCAGCCAAAGAAGGAGCTGACCCACTGGAAGTCTGTCCACAACCCATTTAGCATTGGCAGTAGCTCCAAGTCACAGGAAGGAGGCGTAAAGGTGGAAGCAGGTGGAGGAGAGCGGAGGAAACACAGATCATCAGAGAGCGAGCCACGCAGGAACGCTCCTCCCCTCACCAGGCATTCTGGACCTCAGGAGGATCTGTGCTTCTCCACAGACAAAGACGAGGACTGTCTGGATCTCAACACCCAGATGACGACCTGCAACATCGGCTCCCACAAGGGTACCAAACGGTTTACTCCTCTGCTGTTCTTCAGGCTGAGGTTTAGAAATCCAAGTAGTGGGATAAAGAATTAATTAAAATAAATAAATAAATGAATATATATATATTTATCTCTATATCTCTGT
>JAHHUM010002090.1:75401-432904 GCA_036173005.1 Crenichthys baileyi
AAAAAAATAAGGGGAAACCCCTAAATAACACATCCTAATCGGGGAAATAAATGAAAATTTCTCATTAAATATTTTGGGTTCTGTACAAAGTTAAATTTGTCTGAAAACAAAATCACAAAAAATAAATCAATTGGAAATCAAATTTTAAATTAAACCAAATGGGGCCGGGTTTTGGAGTCACCCCAAAAAATTAAATTTGGAAAACCACCCTAAAAAGGCTGACCCAAAACTTTTTTTTATGCCCCCTTAAAAACAAGTCAAAAAAAGGCTCAGTATTTTTGTGTGGGGGCCCCCCCCAGGGGGGTGCCGTATGCCCTTTCCCTAAAAAAAGCCCGGGTGCATGCCCCTGTTTGGGGACGGCGGGAGGGGGTCTCCGGAGGGATCTCCTCCCAGACCGGGAAACCTAAACATCCCCCAACTCCTGGACGGGTTGGGGTTGAAACGTGACGTTTGGGGGGAATGGACAAAAAAATGAGTCCCATTTTGGGGCTAAATTTAGTTTCGGGTCTGGGGCCCCGGGCGGGCCAGCCCCATACTTAAATCTCTTCATCTTGAAAGAAACTGCGGGAACACTTCCACCACATGAATTTCCTAGAAATTGCCCGGGCTTTTAAGGAAACCCGGGGGCCAACCACCCAGCTTTTGGGGGTCTCACCGGGGTCTGGGGAAATTCTCCTGGGTACCTAAGGGCCCGTCAGGCCTACCCTCTGGCGAGCACATGGAGGGCCGTGGGGCCCTCCAAAAAAAGGGCCACCCCACACCATTACGGGGGACCCACTCCCCAACCATCGGGCGGGAAGGGGTTTTGCAGGCAGCAGATCCCCTTCTCCCACTTTGGTCTCCAACCCCTTGTCACGCCCTTCCCCAGGGTTCCCCCGGGTTTTAACCTGCTTTCATCTGTGAAGACCAAGGGGCCCCAGGGGGAAAAAATTTTGGGGCCAATCCTGGTGTTCTCGGGGAAAAGGGGGGCCGGGGGCCCCTTTGAAAACGATTTTTTGGTTGCTGGGGCACAACCCCCCCTTTTTTGGACGGCCCGGGCCTCTAAGAATCCTTTTGCCATTGGGAAGTTGGGTTTTTTCTAACCGAACACATGCACATTTTTTGGCCTGTAGGCATTTTGGGGGAAATTGGTCTGGCAGGGGTTTTTCCCTGTTCCTCCTTGAAAAAGGGGCGGGGGGGTAGCGGTCCTGCTTTGTTGCCCTCCTTTTTTCGGGCCTCCCCCCCCGTTTTCCGGGTTTTGTATTTTTGTTTTTTCCCCCTTTTGGGTCGCCCCCAAACCTTCGGGGGACACTAAACCCTGCCCAGCCCCGCAAAAAACCTTCTTTGGCCACAGCTCGCTTTTGATGTGCCATCCAGGATGAGCTGAACTACCCGGGAGCCAAAGTTAATCAAACATCAGCCAGAAAGCATAGGTTTTTAAGAAGGGCCCTTTGGTCTCCACCCAGAACCACTCCCCTTTATTTTTGGTGTGTTCTTGCTAATCCCCCCAAAGATTTCCCCCCTGTTTGCTTTTCCCTTTTGGGCAAACAGCATGTGAATTTGGGTTTGGGTCAATCAGTGCGGCTTCCTAAGTGGACATTTTTAAATTTCACAAAATTTGATTTACTTGGAGTTTTTTTTTGTTTAAGTTTTTCCCCTTTTTAATTTTTTTAAAGGCAGCGTATAACAAGAAAATTGTAAAAAGGGTTTTTTTATTACAAAATTTTTTACCTTTTCCCCAAAGATTTTAAAATTTTCCCAAGGGGGTTCTCCCTTTTGGGGTTTAAATGTTATTGACTTTTGGACCCTTCTTTCACCATTACAGTGCCATATTACGCACACTTATCATTGGCTTTTGAATTTATGATTTATTTTCCAGAGTGGAACGTTTATGCAACAAATACATGGCTTTAATTTAAAAATATAATATGTATTTTCTCTTATCAACACAGGTTCATAATTATATTTACACTCTAATATATGCCAAAAAAAAATTTACATAGCCCCTTTTTAAAAAATTGGGGAAAAAAGTCAGATAAGGATTCTGGCTTAAATTTCCCCAAAAAAACTGGATTTAAAACCTCTTTTGTAAGCATAGGCCACAAATTAGACATGTTTTTGTTGACATCTTTGCATTTTTTACCTTTTAACCAGGCTGTTTAGACAGAAGGCAACATCATGGTTTGCAGGGCAGGGGTGTGCCTGGTCACACTGAAGATAGGTTCACATCACCATAGCGTGGAGATATTGACCAACAGACAAACTGTACTGTACCACCTTCAAAGCACGGTGTTGGCAACATCGTGCTGTAGGTTTGTTTTACTGCTAGTGATACTGATCTATTACAAATTATAAAAAATAATGCCTCTTTCCTAATTCTTCAACTTCATTTCAGATCAAGAGCTAAATTGTTCAAGCTTGGACACCATTGGGTGTTTCAACGGGACAATGATACCAAACACATTTCAAGAAGAACAAATTGTTCTTGAAATGGATCAAATCTGCCCACAATTAAAGTTTTGGACAACCCTAACCTCAGTCATGCTGAATGTATGTAAACTACTGACCAGCAAACAAAACCACTGTTTTTCACAGCTTTTTGGTAGTTAGCTCAGCTCAATTGTTCTTCCTTGACCTGAAACGTACTAAATGTATCCAAGTGAACCTGTTGGTTTAAATGTGACTCATTTGTTAATATCCAGTTTTCCATTTTCACCATCTCTCGTTTCCCAGCGTTAGGAAGTACTGCTGTAAAAAAAATCTGTCTGGACTATGGAAGTGGAGGTTTGTTTCTGTAGCCCAACCCTCCAAGTGGAGAGCCAGTCTTCGTTTTAACCCTGTGTGTCCAGTTCAATGAGGCTCTCTCTCCTCATCTCCTCTCTTTACTTCCTCCCTCCTCTTCCTTCTTTCTCACACTTTGACACCAGTGGAGGATGCCAGCCCCAGCCCCACCCTCCCCAGACGCCCTCGTGCACAGGTCGGTCGGTTGCCAGAGCGCTGCCACAGCCTTGGTGACCTCTCCCGCTCCCCAACAACCGGTCGGAGGGCTCCTTCATACGCCACCTCCTCCTCCGCTGACGTGTCCCCGCTCCGGAGCGTTCTGACTCGGCGGATGAACACATGCCCTCATAGGCAGCGGCATCCGCAGCCCCTTTACGCCTCCGCCTGCACTGTGCTGCTCGAGCAGCCTGTGTGCAGCCCCTATTCCCTGTGGCACATCGTCAGTAAGTAGGCCAAGAAGGAAAAAAAGAGGCTCAGTGTTGTTCTTATGGCTGCCTGCGCTCGTGACTTACTGTACGCATGCTTTTCTCTTGAGGAAGTTTAGGGATTTGTGCAATGACTGTGCACTATGACTTGTTTTATCTCCTTGCATAAACAAACACAGAGAGGGTAATCACTCAGTCTAAATCTGGACCAGTGACGACAAACAAAGGATGTAAACTCTCATGTTGGCTACATTCTGTTTCTGAGGTGGAAAGATGTAGGACTTGCTTAAGTGTGACTAATCTTGTTGGCTGAGATCCTCTCATTACTACTCAAGGCGCTCCTGTAGAAATTCCCCAGCTCTCCGTACCCTCTCAAAAATTCTCCCACTTTTCCTTAAAACTCCCAGAGCATCTTCCTGTGGAACTGATCCCCTGCTGAGAGCATGTTTTCTGCTGATTTTTGCTGCTTGGGATTGGAACCGTGAACTGCACCACTGCTGCACTTTGCACGCTCTCTGCCCCATCATATTTCAGCTTTGGAAGAAAGCGATCAGATGACCATCATGTTGGGTGAATTTTGCATCTGTACCCTGCACAGGAGTAAGGATTGCTGAGCCTCACCTGCATCTGTCAGCACCATGGCCCAACCTGTGATGCTGTTTTGCTGTTAAAATCCTACCCTGTCAGTTTTCCCTGCAGTTCCATCCTTCTAATGGACATGCTTTTCCCCATGCCTTCGCCCTCTGAGCACCACCCTGCTCCAGCTTTGAGGTTCTTTAACGGGCTTTTGTAGAAATCAAACTGAGGATTATATTTAAACCGGTTAATTTATTTGTTTTTTTTTTTTTTTTTTTTTAGAAAAAACCCCTGTTCACCCGAGATCCCACTCAGCTGAAAGGCAGCTTCCTATCCACATCTCTCCAAAAGAGCAACATGGGGTTCGGCTTCACTATCATCGGAGGGGATGAGCCTGATGAGTTCCTCCAGGTTAAAAGCGTCATTCCCGATGGACCTGCAGCAGCTGATGGAAAGATGGCCACAGGTAAGCCCCAGGCACGGCTGACACGCCGTCTGAGACAAAGCTAAACTGAGTCACTATTATTTACCAACAACAAACTAAAAAAAAAACCCTTTTTGTCTTGATGTGTCTGACAGTATAAAGAGCAAAACATAGCCACAGTACCATTAAAGAAAGTAAATGCACCCCTTGTATGCAAGAAATAATTGTAACTAAACCCATATTTTTCATTCAGTGCCAGTGTCTTTTGGTATTTTAGCTATGCCTATAGGCTACAGTGGAGCAAAGTGCTAAAACTGCTGCTCTTATGAGGGTTGTCAGAATTATTAACTTACGATATATTAATCAAGTGCTTTCATTTGCAGTGTCTGTCTACTACTTTCCTTCTTAAATCCTTCTGAAGAAGTAAGGGTTTACTTAGTTTCCCAAAATACCATTTTGGCTTTTGCATTTTTGTTTAACAAATAATGAAAGTGTTCAACCTGTTTTTTTTATATACAGTTGGGATTAGATTTAAATAAACATGAAATTATAGTAATATTTTAGTTCAGATGTATTATTGTCTTTCACTTTGTTTTTGGCTGCATTAAGTAGCAAACCATTTCTAAATATCCATTTCCCGACAGCTGCCATTTTAAAGTAGTTCTGGCATACCAAAATGTAGGTCATCAACATAGAAGTGAAACAAAAATATTGAAGAATCTGACCTTTAGTACAATGAAAATAGTACTGGTACTAAAACCGGCCCCTGAGGAACCCCTTGGCTAATGGCCTCGGTAGCTGCTGAAGTGCCTGACCTTAAATGCCAAGATAAATCTGTCCAGGAATATGCACTGGTTCCAGTAACACCTAACAAAGTGCTGAATTCTGAAAAAGTTCGGGGTCTAAAACACAAACAATCAATCCAACCCCAATTGTTAAGTGGTTTTTGGGTGTTTGAATGATTTTTCAAAAGAAGATTGTAATGGTTCAGTTAGGTCATTACTATAGCTTCCTATTCTTATGAACATTAGGTATACAGCAACAAAATTAATGCAACTGCTGCTCAAATATCGCAGCAAGGTCATAACATTACTAAGTCCTGTAATACACTGTGTAGCTGATTCTCTTGCCTGGGCATGCCGGATGCCTAAAACTGAAAGTGAAAAGGGCATTAACTATTTAATTTAATTCAGCTAATAACTGAACGGACCATTTGGGGGGAACCACATAGAGCAAATGTCAGGGCTTCCCTAAATATGAAATAAAAAGTAACAGTGACGCCAAACAAAAGTAATGCATCCCATGCTGAAACAGCAGAAGACACCCTTAATCCCATTTTGTTTCACTGTTCAGAATAGGAGCGCATCAAAAGCGTTACATGTACTTCAAAGACAATAACAGAACTTGATGTTCGTGACGGGATTTTCGACACACCATCCTGCGTTGTAAGATAGAAAACCTTAAAACAACAGTATTCATTTTATATTATAAAAAAACAGGAATTGGGAAATTAGAAAACCAAATTCCCCTTATTTTGTTACCCGGGGAAAAAATCTTTAAAAATCTAGAGCTAGTTAATCTTATAAAGTAAGCACCTAACTTGCACTGTTAGAAGCTCTGTATGTGGATAGATGCACATGCCTATGAACCAACTGAGTATTTTTGTTCTTCTATTAATCATGGAGCATGCTTCATGAGCCCTACAACTCTTGGTCATGGCCACATAGAGGAAAAACTGGTGTACACACTGAGAAGATCCATCTGCACTAAAGGTCAACAGATGAAAAGTAGTCAGGTTGTGCTAAAGTAGTTGGCATGCTGTGATGTATGTTGTGGAGCAAAAACCTAGTTTTAGATGTCATCCATAACATTGATTGTAAAAGCATTGATTGAAAGTTAAAGCACTGTTCTCTTGCAGACTTGGGTAAATATACTTTGAAGGCTTAGACATAATTACCCCACCGCACTATTTCTTAACAGTCTTGTAGTTGCACCAGCACAAAATACATCCCTAGCTGACTAATAAAGCTCATCCCTACAGTCTTTTCACACACTGCCACTCTATTTTAGAATTCCCCTCTCTTGTTTTATGTATTTGCCCCAAAATAGCTATCAGTTACTCCTCTTCGATCCCTCCAGCTCATCCTCATCTCCGTCTCACCAGCCCCGCTCCATCCCCCTCTTTTGCCTCTTCAGACTGTGTGTCCTACTTCTGCAGTTACAGAGCAGGCGCATTCACAGAAACTCCTAGAAACACCAACCTGAGAAGGGTGTGATTTTCTATGTTGATGGTTTCTGCCTCTTTTTTGATTTGACCCCTCTTGGGTGTCTTTGAGATGCAATTACACTATAAAACAGACCTTGTTATGGCTATGTATATATTAATATACGTATATGTATATATATATATTTTTAGGGATTTTAACCCTTAGATTTAATACTTGAATAACTGTGTTAGCCTTGAGAAAGTATTGGTATTTTCGAGTTTATTTTATTTTTTTTATCAAATACTAAGCAAATAGTTGCATTTGTTCAACCAAGACATATATTTATGCTTAAGAGCAGTGTTTATATGAAATTAGTGAGTCTGTTGGCAGAAGTTGCTCCAAACTGTGAAGTCTAATTACTGTGACTCTCATTCAGCACCAAGGGGGGTTTCTGCTGAGCTCCATCCTTATCCATGCACCGCAGTGTCTGTTTTGTATGGATAAAACAATGTTTTTAAGTTCAGTGTCATAAGCTGGTACACATTCTTCCTTAACAAACAAAATATTCCACTTTCCAGCCTATTTACAGCTTAGCTGGTGTTCCATTCTAGAAGTGATCAATTTTATTATTATTTGAAAGTTTTATTTTGGATAGTACAGCACTTAGCGAGTATTTTTAACCACTTTTGGAACAGCCTTAGGAGCTAACAAGTTAGTTACTTTAAACTAGCTAATTTACAGGAAAAATTACAAGCTCTGGGTCAGTGTTGAAATATGGAGATAAATGTCCAATGAAATCATCATAAAAATTCTCACAGTATAATTTAATTGTACATTATTTTCTGAAGACTTTGTATTTCACTTGATTTGCATTTTTTTTTTTTTGGTTTTTGACACCTCAGATCAAACCAAAATAAGTCTAAATAACTTTCTGCTGGTAGATATTATTTATTGAAATTACAAAACCACATTTCCATACAAGTACTGAGTAGATTTTAGAAAATTAATCGAAATCATTTGTTGTTAAAGCAGTACAAACTGAGACATAGTCAGCGCAAAACATCCCACGGTTGGGTACCGAACAACCAATAAAATGCAATGGTGAAGAATCCAGAAGACCAGCACCCAACATGACAGCATGCTGATTAAACAAATGTTTTGTTTGTAGCTTACTTTCAGGTATCCCAGCTATCATGTCAAAGGAGCTGCTGGTGGGCTCCTGGAGAAGCCGGAGAACAACAACCAATCAAAATGTCATAAGTTAGCTTGTATTACCTATATTTGTGTTGGGTACGTTGCTAATTGTTTTAATTGACTAACGAATGTGTTTCTAATACTCCCAAGAAAAATACTCCCAAGAAAATCACATTGTGTGATTTTTAAGTAATTAATTTGCATTTTATGCATGACATCAGTATTTGATACATAGAAAAACAAAACCTGATGTTTGGTACAAAAACCAGACATTTCCTGTAGTTCTTGACGAGGTTTGCAAACACTGCAGCAGGGATTTTGGACCACACCTCCTTACAGATCTTCAGGTTTCAGGGCTGTTGCTGGGCAATATGGACTTTTAACTCCCTCCAAAGATTTTCGATTGGGTTCAGGACCTTGAGATGCTTCTTGATGCCCTTGAGCCACTCCTTAGTTGCCCTGGCTGTGTGCTTCAGGAAGACCCAGCCACAACCCATCTTTAATGCCCTTATTGAAGGAAGGAGGTTTTTGGCTAAGATCTCCCGATTCATGGCCCCATCCATCCTCCCCTCAATATGGTCCAGTCGTCCTGTCCTCTTTGCAGAAAAGCATCCCCAAAGAATGATGTTTGTCCCTCCATGCTTCATGGTGTTCTCGGGGCTGTATTCATCCTTCTTCTTCCTCCAAACACGGCGAGCGGAGTTTAGACCAGAAAGCTCTATTTTTGTCTTATCAGACCACATGACCTTCTCCCATTCCTCCTCTGGATCATCCAGATGGTCAGTGGCAAACTTCAGATGGGCCTGGACCTGCGCTGGCTTGAGCAGGGGACCTTGCGTGCACTGCAGGATTTTAACCCATGGTGGCGTAGTGTGTTACTAATGGTCTTCTTTCAGACTTTGTTCCCAGCTCTCTTCAGGTCATTGACTAGGTCCTCCCGTGTAGTTCTGAGCTGATCCCTCACCTTCCTCATGATCATTGATGCTTCATGAGGTGAGATTTTGCATGGAGCCCCAGACTGAGGGAGATTGATCATCATCTTGAACTTCTTCCATTTTCTTATAATTGCACCAAAATTTGTTTTCTTCTCACCAAGCTGCTTGGCTATTTTCCTGTAGACCATCCCAGCCTGTGAGACCAACACGCCTGTGAGAGCCAGCGGTGTATCAAACACTTGTTCTTCCCACTGTATAATTTGATCACAAGAGAAGACGAAGTCTCTCTCAAGGTGTCCTGACACAGCAGAACACTTCATGTTGCATGTTTTTTACCCCCCTTCATGTATGGCAAGGTAGGAAATAGTTTGATTCATTGATTGATTACGATAACAAAGCACAACATTAATTGCAAAGACCCGAAGACAACTGTTGGACAGTTGGAAATGCAGTCTCCACCAAGGCCTGCTGACAGTTTTGAGAGCTAGCCTAATCCTCTCAGCAGGGACTCACGGTCCTCTTATGTTCACACACTTGTGAACACACCATTAGATGGAAATTAACATGTCATGTAGAATTATGAAAGGAAGGAACAGTGAGAGATGACTCAGTTAGGAAAGTCAGCCTTGGCTGCAGTGAGTCTGCTGTGCAGAAATCAGGTTGCTGTGGTTTTAAATTTACAAGAATCTGACAGGAGTCTTTTAATGGAAGTAGAGAGGTTTCTTGCAGTTTTTTCCTTCTGTGGTTGGCAACATTTGAGCTTATTTTGGATCATTTTAACCTTTTTACAAATTTAAAAAGCTTGGAAAGTGTCACTTTTAAGCTTAGGCTGAGCTGGAACTGTTAGCATATGAACACCTCAAACCTAACCTTTCATACAAAGTTCACAGCTTTTTTCCTTTATGTATAAAATGCTTCCACTGGACACTGTCATTGTTTTAACTTTAATTATTAATTTATGTGGGAAACTGTAAATACCTTTGCTATACTTTAGAAGACTACATGTGCAAAGTCTTGCAGGAGTAGCAAGCTTAGACCAGCAGCAGATAGTTTTACCTACATCAGTCTTTGCTTTGCATTCCTCACTCACTCTGTGGTGTAAAGGAGGAGGTAGAGAAAAGGAGGTCTGCCCTCACCTCCCTATATATGAGTTAAAGTCCTGTTTTTTAACAGCCCCCATCCTGCCACCTATTTGAGGACTCTCTGGAGGCAGCCCTGCAAATGTGAAGCGACCACAAGTTCCACTAAATCCTCTGATTTGTGATCAGTCCTGGTGACATCTGCTTTTCCAGAAGCTACCAGCTCCAAGGTGGGGCACTGAGTGCTGACTCATGAGAATGAAGTTCTACCCAACCAGTCCAAACCAGGCCTTGATTAACCCGGTGCATTTTGTGCATTTGTGGATTTTTTACTCTTTTCTTGTGGAGTCCCATCAAAGGTTTGTTTTTCCTCCATGCCTTCATATGCTCAACATCACTCGGTGACTTTTCTTTAAGAGCGGAGAAGTTGACGAACCCAAAGATCGCTCCCTCATTTGAATCCTGCTTTTTTGGGTCTCCCAAAGCTTTTTCTCTCCGTTAGCTATCATAACTCAAACATTGGGCCATGAGCTTTTTCTTTAAACTACAGAGAAAAACCTTTAATGAAAAGTTAAAATTTTATTTTCCTTAGTTGTGATCTGAAGTTTCATTCCTAGTTCTCTTTAAGTAATGTAAGTTTTTAAATTTGTTTTGTTGTAAGTTTTGTTTTTGTTTGAATAAATAATTGTGAATGTGTGGTCAGTAAATATAATCCTTGATTACTTATCTTTAGTATAATTTGATTATTGAGGTATATATTGATATATAGATGTATACACTGCTCAAAAAATAAAGGGAACACTCAAATAACACATCCTAGATCTGAATGAATGAAATATTCTCATTGAATACTTTGTCTGTACAAAGTTGAATGTGCTGACAACAAAATCACCACAACAATCATCAATGGAAATCAAATTTATTAAACAATGGAGGCCTGGATTTGGAGTCACACACAAAATTAAAGTTGAAAAACACACTACAGGCTGATCCAACTTTGATGTAATGTCCTTAAAACAAGTCAAAATGAGGCTCAGTATTGTGTGTGGCCTCCACGTGCCTGTATGACCTCCCTACAACGCCTGGGCATGCTCCCGATGAGATGGATGGTCTCCTGAGGGATCTCCTCCCAGACCTGGACTAAAGCATCCGCCAACTCCTGGACAGTCTGTGGTGCAACGTGACATTGGTGGATGGAGGAGACATGATGTTCCAGATGTGTTCAATCGGATTCAGGTCTGGGGAACGGGCGGGCCAGTCCATAGCTTCAATGTCTTCATCTTGCAGGAACTGCTGACACACTCCAGCCACATGAAGTCTAGCATTGTCCTGCATTAGGAGGAACCCAGGGCCAACCGCACCAGCATATGGTCTCACAAGGGGTCTGAGGATCTCATCTCGGTACCTAATGGCAGCGGCCCTCCAAAGAAATGCCAGCCCACACCATTACTGACCCACTGCCAAACCGGTCATGCTGAAGGATGTTGCAGGCAGCAGATCGCTCTCCACGGTGTCTCCAGACTCTGTCACGTCTGTCACATGTGCTCAGTGTGAACCTGCTTTCATCTGTGAAGACCACAGGGCGCCAGTGGTGAATTTGCCAATCCTGGTGTTCTCTGGCAAATGCCAAGCGTCCTGCACGGTGTTGGGCTGTGAGCACAACCCCCATTTGTGGACGTCGGGCCCTCATACCATCCTCATGGAGTCGGTTTCTAACCGTTTGTGCAGACACATGCACATTTGTGACCTGCTGGAGTTCATTGTGCAGGGCTCTGGCAGTGCTCCTCCTGTTCCTCCTTGCACAAAGGCGGAGGTAGCGGTCCTGCTGCTGGGTTGTTGCCCTCCTACGGCCTCCTCCACGTCTCCTGGTGTACTGGTCTGTCTCCTGGTAGCGCCTCCAGGCTCTGGACACTACGCTGACAGACACAGCAAACCTTCTTGCCATCCTGGATGAGCTGCACTACTTGAGCCATTTGTGTGGGTTGTAGAGTCCGTCTCATGCTACCACGAGTGTGAAAGCACCACCAACATTCAAAAGTGACCAAAACATCAGCCAGAAAGCATAGGTACTGAGAAGTGGTCTGTGGTCCCCACCTGCAGAACCACTCCTTTATTGAGTGTGTCTTGCTAATCGCCAAAGATTTCCCCCTGTTGTCTCTTCCATTTGCACAACAGCATGTGAAATTGATTGTCAGTCAGTGTTGCTTCCTAAGTGGACAGGTTGATTTCACAGAAGTTTGAATTACTTGGAGTTATATTGTGTTGTTTAAGTGTTCCCTTTATTTTTTTGAGCAGTGTATATATATATATATATCAGTGGCGATTGCTCTAAGACTGCAAGGGAAGCTCAGCTTCCCCTAAAATGTCAAAAAATAAATGATCAAATATATACTGTTGTGTGTACATGTCAATGACTAAATATGCGCTACAAAGCGCTCAACTTTTGTTCAGAATCAGCTTCTTATCACTGGTAATGACGCGGCTTTCCTCTCACTCATTCCCGCAGCTCCAGTGCTTTAAACAGTGAGTTCAATAGCGAAGCAAAAATGCTGGGCTTTGTCCCGCCCATCGGACGCTCAGTGTCTCTGGGGGTCTATGGGGCAGTGGGCTGGCCTCGGTTGGACCGGACGCTCAGCTTCTGCATGATGATTGGATAATCTGTCTGAGGCTGAATTCCTTTTTGATTGACAGCGAAATGAGCGAATATGCGATCTTGAAATTGAGCTTCCCCTCCTTGAAAGACCAGCATCCGCCACTGATATATATATATATATATATATATATAAAAAACACCTGTCATTTTAGTGTGGGAGGTTTCATGGCTAAACTGGACCAGCACAGTTTTGCTCAAAATATTGAAATGCACACAACATTATGGGTGACATACCAGAGTTCAAAAGAGGACAAATTGTTGGTGCACGTCTTGCTGGCGCATCTGTGACCAAGACAGCAAGTCTTTGTGATGTATCAAGAGCCACGGTATCCAGGGTAATGTCAGCATACCACCAAGAAGGACGAACCACATCCAACAGGATTAACTGTGGACGCAAGAGGAAGCTGTCTGAAAGGGATGTTCAGGTGCTAACCTGGATTGTATACAAAAAACATAAAACCACGGCTGCCCAAATCACGGCAGAATTAAATGTGCACCTCAACTCTCCTGTTTCCACCAGAACTGTCTTTCGGGAGCTCCACAGGGTCAATATACACGGCCGGGCTGCTATAGCCAAACCTTTGGTCACTCATGCCAATGCCAAACGTCGGTTTCAATGGTGCAAGGAGCGCAAATTTTGGGCTGTGGACAATGTGAAACATGTATTGTTCTCTGATGAGTCCACCTTTACTGTTTTCCCCACATCCAGGAGAGTTACGGTGTGGAGAAGCCCCAAAGAAGCGTACCACCCAGACTGTTGCATGCCCAGAGTGAAGCATGGGGGTGGATCAGTGATGGTTTGGGCTGCCATATCATGGCATTCCCTTGGCCCAATACGTGTGCTAGATGGGCGCGTCACTGCCAAGGACTACCGAACCATTCTTGAGGACCATGTGCATCCAATGGTTCAAACATTGTATCCTGAAGCCGGTGCCGTGTATCAGGATGACAATGCACCAATACACACAGCAAGACTGGTGAAAGATTGGTTTGATGAACATGAAAGTGAAGTTGAACATCTCCCATGGCCTGCACAGTCACCAGATCTAAATATTATTGAGCCACTTTGGGGTGTTTTGGAGGAGCGAGTCAGGAAACGTTTCCTCCACCAGTATCACGTAGTGACCTGGCCACTATCCTGCAAGAAGAATGGCTTAAAATCCCTCTGACCACTGTGCAGGACTTGTATATGTCATTCCCAAGAAGAATTGACGCTGTATTGGCCGCAAAAGGAGGCCCTACACCATACTAATAAATTATTGTGGTCTAAAACCAGGTGTTTCAGTTTCATTGTCCAACCCCTGTATGTAGATATATATATAGATATATATATATATCTATATATATATATAGATATATATATATATCTATATATATATAGATGAAATTGGTTATTTTTGACAATTATACTTAAACTCTTCATTCCTCCTTTAAATTATGCAGTACGTTAGGACACGCTACCCCCGTAATAGCTGCTGTGGTGTTTGTTCCTCATCAGAAACTTTAACTTTTTGTATTTTTTAATATTACTAGGATTTTTATTATTGTGCAAATTTATTTAAATCCATACGTCAAAACATTTTAGAAAAACACATTTGGTCATTTTTCAGCATGACTGTAGCTCCTTAAATAGGAAGATTCATTCTTCAGATCAATTTATTTGAGTAGATATGAATAAAATCTTGATATATTAGTATAATTTAAAGTAGCTATCACATCAGTGCAGACACATGGATTCCAGCTCATACCTTGATGTCTCTGCTGATGCTTTCTGTCTCTGCATTTTCTTTCTGGTCACAAACTATGAGACACATGGCAAGAGCGAGGCTCTGCGAGGTCACCGCACCATCATTTGTTTTCTGCCAGCACGCTCGGCTATTGATTCTGACACAAACGCTCAAGGCAAATGTCGGCCGCGTTTACCCTGATTAATTAAAAAGTCCCTCACGTCACACCGCCTCTAGGTGCGTGCTCTTTCTGCCATTACCAGCAGAGAAACCAGAAGTCGTTTGCATGCGACAGTGAGAGAAAATATCTCAACTTCCCCATCGCATTCTGCGCAGTCCCTCAGAGGGTTTTAGCTTTTTTTGCTGCACTTCAACAATGAATCCATAAATATAGGCTGAATTATCTTATCGTGCAATTGACCCAGCTGTTTTTGATTGGTGGAGCTTTGGAAAGCCTAGCACTGATTTAGCATGTAAATTACCAACACTTTCTAGAAATCAGAGCAGTTTGCCTATAATTAGGAAATAAACAGGTAATGCTGAGCGCCTGCCCTTTATAAGGAGTGGTTTTATTGTTCCCAGTCGCCCAGAGCTGCACGGTGCCTCCAGTGTGGAGCGTAAAACGCTATATTTAGCAAATTGTCGAAGACAGGAATGAGCCTGCATGTGGCGTTCCTTTGTGTGGGAACATTTAATTGTCTGCTAGGTTTTATCTACACTGCAGTGAGCAAATAAAAGCTCGGGAAGCCATAAAAGGCAAACACTTTAGCCGCCTGTCATCTGCACCATTTTACGCTAGAAAGGCAGATAAGACATTATCAGTGCTCTTGTTTATCTCTGTTTATTGCAGGTAATGTGTGCATGGATATAGCTGTCATTGTACACAGCTGACATCTTGCAATCACATCTAGTGAAACTGCAGATTATTGAGCATTAACTCCTTTTGCTATTAGAATCTGACTTCTATTAGATAGTTAGTATCATAGCATCACAAAAACTGTAAATTACATTTATTTTTCTCTGCTCAGTTAATTAGTATATATAATTTGTGTATTTGTTTCTCTCAATTAGTTCAAATCTGCCTACATTACATCTTCCTTGATTATCTTGTCTTTCCTCCAATCTTTCAAGTTACTTCTTCCTGTTTGTTCCTGTGGTATATTTGATCCCTCTGCCTATGTATTTTCTGTCTACATTTGTGCTGTTACATTTGTTTAATATGTTGGAAGAAAATTTATTATCCTTTGCTTCTCCTCTATTTAACCTTTTTTACATTTAACTGGTTAAACCTGTGCCTAGGAAATTAAAGATTTTCAGATAACGTTCAGTGCTGATTTTGGTCTTCTACCTTAAATGAAAAAAAGTCTTGGACTTTTTTGAAATATACCTCTTGAAAGTACTTAAATCAAAAAGGTTTAAATAAATGATTGCCTAAACAAATACATTGAATTACCCATTGCACTATAATCCAGTGTAAGGGTTAGGCCACGGTTATGCCTGGAGTCACTGTCTTTGATAAATCTCTAGGCTAATACGTAGCAAAAGGTCGGAAGTTCAACTTTCAAACATCATTGGATTTTATGTCAGTTGAAGGAACTCAAATTTTTTAACCCCTAATAACTAAATGTATTTATAATTATATTTAAAAAAATGTCTCTGCTGTCAGATAGATGCTATGTAGTAATTGTTCGTTTGACTATCGCAAATACAATGTATAAACAGCGATATATATATATATATATATATATATATATATATATATATACACACTGCTCAGAAAATAAAGGGAACACTCCTAGATCTGACTGAATGAAATATTCTCTTTGAATGTGCTGACAACAAAATCACACAAAACCAATGGAGGCCTGGATTTGGAGTCACACACAAAATTAAAGTGGAAAAACACACTAGAGGCTGATCCAACTTTGATGTAATGTCCTTAAAACAAGTCAAAATGAGGCTCAGTATTGTGTGTGGCCTCCACGTGCCTGTATGACCTCCCTACAACGCCTGGGCATGCTCCTGATGAGACGGCGGATGGTCTCCTGAGGGATCTCCTCCCAGACCTGGACTAAAGCTTCCGCCAACTCCTCGACAGTGTGTGGTGACGTTGGTGGATGGAGCGAGACATGATGTCCTAGATGTGCTCAATCGGATTCAGGTCTGGGGAACGGGCGGGTCAGTCCATAGCTTCAATGTCTTCATCTTGCAGGAACTGCTGACACACTCCAGCCACATGAGGTCTAGCATTGTCCTGCATTAGGAGGAACCCAGGGCCAACCGCACCAGCATATGGTCTCACAAGGGGTCTGAGGATCTCATCTCGGTACCTAATGGCAGTCAGGCTACCTCTGGCCTGGTGGCCCTCCAAAGAAATGCCACCCCACACCATTACTGACCCACTGCCAAACCGGTCATGCTGAAGGATTTTGCAGGCAGCAGATCGCTCTCCACGGTTTCTCCAGACTCTGTCAAGTCTGTCACATGTGCTCAGTGTGAACCTGCTTTCATCTGTGAAGACCACAGGGCGCCAGTGGTGAATTTGCCAATCCTGGTGCTCTCTGGCAAATGCCAAGCGTCCTGCACGGTGTTGGACTGTGAGCACAACCCCCATTTGTGGACGTCGGGCCCTCATACCATCCTCATGGAGTCGGCTTCTACATGCACATTTGTGGCCTGCTGGAGTTCATTGTGCAGGGGTCTGGCAGTGCTCCTCCTGTTCCTCCTTGCACAAAGGCGGAGGTAGCGGTCCTGCTGCTGGGTTGTTGCCCTCCTACGGCCTCCTCCACGTCTCCTGGTGTACTGGTCTGTCTCCTGGTAGCGCTCCAGGCTCTGGACACTACGCTGACAGACACAGCAAACCTTCTTGCCATCCTTGGATGAGCTGCACTACCTGAGCCATTTGTGTGGGTTGTAGAGTCCGTCTCATGCTACCACGAGTGTGAAAGCACCACCGACATTCAAAAGTGACCAAAACATCAGCCAGAAAGCATAGGTACTGAGAAGTGGTCTGTGGTCCCCAACTGCAGAACCACACCTTTATTGAGTGTGTCTTGCTAATCACCAAAGATTTCCCCCTGTTGTCTATTCCATTTGCACAACAGCAGGTGAAATTGATTGTCAATCAGTGTTGCTTCCTAAGTGGACAGTTTGATTTCACAGAAGTTTGATTTACTTCGAGTTATATTGCGTTGTTTAAGTGTTCCCTTTATTTTTTTGAGCAGTGTGTATAGAGATAGAGAGAGCGAGAAAGAGAATTTTCTACAGATATGAATTTAGGTATGATGCACATTAGTGAATTTAGGTATAATAGGGCATAATAGTATTTAAACTAATTTTCCAGTCTCAGGTAAGTAGATTATTTTGAAATGAAATTATGGCTATTTTTCACACTCTTTGTATGTGTAGAGCATGCATCAGCTAGCACTTCGGCTGCATAAAAATTTCACTTCAAGTTGCTTATAATTTAATTATAATCAACTTGAAGTGATTCAACCCACACACTGTTAAATTATATATATATGAGCTAAAATATACACATATTTGGTCAAATGTTTCTTGGACCTCTTTTTTATTTATTTATTTAAAAATGGACTATGCAGCATTGTTTTAAATATGCCGGATTTCGCCATTAGGCTAGTTTTTATTCATAGTCCCAGGTAGGCTAATGGGACATTAAGAAAAAGATTTTTTTTAAATCAGAACAACACAATACAGCAGCAGAAGAAAAATCAGACCAATAACACCAAAGGCACAAGACAAAAAACACACAAAACAAAAGAGCTAAGAAATTCACAGAATTTAACATTTAAAAACAGATTTGTTGCTTCAGGTTAAGAAGTTTAGGATGAGTCTTAAATGTGATCTATCATACTTCCTTTAAAACACTTGGGATAGGTCTATGGGCTATACAAAACATGTTAATTACATTTTTACACAAAATCATTATAAGATGAGATTTACCTCCTCCTCAGTTCCCCCTATTTTAGGCTCCTTTCAGAATGAGCTGTTTTAGGGCTCTGTCACTTTTATGCAAATTAGTTGTAGCTTGCTGCACTCTGCAACTCAGTGCGAACCTCTACTGAAAATCAAGTGGGTGAAGCTCCACTTCAGTTGCTAGTCGGGGGGGGCTCAGGTAACGTTGCTAGGTGCCAGTGTAATTGTAACGTCACAATTACACAGCTTTTGAAAGCACTGCTTTCTAGAAAAAATTAAACATTTATTTATAGCCAATAAACAGCTGAATGTTTTTTTGGGGTTTTTTTTTTTTTGGCGTTTGGACTGTTGTAGAAGCATTAGAGACCTAAATGGAAGTATAAGAACGATCAAAAAATGAATTTTGCATAATTAGTCCCCTTGAAAAATGCTAAATGGATATGACTCTCTTAATGTTACTCTTACTCCAGATGCTGTTGTTCTACATGGTATTTCACAGTTACCTCCAGAGGGGGCCCTTGTGACATAAAAATATTAAGTCACTTGTTTGATCAAATTTTTACTATAATTATCAGGTATTTAGGTTTTTCTAGTTTAAACTTTGTTTTCTTTAACTGAACTTACCTTGGGTTTACTGACAGCATGGCATATATGTGATATGTGTGATTTGTTTTTTCACTTTTTTTTTGCACTGCACTTGATAATGTTATCAACCCTAAAACTAAGCCATTCTTATCTTCTATTAGCAGTAGTTTAGTAACATCAGGATTTACCTAAAGGTAAACGAGTGAAAATGGTGCATATCCAAGAAAGCAACGTCTGATCATACAGTAAATCCCAATAATCCATAAAATTTGTACTATTTGTACACACATTAACACTTGTTTTAGAATGATTAAGCAGGGTAACAATAAGCATTCGGAATTGATCCTTCTTCCATCCTCCGCCAAGAAGGTGGGTCAAATATCCATCTAGAATTATGACACAAGGTTGGAAAGCAGCATATCTTTCTTGTTCTCAGAGGTCTGAGAGGTTTTTTTCGTTATCTGATAAAAATTCTCAAAAAGTTTCTGAATTCTTGCAGAAAAAAACAGACCAAGCTCAAAAGCATTATGAAAAAACTCCAAAGTCACAGCAAAATCTCCACCCAGTGATTTCTTTCAAGGACTTCTTGGTAAACCTGAATTGTTACATTTCTGGTCTTGTAATTAAGGTGGGTCAAGCAGAGACCTCCCCAGCACATACATGTAAAATAGTCTATACATTTTAGCATGATATAATGGTATTTTATTTTTCTTCCTGCACGTATAATTTTGAGCCTGTGCAGAAAATCCACAATAAATCTAAACCTCAGCTTGTTGTATTATCATTAAACTATGGAAAAACGTTTTGGAAGGTCATTAAATGGCTAAAATTACTACCTATGCCCATGAGTGTATGCAAACCTCTCACTTGAACATGAAGTACATATTTAGCTTGAAGAAGGTTCAGTCTTTAGCTGCTTTCGAAGCTCAATAGGATATGATTATTCTTATGTCGCTCTGCTTTTTTGTTTTTTTTTAGGGGATGTCATTGTCTACATAAATGATGTCTGCGTTCTGGGCACGACCCATGCTGATGTGGTGAAACTCTTTCAGTCTGTTCCTATTGGTCAAAGCGTGACACTTGTGTTGTGTCGCGGCTACCCATTACCATATGACCCAGAGGACGCCTCAAACACCAACAACACCACCACCACCATTATCTCACCACTTGGCATCATGGAGCAGCGGCCCATCATGGTGAACGGCAGGACGGGCTATGATAACTACCTGGACTACCTGACCCGTACGGCGCGGTTCGTCACAGACCCCAGTCAGGACCACGTTAACTCCCAGCAGCAGCCGCTTCTCACCACTCATCCGGGTGACACCCACCTAGATGGCTCGCTCCCAGCCACCACTGGCACCACGCCCCCTGACAGTGTCTCCATGGCGTCATCGGGGGCCACCCAGGGGGAGCTGCTGACTGTGACCATGGTGAAGAGCGTTGACGGGTTCGGCTTCACGATCGCTGACAGTCTAACGGGCCAGCGCGTCAAGCAAGTCCTTGAACCTCAGGGCTGTCCAGGCCTGTGTGAAGGTGACCTAATCTTAGAGATTAACAAGCAGCCCGTGGCAGGATTCACCCACACCCAGGTGGTGGAGCTGCTAAAGGAGTGTGCTGTGGGAGCAGAGGCCAGCTTGGTGGTTCAGAGAGGGGGCACAGGTAAGACCGGAGGCTGCAAGTCTACATGTCTAGGTATTCTTGTGTTTTCCTCTGCTAGAGGAGATTTTGTGTAATTCTGTGTGTTTCAGTCTATGATTCAGTCCTCCAATGACGATCAGTGACTGGCTGATGGTTAGCTTATCTCAAGTGCTCTTCAAATCATCTTTACTTTCATGTTCCTGACTCCAGCTTCCCTTCTCTAAGCTTAAGTAGATGTCCCTCTTCTCTCTGAACAACAGGTGCTATCAGTCAACAATATGGTCTGATTGAAGAGTGTCTTTCAAGTTCCTTTTTGATATTTTTAGTTTCCCAGCACAGTTTCTTATGGAGGATGAATACATGCCTCAAAATGTCATAAATATCATTATTTTGGCCTGGAATTGCAATATAAATGGCCTCCAAGTGTTTTCACACATATATATTGCCTTCTTACAATCAGAATTAGGTATTGCGCTCTGTCTTGTGCACCATACCAGCCTGTTATTTGCAGAATCTGACTGTTTTCGGCTTCTTGTGTGTACAATATGATGGGTGACCTTGTGAGCTGTGTGCGTTACTTTAATGTTTGTCTTCAAAGTCAGAAACTGTCACAGAGCTTCAGTCTAATGTCAACATCTCTGACAGTAAATGAAAAGGATCATACAAAGAGGAAGGTGTTTTCTCACCCTGGATAAACACAGCATATAAAGAATGCACAGGTTTTAGTGAAGTCAGACATTTAAAGTGACACATAGCCTGTAGGAATTAATTGCAAAACAAATGAATCTGTGAGGGGGGAGAAATTGAGAAACAGCAAAAAAAAAAGAAGCTCCAATAACCTGGTTTAATAGGTGTCCTGACCCCAATACTAATAGTTTTATGAAGCACCTTTTGTTTCATGCTCAGCATTCAAGTGTCTTGAGCCCAAACCGTCCATAATTAGTGATGTGATTCACAAAAGAAAAATCTAAGTTTCTAAGTATCAAAATGATCTTAAAGGTATCAATCAGGAGAAGGGAACAATAGCAGTCATTTGCTTTATGTTTATACCATAGCACAATAAGGGCAGTCATCAATAATTGGAAAAAGTACGGGACAACAAAAAGACATGACTCCAAAAATGATTTGAAGACAAAACAGAAATTGATCAGAAATGCTCCCATGAGGCAACAGCAACACTGATAAAAACGCAGGAATTTCTGAAAAGTACTAGTTGTGTACTACGTGTGACAAAAACCTCTTGTATTTTCTATGTATCTGGATGGAGAAGTAGTTTTGCGAGAAAACTCACAAAACCTTTTAAGGATTCTAATCTGAAGAAACCAAGCTTTAATATTCAGGCCAAAATTCCAAAAGATAAGCTTGGTACAAAAACAACATGACACATTACTGAAAAAACATCATATCCACAGTGAAACATGATGGCAACACCGGGGGATGATGTTCTTCCATTGATCTGGGTTTTTTGCTAAAAAGTATAACTATAAACAATACCAAACACGGATTGGCCCAAAATAAACCAAGAACACACAAAATCGACTGAGGTGGTGGAGGTATCATGCTTTAGGGTCAATTGTCCTCTGATAGAACGTGGCTTTTTGAGGTTGATGAAACTATAAATAATTCCAAAAAGTATTTTTGGCACAAAACAACACTGATTACCCCAGTGAAACATGGTGGTGGCAATTCATACTCTGCAGTTACTTTGTTTAGGGTTCTCTTGAGGTGGCTGAAACTATAAACATTCATGAAGGTATGTTTGACGTGTCCAAAAAAAACAAAATACCCACAGAGGTGTCTTTTCTTTAAATGGAAGTGGGGTTTAAGTCAAAGGGCAATGAACTTTTTTACCAGTTCCTAAAACTAGTTTTGACCCAAACCATTTCATTTTTCAGCATCACAGTGAAACCCACGCATACATCCAAATCAGGCAGAGGAACAGAAGTAAAAAAAATTGGAATGGCCATAACTAAATAAGAGAGAAAATCCGTGTGATCACCTATAGACAGCTGTGGACCAGAGATGTTCTCCCAGTCTGACAGATTAAGAGAACTTTTGCAAGGTAGGATAGATAAATATAAATGAGATGTGACATTCTGACAGTCTCCTACCAAATGATTGAATGCTGAAAGTCCATCTAAAGGCACTGCAGTATCAACGCAGACAGGTTAATGGAGCTCTTTTTTACATTTTCTGCTGTCTGATTTGTTTGGTATATAGTCGGATTATTTGGTTTGTCACATTAAAGGCAGAAAACATCTTAATTTTACCTATGAAGCTCTCATTATTTACATTTAACAAATGAGGCACGTCAACATTCTGTGCTAACATGCTTCTACTGACTGAACTTGTCATCTCTGAGCCAGCTGTTGTTTGCCGAAACACTGGAATTGACTCAGTTTTTGATTCATTGTACATCCGCCTGTCAGTGGTGACTCTACCAAAGCTGTGATGTTCAGGGTTAAAACTATATATATTAATTACATATTCAGCAAGTTAATTTTCTTAACAATTATGGTTTAAATATCAAATCACTCGTTCTTTTTGTTTTTCCTTTGATCTTTATTCATCTTGGCGTCCTCTAAGTGATGATGCATGAACTTTGCAGTGATCTGGAAGCAAAGCAGTTCTGCCTTTGCTTCTGTATGCATTTGTTGTGTAATGTCACATACGAGTCATAATGCCAGCTGCCTGAGAGCCACAGACACCGCTGAGACTCTGCAGCAAAGGTCACCATTGCCATCTGAATATATTTATCGCTGTTCATTTCTTTCTTAGGCTGCCCATGTCTCTGTTTGAGAGCAGGGAGCCAACAAATCCGCATAAAGTTCCTTTTTCCAAGTCTAAAAAAGTGCTTCAGTGTGTTTGGGCTCAGATGTAGAAACACACAGTGTCATATGTGACAGTAAAGTACTTTTACTCCCATGGTTGGCCTGTAGATCCAAAGATTCCTTATTTCAGATCCAGATAGAAGTGAATATATCAATGCGCACCGTTGCATCTGTTGAGCTTCTTTGTTAAAGGCAGCAGGGAGTCAAAAGCACTCTTCTATTACAGAAGCGAGACTGGAGTTGAGGGACGCATGTGTCAAGAAAAGGTTTTATTTATCAGTAGGGATTTTTTGTGGGGAGTTATGCATCATTTGAGAATATTTTAGAGACTTAACCATAAAAGCATTGTACGCTTATTAAGATCTGAGACTATTGCATCCCTCTGGGAGAGAGGTGCTACTTGGGGATTTTGTTTTGGGAGTTTTTGTAATGTGATGAGGCTAATTTAATAGTCATATTACAGTTTTCATGCAACAAAGCTAACAAGTTTTTTTAAAGTCAATGTCTTTGACCTTATTGTTTCACTCTGTTGGGTAGCTGTGTAGCTCTGCAGTTCCTCCAGAGTCACTTTTTGCCTCATGGCTGCTTCATGTTGCTGTTTGCTGTTAAAATATTATAATTACTGATGTCTTATACTGATGTTAAATTACATGCAGGTGGACTGTATTTACTAGTTAGGGGACTTTGGAAGATGGCATTGGATTGTATTTAGGGGTGTCAGAGCAAAGGGGGATTTTTATTATTATTGGGGACTCTGATTTTTTCAAATTACTCCAATTTCTAATAAATATGTTGTATTTTCCTAAAAATATATATAGTAATTGAAGGATTAATAACTTTATTATGAAGTGCTCAAGAAACAAGTCTATTTTAAAGTTGCCAGTGGCCTCTTAAAACATGCCTAGTAGGTACTCTATTTGCTACAAAGTAGATCTGGGGAACCTCAGGTAGAGAATAATTCCTTTTAACTCCACTCCCATACAGATGTTTATTCTAGGTGAGCTGCAGTTTCCTCCACCAACCAGTCATTTGTAGTTTGTGGCACTGACGTATAACAAAGTCTATAGCAAAAACAAGAATATACATTTGAGCTTGCTCTCATTCATTGAACCAGTTGTTTTATTTTCTACCTTCTAATAAATCTGGCAATGTCTAATGGAGCTCTCTCATAAATCTCTGGCTGCATTCTGCAAATGTTTGCCAACTAAACAGCTGGCAACAACGCTCATCAAAATATCAAGCCTGAAGCTTGTTTTTCAAGCGACCACCTCCTTGCTTTCATTCACACCAACAGCTTTTATGGTTTTCCAACTGCCAAGTTCAGGAACCCCCCCTACAAACAACTTTTATGGTTAGGTAATGGAGTAGTTCATTTGGCAACACAATCCTAAATGTCTAGCATTAGTCATCCAAACTTTACTCTGTACTACAAATGCATAAGGGTTTTCCATATTTTTTAAACGGATAAAGAAATTAAAGCCTTGGAATTTTTCTTACAGTCTCTAATAAGTCATGCAATTACTGCTTTTTGTCATGGATAGTTGTAAATTGAAACAAATGCAGACAAACTACATCCCGATTTAGGACCAAAGCGCGGCTAAACGAAGCCAAATTGGTAATGGTGAGCCAAAGGCAGGTAAATAAGGCTAAATATGGACAATATCACATCATTACCAGATAACCTGAGAAAAGGATTATGGAATTAAAGATTATAGGAGGGATTATTAAGAATGGGAAAAAGCTGTTATAGATTTAATGAAACATGATCCATGGATGGCAGACATGTTGTACTGATAGGGGGCACATAAAAGGTAAAAGCCAAAGAGAAAACAACACATTTTCTCACCTGAGGAACTTGAGGTTCTCAACCGAGAGAATGTTTTGTATTTTCTTTTCAGATTTTGCTGTTTGTGTGAGGGATTTATGAAGAAAGTAAGTTGGTGTAATGGCCATGGCTCCAGAGCCTTTTTGTGTCAAAAAAGTGAAAAATTACTTAGCAGCTTTTTAAAGCAATACATATGCAATTTTATCTTTGCTTTATACGTTCAAGATTAAAGATTTTCTCACACTAAATAGGATATTTGCGCACAAACTATCCTTTCCTCAAAAGCATAAAGTAGTTATAATCCTTCCCAAAACTTCTTGCCATCAACAGTTTTTAGGTATTCCAGACACACCATTAGTTTATAGTCCACAAATGAAGCCTTTTCTCATCAAATCTTCCAGTCAATTAAACCCGACCGCCTTCAGATGCCTTTTCCTCATTTTATAGTTGAGATACTTACCCATCCATTAAATATTATCTTGACCCTACTACCCCTTTCCCAACAAATAGCCACTTTTCCGCTCATTACTGCTAATTATTGAGCCTGAACATGAGGACTGCTGACTGCTCTATAAGTGGCTACCTCGACCATTACAGATCTGTTCCTCAATCCACAGATGCAGGGCTACAATTAGCTCTTTACATATGGTTGGCTATTTCACTACCTTCTCCAGCAACGGCGACCACCCACATGCTCCCACAGGTAAATTATACATCCTGAAATAGGGGCCGTGCTTTGACCTCCCACCTGATGTGACCAGAGGCTGCAGAAATTGGATGAAGAGGCCTGAACTGCATGGAAAGAAACTAAGCCTCCTGCAGGGAATCTGTGCGTTTTAACCAGACAGTGATCCATCTACCGTGTGCATGCACAACATGGTGGAAAAACAAAAGACTGAGAGGAAGGAGCAAGAGAGTGATGAGTTCGGCTCTCTGCCAGAAGATCACAGCCATTCAGCTTGGTTCACACTGCAATTTCTCCCTGCTAGTTCTGAAACCTTGGAGGTACCCGCCAGGGATCGATACCTTCCCAGAGAAGACGAGCAGGGGTTCTAGAAAGAAATAAAAAGACCTAAACAAAACCGATGGCAGGCAGCCATGTTGCCTTAAAAATTAGATCACAGGGCTAAAAGTTGTGCTAGACATCTCTTCCCTGTGGGTGGGAGTGGCAGCTAGAAACTAAAGTCACCTCTTAAACAAATCAAGTGCTCCTGTTTTGGCTTTTATTACAATTAAGAGACAATTCAGTAACTGCATGAGCGTGGTTTGGTAAATTGTGCAGTGTTTTCTGCTTTCATATCATGTATATTCGAGCAGTTTGCAGCTTGTAAGTGGTTTGTTTGTGCACAAAAGCACAATGATATAGATTTTTATGTGTGAGCATAACAGTAGAATTGGCAAACATCAGATTTCTGTGCAGGTTGTCATGTGAAGGAGCCAGACTACCTTGTGAGATAGAGATGCATGTGCAGAGAGAAAATCAGCATTCTAACATGGTACAATCACTTCTACTGTTATTGCCTTGTAAGCGCAATTAGACGGCTTTCAATTAAAACCATGTTTGATTAAACCTCCCTCTGTATTTAGATCCATAGATTTTAGATTCACACCAGCTTTGTTTCTCAGGTTAAAGCATCTATTCATGCAAATCCATGTTTCTCTCCATTACTCTGTATTTTGGAAAAGAAATGTTTTCCTATTATGCGTCATTCAAAGACACAAAGCTTCATGATTTAAATGATGTTCCACTGTTTGGATTGAGCAAAGTATCATACTTACCTTCAATATTAGCACAATTTTTCTTGCTTTTGTCTAAAGGAAAATAGAACTTGTTTGATCAAAATTTAGCAAGAGAGCAAACAATTTAGTCTCCAAGTTAAAATAGAATTCATTCACGAGGGAAGGTGCCACCTTTTTTGGGTGGCAGGGTCCATAGTGGTTATGGAGCTGGGCGTCTGCATTCTGGAGAGGCCGCAACACGGTTTTACCCAGAACAAAAAACTCTAAACATGTTGAGGTCCATTGTGTCAGAACGAAACCAGTACCATATTCCTGGTTACTAGGTTTTGACTGATTTTGCATGCACAAGCTGTGAAAGGTTCTGCAGGGCAGAGGATAACTTAGCTAAAAAGTTGAGGGTAACTTGCACTCTGTGGGCTCCCTGCAGCCAAGCTGACACGTCTGATAAGCATTGGAGAGCTTTCAGCACCACGGACAGCTCATTCAGCCCTGTCTTTCTCATCTTATTGCCACGGGGCACTGTGACACTCGCGTCCAACTACATTTCTGGCATGTCTGAGTTAACAGGGACTTCACCCTGTGGACAGCCTCAGTCACTGATGCCTGGTAGCTCCCCTCTCTTCTGTCTGTACGGCTCAGCTCTGGTTCTGATGCCCACACGGAGGACTCGGCTGCTGCCGCTGCTCGCTCCGTCCTTCACGCTGACTCAGATGCAGGTATTCTGAAGAGCAATTTTATTGATTGACCTTCTAAGGAGGGGGAGAAGAAAAAAAAACTACTGTGTCTCCTGCAGTTATCCTCTTTCTTGTTCTGGGCTGATAAAATAGTCCCATACACACTGAAAAACTGAAATAGAAATAGAGTTTTTAATAGATTGTTGTAACTGTTTCCTGTCTGTAGATCTCGTGTGGCTCATTTCAACAGAGAGACACTCTGAAAAATGCTGCTTTTGGCGATTCCTGTGTTGTCACCGTTCTGCTGGTGGCTCAGTGGGACAGCTGTTTTTATAGAGGGCTAAACTGGGAATTCTGGCACATAACCCATGCAGTTTTCCCATAATTTTATTTCTGTATTTGCATATGCTTGCGACTTCCAGAAAATAAGACAAATTAAATCTAGAAGATAAATTATGCACTTTTCTCATGCCCCTGTCAATATAACAAAAGACAAACTGCTTCCTGGTTTTAGCTGCTGCTTTTCACAGGTTCTTGTCGCCTAGATAGATTCCTGCTTTTTGTGGCTGAACTAAGCTGTAAACAGCAGAAGCATGTAAAATGCCTCCTGAAAGGTCATCACAAGATGGATTTGAGAGAGAAAGGCAAAGGTGTAACCTTTACCTTGCTGTTGTGTGACAAACTGAACCCACTTAAGCGAAAACCAGAGCATTTACGTTCTGCCTTTCCAATCCTGGCGATCCTGACAGATCAATGATTGATTCACAAATGTTCTTTTCTGTAACACAGAACCTGAAAGAACAGTTTGATGTTTAAAGTGAGTGTATGGAAGATTAATGGAAGGGCTTGAGTTGTACATGTGTGCAGTCAGCGTGTGGTCACATGAAAAATTAAACCATTGAAAGGGAGGTTGCTTGCACTGACTTTCTGCAGTGGGCATGATGTATAAAACTCAGGAACAACAGTAAAAACAAAAATAAAAACCAAAGAAAAATACAATAAAAGAGAAGAAAATACAACAAAATGTAAAGCATAACTGAAGCAAAATGAAACCTCAGTTATTACAGAAACATAACAGGGAAAATAACCAAAAACTCTTTCAAACTTTTCTCCTTTTTCCACTTACTACAAATCGTTTGGCTTACTGTTACAATATCAATAGAAAAAAACTGTTTTTTCTTGTTTTTCCCAAAAACATTCAAATATAACTTAAGCAATTATGCTGTGATCTGCTGTAATCTACTCATAGTCTACTGCAGAGGTCCCTGAGCAGTGGACTACTGTCCTTATCAAGACCCAGATGAGGTCATAACAGGACCAGGATCAGTTGTGATTAGGTATTTTGATAAGGTATAAACTTAGGTATAAACTCAATGTGTGCAGCTTTTCTAGATTTTACAATACTTGTAATAAGGCGGGCTCTGTGAGCTTCCTGTATCTGAGCAGAAATCAGTAAGCCTGAGGAAAATACTGGAGGTTAAAAGTAGAAACTTTGCAGGGCCGCCTTTACAACCAGAAGAGCTTGGAGGCTACAGAGCCTTTTTCTGTCAGACTAGACTTGGTCTGTCTGTCTTTGTGGAGAATTTAAAGCCCATTTGTGTCAAATGCTGAGAAAGAGGGAAGAAAATTAAAGCTTGCAGCTACGGCGAATTTAAACGCAAAATCAGAGGAAGCCAACCAACACAAATCTAAAATCAGAGCAGAGAAAATCGACCAGGATACTGACACAGTCACTGACTGCTCCTCAGCAAGCTGGACTTTGGGTCAATATAAAAGTTAACCCACTCAGCAGGTGTTAAAGACAGAATGACAGAAGCATCTGAGTATTTGTTGAGATTATTTACATTGTATTTAAAGGCTTGTTTAAAATGTAGAGTTTTACTTTCAACCCAATCATTTAAAACACCAGAAAAAACTCCATCTTTTTTGTTTAGTTTTCTTCCTCTGTAACATTGTCCTCTTACTTTTATATTTTATCTTTCATTTATGTCTTGTTGTCCTTTATTTGTAATTTAGTTTTTCACTTCTGGGCCAACATTTATCTCATTTTGCAGTTATGCTCATCTTAATGAAACCTTCTAGTGTCTATTAGCCTGTTTTTGCCTTCCAAAGGAAGATGCTATAACAGTGTGAACATGATATGAGTGTTCAGTTAAGATTTTAGCAAAGAAATATAATTAACGCTGTTTCCAAATCTCTTTAAATGAGTAGAGAAAGGCTTTAGAGAAAGTGTTACTCTGCTCAGATTTCTAACACATACGTACTTCAGTCAAAGTCAAACAGAAGAAGGAACCATCATCAACATCAGAAATGATTTCTTGTGAGGCTTTTCTGTGCAGATATTTATTAGTCATCTTCTGTTCTGCATTGTTTTTTCCTACATATCCTTTTTCCTTTTTCCCGTTTTTTCTATCCACATTAACTACTGGCACCTTATCAGCTTCATTATCTTTTCCATATATTTCTGATGTTTTCAGTTTTATTTCACCAGTTTTATCATTGCTCTTTTTTTACCCTAAAGCATGTTTTGTGTTCTCAACATTTCAGGTCACTTTTCACCCTGGAAGACTCCAAAACAGGTAACATCCGACAGCATCAGATATCAGGATTTTCCTTCAGCTTATTTATAACATCCAGATCCTTTTCTGGTCCACCTTCTTCACGCTAACTTTACTAATAACTTTGATAGTTAATCCTAATTTATTGTTATGAAAGAGCAACAAATCCAAGTATCCTGTGAGTTTTTCCGAGCTTTGATCCTGCAACTTCACTGACATCCTGTCTTTTTAAAGTCCCATCATAGAAGGAAGCTCGCCTTTATATGCATCCTCAGCTTTCAGCTTTATATAAACTCTTTTTTCCTTGTGGCTCACAAAACGGCAAACACTCTTTTAGATCAGATACATGTTTCACTTTGCTTTTCTTTGTCATGCTCTTATGCCTCCACACATTTCAGCCTATCTTTCTTCGTCTCAGTCAGCGCGGCTGTTTGTCGAATCCATTTCACGCCCGGACGTCTTCCCAGCGCTGCTCTGACCAGTCCCTGAACCCGGCTCGTGTTGTCCCCCTTTCCAGATCCAGACCACCAGCCAGACTAAAGCCCAAACTCTGGTGCTTTTGAAGTACTTCTGCCGCTTATGATCCCTTTATTGTGTGCTACTTCTGCTCCATCTCCGTATAATCTGATGTCTCTCTGAAAATAACCGTCGTTCAAAGCGCTAAACTTTGAAAGTAGCAGTCGGGACCAAGACACACTTACAGCACTTTGCAAAAACAATTCACATTTCAACACATTACAACCACAAACTTCTGTTTTTATTAGACAAACTAACAGAAAGTAATAAAATATAAAACATGTATAAATGTATAAAAATAAAAGTCCAAAAAGTGTGGGTTGAATTTGAAATTAGCCCACTTTACCCCTAAATAATCCCTAAATAAAATTACATTTTATTTAATTTTAATGTTTTGGAAAATATATTTTATTATAATTTTCATTAAGACAGCCAGATTTCATGCACTTTTGAAGGCAACTATGCGAATCCTAGATGAATATTGTCTGAGAAGTGTAATAACCACGATGGGTTAAAACTAAGATCGGAAATATTTCAATCAAATTAGTCAGTAAAATTGGTCAAAATAGATGCAGAGAACTTGGTCCACTCGGACTCTATGTCTCCAACATCCCCTGGAATCTGGTCAAGGCTCTCCCGGAGGTGGGAGTTGAATACATCCCTGGCCGAGGGCTCCGCCAGGCGTTCCCAGCAGACCCTCACTATGCGCTTGGGGCTGCCAAGTCTGTCCGGCTTTCTCCTCCTCCAGCGGATCCAGCTCACCACCAGGTGGTGATCAGTGGACAGCTCAGCCCCTCTCTTCACCCGAGTGTCCAAAACATGCGGCCGAAGGTCTGATGACACGACAACAAAGTCGATCATTGACCTCCTGCCTAGGGTGTCCTGGTGCCAAGTGCACTGATGGACACCCTTATGCTTGAACATGGTGTTCATTATGGACAATCCGTGACTAGCACAGAAGTCCAATAACAAAACACCACTCGGATTCAGATCGGGGAGGCCGTTCCTCCCGATCACGCCTCTCCAGGTGTCACTGTCGTTTCCCACGTGGGCGTTGAAGTCCCCCAGCAGAATAATGGAGTCCCCGGTAGGGGCACTATCCAGCACCCCCGACAGGGACACCAAGAAGGCCGGGTACTCCGCACTACCGCTTGGCCCGTAGGCCGAAACGACAGTCAGAGACCTATCCCCGACCCGAAGGCGCAGGGATGCGACCCTCTCATCCACCGGGGTAAACCCCAAAACGAGACGGCTGAGCTGGGGGGCAACAAGCAAACCCACCCCAGCCCGCCGCCTCTCCCCGTGGGCCACTCCAGAGTAGAAGAGAGTCTAGCCCCTCTCAAGGAGATGGGTTCCAGAGCCCACGCTGTGCGTGGAGGCGAGCCCGAGTGTTTCTAGTCGATATCTCTCGACCTACCGCACAAGCTCAGGCTCCTTCCCCCCCAGCGAGGTAACATTCCACGTCCCTAGAGCCAGCCTAAGCATCCGGGGATCGGGCCGCTGAGGTCTCCACCTTCGTCCGCCACCCAATCCTCTTTGCACCGGTCCCTCACGGTTCCCCCTGCAGGTGGTAGGCCCACTGGGGGATGGCCTCGCGTCTCTCGTTCGGGCTTGGCCCGGCCGGGTCCCGCGAGGAGCAACCCGGACACCAGGCGCTCTCCGACGAGTCCCGACCCCAGGCCTGGCTCCAGGGTGGGACCCCGGCTCCGCCGTACCGGGCGACGTCACGTGCCTCGATATATTTGTCCTCATGAAGGATTCTTCATGAGGACATCAGCATCTATTGTCGATGTTGCTGCCCATAGCTGCGGCCGTAAGGTCTGCGGTGCCTGTCGCGGCGGCAATCCCAGAACCCGGTGGTGGACACCGGCAGTAAGGGATGCTGTCAAGCTGAAGAAGGAGTCCTATCGGCTGTGGTTGGCTTGTGGACTCCTGAGCCGGCTGAACGGGTACCGTGAGGCCAAGCGTGCTGCGGCCCGGGCTGTGGCAGAGGCAAAAACCCAGACCTGGGAGGAGTTCGGTGAGGCCATGGAGAAGGACTACTGGTCGGCCTCAAAGCGATTCTGGCAAACCGTCCGGTGCCTCAGGAGGGGGAAGCAGTGCTTCGCCAACACTGTTTATAGTGGGGGTGGGAGGCTGCTGACCTCAACTGGGGACATTATCGGGCGGTGGAAGGAGTACTTCGAGGATCTCCTCAATCCTGCTATCATGCATTCCCTGGTGGAAACAGGGGCTGGGGACTCGGGGTTGGACTCTTTCATCACCCAGGCTGAAGTCACCAAGATGGTTGAAAAGCTCCGCAGTGGCAAGGCTTCAGGGGTGGATGAGATCCGCCCTGAGTACCTCAAATCTCTGGATGTTGTGGGGCTGTCATGGTTGACACGCCTCTTCAACATTGCATGGCGGTCGGGGGACAGTGTCTCTGGACTGGCAGACCGGGGGGGTGGGTTCCCCTTCATAAGAAGGGGGACTGGAGGGTGTGTTCCAACTACAGGGGGATCACCCCTCCTCAGCCTCCTGGTAAGGCCTACGCCCCCAGGGTATTTGGAGAGGAGAGTCCCGGCCGGATAGTCGAATCTCGGCTTTAGGAGGCAGTGTGGTTTTCGTCCCCCGGCCGTGGAACACTGGACCAGCTCTATACCCTCTACAGGGTACTCAAGGGCTCACGGGAGTTTGCCCAACCGGTTCACATGTGTTTTGTGGACCTGGAGAAGGCATTCGACTGTGTCCCTCGTGATGCCTTGTGGGGGTGCTCCAGGAGTATGGAATCGGGGCCCTTTATTAGGGGCCATCGGGCCCTGTATGAGCGGAGCAGGAGTTTGGTCCGCATTGCCGGCACTAAATCGGACCTGTTCCCGGTGCGTGTTGGACTCCGGCAGGGCTGCCCTTTGTCACCGGTCTTTCATAAACTTTTATGGACAGGGTTTCTAGACACAGCCAAGGGCTGGAGGGGTCTGTTTGGGACCAGTGGATTTCGTCTCTTCTTTTTGCAGATGACGTGGTCCTGCTGGCCCCCTCTAGCCAAGACCTACAGCATGCTCTGAGGCGGTTTGCAGCCGAGTGTGAAGCGGCTGGGATGAAGATCAGCTCCTCCAAGTCAGAGGCCATGGTACTCAACCGGAAAAGGGTGGATTGTCCTCTTCAGGTTGGAGGGGAGTTCCTGCCTCAAGTGGAGGAGTTCAAGTATCTCGGGGTCTTGTTCACGAGTGAGGGAAGAATGGAGCGGGAGATCGACAGACGGATCGGTGCGGCTGCGGCAGTAATGGGGGCGCTGTGCCGGTCCGTTGTGGTGAAGAGAGAGCTGAGCCGAAAAGCGAAGGTCTCAATTTACCGGTCGGTCTACGTTCCTACCCTCACCTATGGCCATGAACTTTGGGTCATGACCGAAAGAACGAGATCCCGGATACAAGCAGCTGAAATGAGCTTCCTCCGTAGGGTGGCCGGGCACTCCCTTAGAGATAGGGTGAGGAGCTCGGGCATTCGGGAGGGGCTCGGAGTAGAGCCGCTGCTCCTCCACATCGAGAGGAGCCAGTTGAGGTGGCTCGGGCATCTATACCGGATGCCTCCTGGACGCCTTCCTCATGAGCTGTTCCAGGCACGTCCCACCGGAAGGAGGCCCAGGGGACGGCCCAGGACACGCTGGGAGGGACTATGTCTCTCGGCTGGCCTGGGAACGCCTTGGGCTCCCCCCGGAGGAGCTGGAGGAGGTGTCTGGGGAGAGGGACGTCTGGGTGTCTCTGCTGAGTCTGCTGCCCCCGCGACCCGGTTCCGGATAAGCGGAAGACGACGAGTACGAGTACGAGTACGAATTGGTCAAAAGGTTAATTAATCAGGAAAATAAAATCTTGATCTCAATTACTTAGTTTAAAGCCAAACCAAAAAGAGATGAAGATGACAGGAAGGCCACTAATGAAGTCAGAAGTGGTGGTGGCAGCATCATGCTGAGGGGGCAGGAAAGCTGGTCAGAGTTAATGGGAAGTTGGAGCTAAATACCATTCAGCCTTGAAAGAAAACCTGTTAGAGGCTGCAATGACTCAAGATAGCCTTAAACATACAGCCAGAGCTACAATAGAGATGTTTAGATTAAAAACAATCATGTGTAAGAATGGCTTAGTCAAAGTCCAAAACTACATCTAATTGAGAATTTGTGGCAAGACTTGAAATTAGATGTTCCCCTATGTCCTCAATCCATTTTGTGTGAAGTCGAGCTACAGGGGTTGGACAATGAAACTGAAACACCTGTCATTTTAGTGTGGGAGGTTTCATGGCTAAATTGGACCAGCCTGGTAGCCAGTCTTCATTGATTGCACATTGCACCAGTACGAGCAGAGTGTGAAGGTTCAATTAGCAGGGTAAGAGCACAGTTTTACTCAAAATATTGAAATGCACACAACATTATGGGTGACATACCAGAGTTCAAAAGAGGACAAATTGTTAGTGTACGTCTTGCTGGCGCATCTGTGACCAGGACAGCAAGTCTTTGTGATTTATCAAGAGCCACGGTATCCAGGGTAATTTCAGCATACCACCAAGAAGGACGAACCACATCCAACAAGATTAACTGTGGACACAAGAGGAAGCTGTCTGAAAGGGATGTTCGGGTGCTAACCCGGATTGTATCCAAAAAACATAAAACCACGGCTGCCCAAATCACGGCAGAATTAAATGTGCACCTCAACTCTCCTGTTTCCACCAGAACTGTCCGTCGGGAGCTCCACAGGGTCAATATACACGGCCGGGCTGCTATAACCAAACCTTTGGTCACTCATGCCATTGCCAAATGTTGGTTTCAATGGTGCAAGGAGCGCAAATCTTGGGCTGTGGACAATGTGAAACATGTATTGTTCTCTGATGAGTCCACCTTTACTGTTTTCCCCACATCCGGGAGAGTTACGGTGTGGAGAAGCCCCAAAGAAGCGTACCACCCAGACTGTTGCATGCCCAGAGTGAAGCATGGAGGTGGATCAGGGATGGTTTGGGCTGCCATATCATGGCATCCTTGGCCCAATACTTATGCTAGATGGGCGCGTCACTGCCAAGGACTACCGAACCATTCTTGAGGACCATGTGCATCCAATGGTTCAAACATTGTATCCTGAAGGCGGTGCCGTGTATCAGGATGACAATGCACCAATACACACAGCAAGACTGGTGAAAGATTGGTTTGATGAACATGAAAGTGAAGATGAACATCTCCCATGGCCTGCACAGTCACCAGATCTAAATATTATTGAGCCACTTTGGGGTGTTTTGGAGGAGCGAGTCAGGAAACGTTCTAATAAATTATTGTGGTCTAAAACCAGGTGTTTCAGTTTCATTGTCCAACCCCTGTATTTTGCAAAGAAGAAAACGCACAAATTTCATTTTCCAGATCTGGTTCTACAAAGTATTGACTCGGGGGAGCTTAAAATACAAATGCACGCCACACTATTTAGATTTTCATTTGAAGAAAAACTAAAAAACTGTTATTTTCCCTTCACTTGACAGATCGTTTGTGGCTGTACTATGACAAAAAGAGGAGGATAGTCTCTGTAGCCACCAGAATCCAGACTCAGTTTAATAAGGCATCACTTTAATAGGAAGGCTTCCACAGCTCAGAGTGAAACATCGAGTCTTTGATTAACAGAATAAGAAAAGTACCTAATTTATCAGATGGACTTCCCAACTAGCAGATGAGCCTATTTAGATTTATCACAATCAATCAAATTCAGCCAATGTCATCATTATAAGCTACCTAATGTAGCACTATCAAATGTTTTACCAAACAATGCAGCTTTATTAAAGCCACTCGTACCATCTCAGTTTTCGCTCCCATCTGAATCACTCTGGCACTTCCCAACATGTCAAAATGACGTCTCGCCTGTCTGTTCGCTGTCATGCTGTAACTCATGCGGCCAGGCTTATCTGACACATCGAGGCTGACGCTCAGACTGACTGGTGTTGTAAAAACTGTCGCTGCCGCCACAAACACCTCTGCACATTTTCAAGATGTTTCTCAATAAAATTAACACCAAACCACCCACCACACTCCACCTTAGAAACAGACAAGCTTATGCCAGTATTCGTCTTTTCCTGAATAAATTAGGTCAAGCTGCAACTAATCTGCATAATTTTCTGTTTGACATAACCTGTTCAACATGTTGCTGAAATTAATACATTTCTAAGCTCTGTCCCCAAACACAAATGAACCAGTCAGAGCAGATCTGTCAAGCTTTGGATTTCTAATCAAATGACATGAATATTTGTAAATAAAACAGTCCAATAACTTCATTGCTTTCCACTATCTATAGCACCTATCATTTCTAATATCACAAAATGTGTTATTGGACATGTTTAATATTAGTTGGTGATGTTTTACCATTATTTAGTCCAAGAAAGCAGCCAATTGTGGTCTTCTAAAGGGATCTTTACCAATAGTTATTTAGACATCCTGAAGATTTTTGAATGTTTTTCTTTGGACTTTGGCTGCTTTTGCACTCTTTGGCATATTTTCACCAGACTGTGATGGGATATTATATATTATGTGCTTTAAAAGGTGAGGAAGAAGTTGGTGCCAGGCCTAAGCATAAATAATTGTCTCTCTGTCAAACTGGAATTTTTATTGACTGAACTAATGTGACTACTTGTTCTTTGGTTTAGATCAGGCTTCATGATGGATTCATAAGTAACTTTTAAAATTATGTTAAAATGTTTAATACAGATGACTGCATGGCTACAATTAATAGACCATTAACATGTTTAAAATGTCAAAAATTAAAAGTCAAACCCCATACCATCATTGCATTACTTTAAAATACTTTATCTGACAACCTTTTAGTTTCAGTAAACAGAAATACGGATGTTATGGATTCTTTAAAGACGGTTTGTAATCCAGGTGTTCTTTAGTCTGTTTTGCAAAACAAAATAATGAAAGATCTTGTTTTTCATAAAATAATTTATGGTCTTCATTTGGCACTGCGTTGTCTCTGTTGTGGGCCCAAATGATCAAAAGGTAGGGTTAAAGTTACTCAAAAATATTGTGTTCTTGGGGCGCGGTATTGGTGGTGTAGGGGTTAAGCGTGCGACCATGCAGAGTCCTCGGTGCGGCCTGGGATCGAGTCCCACACCCGGCAACCTTTGCCAAATGTCTCCCCCCCTCTCTTTGCCCCTCTTTTCTGTCTACCTACTATCAAAAAATGAAAAATAAAGGCCTCTAGTGCCGCAAAAAAAAAATATATATATATATATATATATATATAAAAATAATTTTCCTCTGAAAATTATCTGGTACTGAAAATGGGTGAAATAGCGGCCAAAGTCCAAAGAAAAACAAGTGCAAACAGTAGAATTACCTTCACTTCAGTCAAAGCCTGAGTTATAAACCTGCTTGTTTTATGGAGAGGTGCTGAATGAATGTCCAAAGCTTGACAGGTGTAGCATGTTTCAGACACCCAGGGGTAGTCAATGATCACACTTACCTCCCTTCTGTCTTTTAACCATCTTGATGGAGCTGAAATTAAACATCAGATTGTGGCAAAAGCAGGAAAGGGAAGCACTGACTCGTCATGCTGCTGTGCTTTGCAGGTGCTGGAGCAGTGGGAGTCCCAGCAGGGCCAGAACAGCCCCGCTCAGACCAGCCGCTCAGCTCCCGTTATCTCCCACAGCGCCCCCTTCCCAACACACCATCTTCACAGGTCCTCAGTCCCAGACTCAGCCTCCGAGGCCTTGGCACTGGCCAAACCAGACCCCTATGACCTTTTTGAGAAGTCCATGGCTATCTATGAGAGTAGGCGTAAGTACCGGCGCTCTTACGGCAGGTGAAAACACACATGAACCTGCAGTGGGTATGAAGGATAGACTCCAGGATCAAAAATCCTTTCTTCCTAATCTGTAAATAAGAGACGCAACATAAAACAGAGAGAAAACCAAACCAACAACAGTTTTTTTTTTTTTTACTGACTCTGAAATACAACCAGCTGTTGTCATAAACTGACGTATCCATGAATAAACACTCCACACAGCGGATCTCTTTTATACAGTTCAGATATATGGTACAGCAATAACATAACACTCTCTGGTTTGTAAAATACTGAAATATCATCATTTTCTTCATGTGATATCAGAATTCATCGCCATATTTTTGCCCTGCAGGAATTTTAACCAGTTAACGCCTGTATGAAGCTGTATTTACGTGTTGTAAAAATGCCTGCAGAATTTAACAAATGCAGACATGAAGAGACCTTTTCACAAGGATTTGATGCTTTTGTATATCTGCATCCTAACAGGATGATCGGATTTAACATCTCTAAACATTCTCAGTAAGTATGGAGAAAAAGTGCAGGAAGAAACATAATGAAACGCTTGTGGCAGTTTTGTATGAGGCCACCACCTTTACCTGCATACTTGAAAGACTGTGAAATCTCTGGAGAAGTACGTGCGGTGTTCATAGTTTGTTTTTGGGATTTCATTCCAGCTTGATGCAAAGAAGTTGCTTTTTATGAACTGCTAAAAGTCTGGTGCATTTAACTCTGGTTTATCCAATTTTTATAAATTTTTTTTACGTAATTACTTAAAATTACGTAAGTCTTGTTTTAGCTGCATGAAATAACCGTGGTCATGTCTTCTCTCTGTCTGCTGTGCTTCCACTGAAAAGACATCTAAGTTTTGCCTTTTAAGTGTTTTAAGAAACATGTTAATTACAGCTATGTGCATAACAAGCCCACATGATCACCCCACACCACCTTGCCTAACAGTTGGCTGAAAATTGTTATGATCGTATGCTGTGTTTACACCTCTCTAAAGAGTGCCTTTTGTATTATGGCCAAAAATCTCTGCTTTGGTTTTGACACAAAGGTCATGCTTCCATTTTCTTTTTAGATAGAAGAGACTTTCTCCCAGGAACCCTTCCAAACAGACTTGATCATTCTGCTTCTAATAGTATTGAACTGTAACATTTACTCTATAAACTGAAGCCTTTAGAGTCTTAGAGATCCTGGATTTTTAGACATTTCTTCAAGCTTGCTGATGTCTTTCCACCCCGGCATTGTCTTAACGAACAGGCTGCCAAAACCCTTGCTTTTAGAAAAGGTGTACTTAGTTTCCCCACACATAGCCTTGTCCATTTTGGCTTTGTTTTTCTTGCTTAATAAATAATTGCAGTGTGGAATCTGTTGTGTGTTTTTGTACACACAAGGTTAGACTGAAATTATTTTAGAACCAAAATAATTTCAAAGATGAGATTCATTCAAAGATTCAGTCGTTTTTATTATGTCCTGTTCTGTAGAACCTTAAAGCTGAAAGAGGGTGTACTTACTATTCTTCATGATTCTATATAGAGGAAGGAAGATGTTCCCGTTTTTCTACTTAATGTAATGTCTTTTAGCTAATTATGTTTTTTGGCTGAAAATGGGGGAAATAACTGTTTAACTTTTTTAAATGTGCTTTCCAACCAAAAATACAATTAGACGCAAGACATTTTTAGCCTTTATATTATATTTACGTTGTATTTTGCTTTGTTGGGTTGTAAACAGTTTTGTGGTAATGCATGGTTTATGTCATCCCCTCGGCAGGGATAACAGCTGTGTCAGTCTGCAGTCGTGATTTTCCTCTCTCATCATTCCTGCTGAGTCCCAGCAGAGTGCTTGCTATGATTAAAACAGATACAATTGAAATCAATTTTTCATTCGCAGCCACTTGTCTGTGGCTGGGTTTACCCCGGTACTTTGCTGATCACGCCGTAGCATGAGGCACCTGATTGCAGATCAGTGCTTACATCCCACCTTGCGTTGTAAATAATGAAGAGCTGTATTACACTCTGTAAGCACATCCTGACTTTATGGATGAGGCTGAGATTCTGCAATGACATTAGTGCTGACGGCAGAGTTTGGGCTTATATGGGAGCATCTGTTTTTGGCTGCTGTGCTGTCCAGTTATGTGTTGGCATCTCTCACTCATTGTCTGCATTGGTTTTCTCTCTTTCTCTGTCCAGAACCTGTTCAACCCAGGACTGTTTTTCCTGTGGACTCTTCAGGTAAAGGCATAGTCTCTGGATGGATATTGTTTATAACTTCTAGATACGATTTAACTGGTCTTTAACTGTTCTTTCTCCCAATTAAAGGAGCAGAGTACCAGGACATCGAAGTCCATCTGCGCAGACAGAAGTCGGGGTTTGGCTTTCGGGTGCTGGGCGGTGATGAGGCCGGGCAGCCTGTGAGTGTGGAGACACGTGAGAAGGCTCGTATGGCGATGGGTGTGAAACCCTGTCATTTTCTACTCTCTAATCCACTCCACACCAACTGTGTGTACCTAACCCCTGGGAGCGTGATGGCTTGCTACTGATATAACCCAAACATATATAGTGACTTTCAGAAGTATTCACGACCCCTTGAGCTTTTTCACATTTTGTCACATTGCAACCACAAACTTTAGTGTATTTTATTGAGATTTTATTTGATAGATCACAAAATAGTGCAAAATTGTGAAGTGAAAGGGAAAATAAAACTTGTTTTTTAATAGAACCTCTAAAAAGTAGTAGTAGTATTAAAGTAGTAGTATAGAATCACATTTGGCAGTATTTAAAGATGAAGGTCTTTTGGAGTATGTCTCTTAACAGCTTTACAAATCTACAGACTAAAATATTTGCCCATTTTTCTTTGCAAAATAGCTTGAGCTCAGTCAGATTGGATATAGAGCTTATATGAAAATGAATTTCACTGGACTTTGACTGGGATATTCCATCACATGAAAGTACTTGGATCTAAACTACCTTGTTGTAGCTCTGGCTGTATGTTTGAGATGGTGAACCTCAAGACTCTTGCAGCCTAACATGTTATCTTCCCATGAGCTCTGACCAGTTTCCCTGTTCCTGAAACACTTGCTGTCTTTCCTCTCTCTTGTAATGTGCTAAGATTAACTCCAGCTTTCAGCAGATGGTATTTTTACACTCTGTATTTATACTGAGATTAAATTCCACACAGGAGGAATCTATTTACTAAATAACCAACTTGGTTTCAGGGGATTTTATTTAGAGGTATCAGAGTAAAGGAGATAAATGCATGCCACACTTTTCAGTTTGACATTTGTAAAAACTATGAAAACCGTGCATCACTTTGCATCCATGTCACCACTACTTAGTGTTAGTCTGTCACTAACATACAAATAAAATGCATTAAATCTTTAGGTTGTAACATGACAAAATGTGAAAAGGTTCCAGGGACACAAACTTCTGCAAGGCACTGTATGTAAAGTTGGGGAGCTTTACTGATTACTGAATAACAATCACACTAACATCTACTTAATTCAACATCATGGCAAGAATCTCTAGAGCTGAATCCCATCTGACTCTCTCCGTTTAAATAAAATAAACAGATCCTTATTGGAGCGATCATAGAGAAGAGTCCAGCAGATCTAGACGGACGACTACGGCCGGGTGATGAGCTGCTGTTTGTGGATGGGATCCCCGTGGTGGGCAAGCCGCACAGATACGTTATCGATCTGATGCATGCAGCGGGGCGGAACGGACAAGTCAATCTGGTCATCAGGAGGAGAGCGCAGGCAGCAGGTAAGAAACCAGACTTTTTATGTATAATCTTGTAGATTTTTCACTTCCTCTATCTGAGTCATTGCACCAAGTTTTCTTGTGTAATGATTTAAAAAATCATGAGTTAACTGTAATGTAATTTTACTGTCCACACCCAGACCTGATTAATGCCAGACCTGTAGAATGAGGAGATTGCTTAAATAAGACCTATCTATCAACATGAAGTAGGCTAAACCATCCCACAAAGGAACACATTATGCCCCGATCTAAAGAAATTCAGAACAGATGAGAAACAAAGTCATTGAGTCAGAGATATGAAGCACAGATCTCTGCACATTTACTCTAAAGCCTTTTTAAAAAAACAAATTATGTTTCTGCTGTAAAACAAACATTTCTCTCTCTGATTCCTCAAACCTATTTACCTCTGCAGAGTCTAAGAGGGCATATTCCCCTTCGATCTCATCATCACCACCTTCCTACAAACATGCATGGGCTCTTCTCACCAATTGAACCCTTCCCACTCTGTCCGGCCTCTCTGCCAATCTATTCCCACCAAAGGCTGCTGTCTGACTCATGCCTGACCTCTTCTGTGACCCTTACTTCCATTCTAATCATCTGACTCCCACTGGCACTTTACCAAGTGTCAGACTTTGCTCTCTGCACCCAGCTCGTACATCTGCCCACTGTATCAGATTTTGCAAATTTTTTGGCTGTTATCTTCTTTTTCATTAGAGTGCTTTCCACAGTAGAAAACAAGACAATTCAACATGTGGGAGGTAATTACAAATGCAAAATTCTTAAGAACATTGAAACCTGTCCATTACTTGCAACATAATATATTTTCTGGTGTCGAACAAAAAACAGTTTTGAAGTTTGAAGGGTATTAGAAGTCTCTAGCTGGCTTTTGTTTTGTTGAGATTATCTGAGCTTTATTTTAAAAGGACAACACAAGCTCTCTTTTTTCACTGGTTTAGTTCAGTTAGCAAAGGGTCAGATTACTACCACATATCGTGTATTTCATGAGGATTTTTAGGTGTAGACCAACACAAAGCAGTGGATACTTGTGATACTTGAAAGGAAAGTAATGTATAATTTTGAAAACCTTTCACATATAAACATCTGTTTAGACTTTGCCCATTCTTTGCAAAATAGTTCAAGCTCAGACAGACTGGATGGAGAGCGTCTGTGAACATCAAATTTCAAGTCTTGCCACTGATCATCAGTTGGTTTTAGGTCTAGACTTTGACAAGACCATTCTAACACATGAATACGCTTCGATGTAAATCATTCCATTGTAGCCGGAACCTGCTGGAAGGTAAACTTTCGCACAGGTCTTTTTCCAGGATTGTCATTTATTTACCTCCACCCAGCTTCTTATTAACTATGACCAGCATCCCTGTTCCTGCTCAAGAAAGTATCCTCGCAGCATGATGCTGCCTCCACCTTGTTTCACTATTGGGATGGTGGCATCAAACATGCTTTCACATAAGAGTTGTACTTGTCCTGTGATTAGCCTATTATTGTGCTACACCAGCTATTGGTTTCACTGGACTTTATTTGAGGGTATCAGAATAAAAGGGGGGTGAATACAATTGGAAACCACACTTTTCAGATTTTTATTAGTTAAAGGTTTTAGAAACGATGCATTATTTCTAGAATCAGCTCTATTTGCCAAGTTTGTGCACACAAACAAGAATTTTGACTTTGGTTCCGTTCAACTCCCAACTGGATTGCTGTAACTTTGTATGTTTTATTAGATTTGATCTCAGTTTAGATATAAATATGTAAAAAGAATTGTTAGGAAAGAAACACGTTTTCTTGGTAAATATTGATATAGAGAGAGTTTTTACAAAAGAGAAAGACATGGTTGATTTAGTGCAAATATGCATGGTATTGATCTGGGCATTCTGACTGTTGAGCCTGGGTGAAAAAACTGTCTCTGTGGTGGCTGGTTTTTAAAAGAGGGCTCTATAGTGCCGACTTGAAGTCTACAAGTCTAAACAGTTAGTGTCAAGGATGTGTGGGGTCTCCAGAGATGTTAGCTGCTCCTTTCCTGACCCTAAACCTGTACAAGTCCTGGATGGAGTGAAGGTCAGCTTGATGACCCCATCTGCAGACCTGATTTTTCTTGCAGTTGTTCTGTTTTGTGGACAGGTCCTGTTTTTTTTTCCTTCTGTTTCGCATTATTCACTACCCTGTGTTGGTCTAACACAATGAGATACACTGAAGTATGAAAATGTGTTGCAGTTTAAGAGCCAATGCTATTTTTGAAGGCCCTGTAAAGGCAGTTTTAATCTCCTAAACACTATGGACCCATTAAACAGAAAGGCTAAGATATCTACCTCCCCCTGCAGGTGAGTCGTGTCCAGAAAACAGCCGTAGTCCAGGCTCCATCTCCAAGCAGCACAGCTCACCCCACAGCGACTACACATATGGAAACAGCACCAGCACTAACCAGGCTCCCAACACCAGCATGGGCAACGCCACTGCTACTTCAGACGGGACATCCACTACCAACACAAAGCCGAGCGACGTCACAATCAGCAGGAAGGAGAGTGAAGGTTTTGGCTTTGTCATCATCAGCTCGCTCAACCGGCCCGAAACGGTTGTAACTAACAGTGAGTCCATTAGTCGTTACGCAGGCGTTCTACATATTTTCCATGTAAAGTTTTCATCTTTTTCCAGGCTTAACTCACCAGAGTTTTTAAACCTTTACATTCAAACTAAAATATAAAATACTAAAGTTCTCTAAAATGTAAAGCAAATATTTAAACAGCAGGTGAGCTTTAGATATGTAAACTGGTAAACAGTTATTTATTGCACTTTCCAGCAGGGGTAACATATTATAGTTTTATTAATGCTGCAGGCAAAATTACTTATACACATTCTTCTGGTTGTAACTAAAGCCATCCCGTCACTTCCAATTTTTATACTTGCTTGTTTAAATACCACATTTACTAATGTAAGTCCTACATGCCCTGATTTGTTCTTTTTAACTGAAATGTATGATTAAATTTAGAGACCTAACAATGGCCAGATGGAGACGGAGACCAAAACCCTGTAGACGTGTCCACTCGTTCAGCTGAAGAGTAAAGATGTTGTTTATAGTGTTATTTGTAGAGACACACACTAGATGATCCCCCCCCCCGACTTAAGACCTTCTCTGAGGCCTCTGGAAATTATATCTCCTGCATGGTCGTCAGGAAAATAAACGGTCTACCTGCTGTATTTCCTCTTCTGCTTTGGTCCAAAGTCATTTAACTTGTATGAATTGTTTCCAGCTGGGTATTGCATACCTGGAGTCAAGTGTTTCGACCAATGCACGAAGCCCCTGTTTCTCAACAGTGTAAATTGGCACCATATCTTTGCAGATATAAGCTGCAATGACTGCTGTTATCTCTTTCCATCTACATAAGTCTTTGCTAAATGGCGAGTGAAGACCTGTTCCAACATTTGACTCTGTGGTTTAGTTCTAGCTCCTGACTGCTGTTTTGCTACTTCATCCATCCATCCATCTTCTCATCTCTCCATACTCTATCACATGAAGCGGTGGTAGAAATGGTTTGTTCTGTTTGGAATCTGTAGTGGGGACTGGTTTTCGGAATAACTTGCCCTATTTTAGGAACAAGGTCCTGTTTGGAGCTAATCACTTCTGTCCTACTTTCACTTGCACTCTACTTCTGTGCAAATGTCAACTGGTGTAAGCAGCAACACTGCAAAATAAATTATAGACTATAATCTGAAATAATAGCTGTTTTGATTTAGTCTGATATATCTCATGAGGGTGTTTAGCATTAATGCTATGTTAAGCCTAGTTACAAGTTTGGAGAACGTGTTTGTCTTCTGTTGCAAATTTGTTTCACTCATAAAAGAGAAAAGGTATGGTTTTCTTGTCCGGCCAGTTGGTGTGTTCTTTGAAGAGGAAAGCCGGTCCTTTCTTGTACTTCTCCAAGAGTTAGCCTCAACATTACCTCTGGCTGGAGTTGTCTGACTTACAAGCGAGTCCAAACTGGTGTTGCTAGTAAAAGAAATAGAGACATGGCCGCATTTCTGCAGGTAAAGCTTAATTAGTGAGAGCTTTTGGAGGAAATGAAGGCTTGCAATAGCCATAAAAGGCAGGAATTGCTCTTACCCATGTGACAACTTGAACCTTGTTTTAAGCCCCCCATAGTTACTGTTGCTATGACTGGCAAGCATTACTAGCCGCCCACAGCAGCTAGCAATGGATTTCACAGTGATTTCGGTGAAAGATATTCTGAAGGAAATCGCTTTAAATTTCTGGAGTAATGTCTTGGAAATATCAGAGAGGACTAGACAGAAAGATAATAAAGTAATATATTTAGTTACCCTGCAATGCAAAAACGTTGTTCCTTTTTATGTTTGTTCTGTATGTGAATTATCAAGATGTGGACTGAGTCGTGGCTGAGTCTTGAAATAGAAACGGTGAGCCCTTGCTTCGATTTTTATGTCCTCTTCATCAACATTACTATGCTCACAAATGACATCGTGAATGTAATTTTTATATGCATATGGCAGTCCTTTCTCTCTAGGCCTCTCCGATGTTTCCAAGATTACATTACTCCAGAAATTTAAAACGAGTTCCTTCGGAATATCTTTCACCGAAATCACTGTGAAATCCATCACAATATGTGGGCGGCTAGCAATGCTTGCCAGTCATAGCAACAGTAACTATGAGGGGCGGGGCTTAGCAAAGGGTCAATTGCGCGTTCCTGTTGATGGGTTCGAGTGCGTAGCGTACGAGTGGTCTTTTCGCCCCACCCCCTTTGCACGCATCTAAGTGTACTTTGCCGAAATATATTACCCAAAATTCATTGCTGTATGTGACTTTTTGAGCAATAACCAATCACAACCATCAATGTAATCGACCCTCAAATCAGAATAAGAACTGCCTAAAGTTCAGACAGCAAGGCAATAACATCTATTTTTTTACTGGTTTTCCAGGCTCAACATTGTAAGACACCACCAGCTTCAAGGTGATTCTGGGTGGAATCAAATTACAGTTCGAACAAACTGTGGCGCCGTGGCGAGAGTCTGGTGTATGAGCCTCCATCAGTTCCCGCATCTTTTTCCTCTTTAAAACAATTGCTTGTTGCAGTTTTAAAATAATTTTTAGCAGAGACTGGAAAAACAGCGACAGGTCCCGCCATTTTTGATGTCACATTTACGGCGTAGAGTTGCAAGTCGATGACATAACCTCTACTGTCCCAATTCTCCAGTTTTGCATGCTTGTAACCTGCGCACTTTACCCCCTACTTGCACTTTTACAACGTCCACACTTCATAGAGGGGTGTATGGTGTAGTGTGGGTATTGGGCCAGTGCTTCCAATGTGTGTTAAAATCCAGACATGCCACATGGCGGTGCTGCCGATACGCCTTTCCCTCTAAAGTCCTGTTTACCTTCAGCTTTGTGTCTGTCTTTCTTCCCATGAAGTTTTTTTCATCGTCATGCCCACTGCAGAAATATCTGCTTTAAATACATGGTGTAAAACTAGCACTGATAACTTTGGGAATTTGCTTTTGGAAAAGTGTGTAGAAAATCTTGAAGTAGTTGGCTAAAAGTGAAGCAGGTCTCTGTCTAGCTCATCAATAATACAAACCCTCTCACTGCACGTCAGTCACACACATCTTCACTCTGCTGCTGTGAGCATCAGCTCTTCGCCCACATGCATGAAAATATCCTGGGTTTCTTACGTAAGCATGCAGTGAAAAGCAAAATGAGAGAGACAGAGACACATTCAGTCATTCAGGCAGTGAGATTTATGCAGGGACAGGAGCAATACTTCAATCTGTTACAGCTGTTTCGAGTACATATTCACCTGCATCTCCACCCAAAACCAACAGCTGTGCCCCATAAAATCGGCCGCATTATCGAGGGCAGCCCGGCCGACCGCAGCGGGAAGCTCAAGGTTGGAGACAGGATCCTGGCGGTCAACGGCCAGTCCATCGTCAGCATGCCGCACGCCGACATCGTCAAGCTGATCAAGGACGCGGGCCTGAGTGTCACTCTGAGGATCATCCCGCAGGAAGGTGAGAAAACATGGACACACACAAACAGGTAGACAGGTTAGTTTGGATATTCAGGAAATATTCTTCTAGCCTTCATATTCTCTTCATCTTTTCCACTTACTCCATTTAGCCCGGCTCCACTCCACTCGGCCCGCTTTATAAGTGTTCCCGTTATTGTTTTTTCCATACCGGTACCTACTTTTGTCATCCCTGCTCCTGAGCAGGTATGACCAGGGCTGGAGCGGGTCAAACTGGAATATAATTCTACTATTTACAAATCATAAACCAAGCCTGAAGGCTGAAAGAGAAAGGATACCGTGTCGGCTTTCCGAATGCAGGCGGCGCACTGTATTTAATAACGTCCTAAATCAGCTGCAGGAGGAGGGAGCAGGCAGAAAGCAGCTGCCCGTAATCAGAGTGCCTGCATTGGATCATCGGGTCAGGGGAAACAACAATTTCCATGCCGAGTGGAATGGAGCCACGCTGTCTAAAAAGAGCCGGTGGAAAAGGCGCATATGTTTCTTTAAAACTTCTAAACATTATTCCTTAGAATCCACGGCTTCTCTCTCACTATAGTCACATCTGCACAGAACAAACCTGTTTTTTAAACAATCCTTGTAGTTTAAGTCTCAGATAATCGAGCTTTTCAAAAGGAGTTTTTCACAAAAAATATGTACCTGATTCACAAACATACATTCCTAACAGGCTTAAAGTTTACTATGTGACACACTTTTCCCACAAATGCAGAAATGGGAAAGAAATTGACATTATATTAGGATTAAAGATGTGATAAAACACAATTGTGACTCAAAATCGGCATATTTTGTTGTTAAATTTAGCTAATCGCCCGGAAATGACATGAAAAGGGAAGTCTCCGGACATTCATTGTGTGAGCGTCAATGATAAACTGTTCAGGTAGAAGCCAAGTTGCGTTAAAAACAGTGTTAATATGGTGAAACGGTGAATTGCTGGTGATGGCAGAAATACTGCGACAGCAGCCGTTAGTCTGCACTGCTTTCCTGAAGTGAAGAGGATCAGAGCTGGAAAACTGACGAGGGACAGATGGGCTGGTCCCACCAAGCACAGCCAGTTGTGATCGGAGGACTTCTAGGAAAACTGCTTCGAACAAGAAACCTCTGAATTTGCATAGAAATTATGCCAAAGGTCAGAATATTTTACAGACGAAGGAGAATGTTGAAGCAGATGCTAGAGCCTCGCTGTTCAGTGCATCTGATGTGAAAAGGTTGCTGGCCCCAACATATAAGGAGCTGCGGCCAGAACTTGCCACCTGATGGCTGCTGACTTTCTTCTTCTCACTCTGCTGCATCTCTCTCTAATAGTAACTGAAATATATCTAAAGAAACATCAGATTCTTCTCTACTGTCTGCGTTGTCAGCCATTGTGGCATCGGTCAGTTTAGTAAAGTTACACACCTCAGCCAACGTCCATTAACTCTTGATGCATACATTTAAAATTTAGTTGCATGTTTTACCTTTGCGTCTAAAATGGTCCCTGTGATATAAGTGTGATAAAAATCTTTAATATTTATATTTTTATTCAATTTTTAACATAGGAATTCCTGATTTATTGGATGGAAAAAACACAAAATATGCAATATTTACAAAATTAGGTAGCAAAGTAAAATACTTGGGATGAGGCTAGTACAGCTGTAGCCAGGCTACTAATGTATAGCAAAGCGGGTATTTCTTAACACCTTTTTACCCCAAGGTCCAAAATGGTTCCTTTCATAAAACTCTTCTCTCTCCTTAATATGTTCACAGCTCATCACATTACAGCTCCAGACTTCAGTGTATTGTATCGGGATTTTATGTGATAGGCCCTTGCTTGTACTAGTCCATAAATTGTGAAGTGGACGCACATAGATTCATCAAAACAGTGCAAAACGTGTTGCTTCAATATGTGTTCAGATCCCTTTGTGCTGATACCCCTTAAATAAAATTAAGTGATATTAGTTGCCTTCAGAAGTCTCTTAATTAGTAAAAAGAATGAACCAGCTTCTTTGTCACTTCCTTGTTCCAATTTTAAACTAAATCTAAATAAATCTGGGCTGTGGATCTCTGCAGCTCCTCCAGGGGTCCCACGGGCCTCTTGGCTGCTTCTCTGATTAATGCTTTCATTATGCAGGATGTCAGTTTAGGTGGACAGCAGCATCTAAATGGGTTTGAATTATGGATTAAACAGAGCTCTGAGATGTTGGGATATTGTTTTTGAACCTAACCCTGCTTTAAACTTCTGACCTGTCTGCTGTGTTCCTTGGTCTTCATGATGCTGTTTGTTCTCTAACAAACCTCTAAGGCTTTCACAGAACATCTGTATTTACGTCTGAGGGTAATTGGTTGTTCTGGATTTTATTTAGATGTTTTCCAAGTAAAGAGAGCTGAAGAGAAATACACGACCCACTTTTTAGATTTGTTTTTTAAATTTTGCATAATTTTCCTTTTACATCACATTGATGCCCCAGTTTGTTTCTGTCTGTAGAAAATCCCAATTTAACACTTTTTATCAACAGGTTTGTGGATATAAAGTGACTCTTGTTTACTTCACCCAGCAATAGTCTTGATCCTATTGCAGTGGAATTATGAGTCCAAGGCGTAAACACAATTAATTAGTGGCTCTATTTAATTAATGCTCTACTCCGAGTGGAAAAATGAACAATTAATCAAATATCGCCATCGTCATCTTTTCTGGTCCACTCAGATTTATATAGGTGTTTTGACATCTTTCAACTCACAATTGTAATTTTTACAGCTCCTGTTTTAAAACATTTCCAGCATCTGTTTTTAGCAAAAAGCTGTACTAAAGTCAGTTTATACTATCTGAAGACTCAAAAAGTAAATATAGTATTTCCAAAGGACTGAGATTTGGTATTTATACCTGAAACTGGCTCCAAATGAGGAGCAAAAGGGCTAAATTTTCACTATGCTGCCCCCTGGTGGCCACAATGAAGATGTGCAGTAAAGATCTTGCAGTATTTCTGCTTATTTAGTGGTTATTTTTGGCTCGCAGAGCTCAGCAACCCTCCGTCAGCCCCAACCTCAGAGAAGCAGAGCCCCATGGCTCAACAGCACAGCCCAAAGGCCCAGCTCAACACCGCAGCCTCCCAGTCCAGTCAAGCACCAGCAGAAACATACTTCTCTGCTGCTCAGCCCAACCCAGCACCCCATCAGAGCCCTGTGACCCAGCTTCCTGTTCCTCCACCTCAGACCTACACCCATGATGGCAGGTAGGATGTAGTTTATCGATATTCCAGACTGTAATCAAATTTTTTCATAAGGATTTTTTTGCTGATTTTATTTGTTCCTCTATGAATACAGCTAAAACCAGATATTTACATACACTGTACAAAAGGACATGTTTTTTCTCACTGTCACTGTCTCACGATAGTTTGCTGGAATTTTGGCCCATTCCTCCTGACAGAACTGGGTCAGGTTGTAACAGTAAGCCACCCTGCTCACACAAACCTTTTCCCACCTTTGCCCACAAAGCTTCTAAGGAACTGAGATCAGGGCTTTGTAAAAGCTTCTACAGAACATTGACTTTGTTGTCCTTAAGCTACTTTGTAACTAATTTAGCATTATGCTTAGGACCAGTGTTCATTTGGAAGCTCCATTTATGCTGAAGCTCTAACTTCCTGGCTGACGCCTTGAGATGTGGCTCCTTTTTAATGATATCATCTATTTCGTGACACAGCCTGACACTGCCACCCCTTTATTAACAGTTGGGATGATGTTCTCAGGTTTGCAAGATTCCCACATTTTCCTTCAAATGTAACTGTGGTCATTCTGTTTCATCAGACCACAGGATATGCGTCCAAAGGTTGAGTTTATTTGTAAACTGTCATCTGTTTTTAAATGTTACCTTTGGAGTACCGACGTTTTCCTCGCAGAGTGGACTGTCAGCCCTGGTCAATGCTAACACTCCAACCAGCATCATCTGTTGCTTTTGTTCTGGGGTTGAAACATTAGACACCAATTTTTCAATTTGAAGAAAGTAAAAATAATAATTTTGGCATTTAGCAAATGGAAATAATTTCAGTAATCCTTACTGACCGAAAACAGGAAAAGTTTAGTATGATTTAATGTTGGCTTGTGAGTTAAAAACAACATATAATATGTATTTTTATACAGCGTATGTGAACATCTGATTTAAACTGTAGACCTTCGTTATACTTCATTTCTGCTATCCTGTATATTTTGTCTTCTTTGCAAACTAAAATGTCGTCTTCGCTCTCCATCACTCTTTTTTTTCCCCACTTGCTTTTTGACATTACTGCACTTTTAGAGAGTACTAAATAATTTATGTTAGATGTATTGCTTCTTTACAAAACTGTTAAATATTTCACCAAGAACTACAGTCTTAAACTGTCACTGAGATTTTTATTAACATTTGATGGGGTTTTGCTTTGGAAAAAGGCTTAATTTCCTGAATTAAGTAATTTGTTTCTGCTTAGCATCAAAAAAAATTGGTAATGTTCCCTGTCCAAAGGTAATATATGACTGTCTTAGAGGTCTTCCTTCAGTCTGGGGTGTCTGTTAGTTACAGATCTGAGGTGAAGGCCAGACAAGACGTTAAACCAGATATCAGACAGCCTCCTTTCACGGATTACCGGCAGCCACCGGTGGATTACCGGCACCCTCCTGTGGCGGATTACAGGCAGCCGCCCACACTGGACTACAGACACCCACCGCTGCTCGATTACAGGCCATTTGCCATCCCAGACTACAGGATGCCTCCAGTTCAAGTAAGAAGGCAAAAATAGTTCTCTTTTCTCACATAATGGATTTTTGATGCAGATTCTTATTCTCAAAACTATCGCCACTTAAAGATTAGTTTATCGATATTTTTGTCTTAAGCATTTTAAATGAAAATGACGGTAAAGAGCAAGCTTATCCCAAATAATAGGATTTTGGTCCATTTTATCTGTTTTTAAATGAAAAATGTCAAACCTGATCACAAGTTCTTTGCATTATTAACTCTAAAGACATTAGTTTTGTTGTTTGGGTTTGGGTTCAGGCTGTATTTTTCCCCTTTCCGCATCCCACCACCTGCAGAAAGTGTTGTTTGCTTTCCACCAATTAAAGCAAAAGCAACTAATTAATTGAGCATCTAGTGCAAAGTGTTTATCCCAAAACAGATTTCTTCAGTTTTTTTCACCTCTTTATCACAGTGAAATGTTTCTTATCAAACTAATTTTAATATCAGAGGCTGATATCAGATACAAAAAGCTGTCTAAACCAAGCTGGGCCTGATTGAAAATATATTCGCTGACAACATGAAGTAGGCTAAAAGATGTAAAAAAAAAAACAGCATAATATGCCCTGATCTAAAAACATTCAGGAGCAGAGGAAAAACAAAGTTACTGACATCTCTCATTCTGGAAACGGTTGGAGGCTTTAGGACTCCAGAGAACCACAGTGAGAGCCATTATCCACAAATGGAGAAAACATGGAACTGTGATGAACCTTCCCAGGAGTGGCCAACCAACCAAAATTACCTCAAGAGTGCATCAAAGTCTCATCCAGGAGTTCACAAAAGGACACAGAACAACATCTAAAGCGCTGCAGGCCTCGCTTGCTTCAGTTAAGGTCAGAGTTCACGATTCAACAATAGGAATGAGAGAATGGGCAGAAAATGCATCCTTGGGAGAGTTCAAAGACCAAAACCACTGCTGACCCAAGGTGTTCAGGGTGTTTATTTTTCACCCGGGGGGCCAGGTTGCTTTGGGTAGGTTTTTATCTTAAATGAAATCATTATATGAAAACTGATGTTTTATTTATTCAAATTAACTCGGATATAAAACTGTTTTGTGTTCTGAAAGGTTTAAGACGTTAAAAAAGCGCCATTTTCCTGCCAGAGTGTGGAAATCAAGGTTCTAGAACCATCACTTCAAAGTGTGCTTTTTAAAATGTCTTCTTTATGTTTGAGGAGATAATATAACTAATTTAAACACATGTAATAAATAAATTTCTGTGATTACAGCCAGAATCATATTTTGAGCCAAATTAGCCTTTCAGAACAGTCTATTTAAAATCTGATATGCCTTCCAGCTGAATAGTGCACTAGAAGATGACTTCAGCAGGGTGAAAATTTGGTACTAATTTTAACAGCAGAGAAACATATTTCATTGGTTTTGAAGGAAATGTGGTAAACGGGGCAGCATGACTCATTGCTAGAGAAACGCATTATTTTGGCCAACAATCATTATTATTCTCCTCAGAAATACCAAATAAAAAATACCTGCCTCTTTTCTACAGGTCCTCTGTTTGGTGTCCAAACAACTCAATTTTAGACTCATCTGTCTAAAGAAAAAGATACCAAAAGTCCTGTTTTCTGTCTCTGTTTTCTCTTGCAAACTTTAGTCTGGCCTTCATGTTTTTCTTAGAGAGAAACGGTTTTCTTCTTTTCACTCCCAAAAAAAGTAAACTCATAAAAAAAACCTTAAGCGGTTTTAAAAAAAAGTTAAACCCCATTTCTTTTTAAAAAAGTTTTTAGCATATAACTTTCTGTTTTCTTTGCTTAGCCACAAATCATCATAATAAAAAGGTAACAAAATTCCTTCTGATGTGCATGTCTCTTTGTCTATCTCAGGTGTCTGCAACCTCCCTCAGTACAGCTAAAAAAACCCTGTTTAGAGCTGAAAATGTTGAGACTTTTAGAAAAAAGATAACTTATAATTTCTTATAACCCATTTACATACAGTAGATATTTGTATTTTTTCTAAGAACCACCATGTTACTTCTATTTGTAGATTTCACAATAAAGAACAACAAAAAAACTTGCAAAAAGAGAATATTTTTTTCTTCTATGGGATGTTGATGTTTGTGGAAAGATATTACTGATTCTGCTGTGGAAATTCAAAGCAATTATTCCATGAGAAAACTGGAAAAACCACAAAAAAACTGCATGTTATTACATCTATTTATAAAAACATTAGTTGGTTCTTTATCATTTTTAGCTGAAGTTATTAAAGGCCATTGTTGATTTGTCACCCTGAATACAAGGGTATTTAAAACAAACCCAAAAGCATATTTTCTAATTAACTATCCACTTAAAAAAAGTGTAGCAATAATTGTAACATTATTTTCTTTAAAGAACTGCTCTACTGACAACATATTGCAAAAGTTGCATTCACATACAAGAAGACATATGACTAAACCTAGAACAGTTATTAGTGTTACTATTTGCACTCAGTCATATAGCATTTATATTCTTTGTCCTTCTATAAAAAGCCTAAAAAGAAAAATATGAAACATATTTGTGAATATTTTTATTCTGTTTTATAGAAACTAAGACAAAGAGGAGAATAATGAACTATAACCAATGTATTCCTGCTAAAAATAAAGAATAGCCTAATAATAATAGTAATAATAAGGTATGTGTGGCGTTTTCTCCAGTTAAATGTTGCATGGACTGAGCAAGATTTTCAGCAGCTGCCATGTCTGAACCATCCACTGCTCACCGATAGGCTGGATGGTGCATGTATGCAGTAGTTGGGTTGTGAAAGAGCTCTGAAGGACATGCAGATCACAGTTACAACGCTCGTCTAAACTGCTGCAGCACCGCTAGCTAACATTATTTACGTGAGCTAAAAATAGCACATGGAAAGTTTCCAAACAATTCAAATGTGAACCTTTTAAACCTTGCAACAGAAATTGGCAGAACCCATCACATTTTATGAAAAATAACAGGGAAGACCGTGTGGATGGACAGGTAACAGGTGTTCCACCGGAATATGCTCCCTGACCGACTGATGATTCAACGAGGTAGCTCAGTACATCAGAACATCGGCCCACACCTTCTGTAATTATGTTACTGGGCTGGCAGTGGTTCATTAAAAGTCCACCAGAATTTAAAAAGCCGTCATATTGCAGGCAATTAATGCAGCCAAACTGAGCGTTCCACAGACCACTTTTATTCGCCATTTGTGGCGAGCGCCAGAAAAATCCCAGCTCATGCAGTCATGGACTTTCTTATCAGTAGTAGCAAGACTTTGCTGGAGGTCAAATGATGACATTTTGGAGTCACTGGAGACTTCCTTTAGCATCTTGTTGTCTGTTCTCATGGTAAACCTGCTTGGAAGAGCAGACTTGGGAATGTTGGCAGCTGTTTTCAATGTCCTCCATTTTAAGACTATTCTAAAAAGTCAAATGGTTGATTTCAAATTTTTTCGAGACCTTCTTAAACCCATTACTGGATTCATAAACTGCAACAACCTTCTTTCTGAAGGCCTCAGATAGCTCTTTGGATCCCACCATGGTGTTCACTCTTACTTCTGATTTTAATCTCTACAGTAGTAAATGTTGACAGGTTTAGGTCCACAGGTGTTGAAATCTGCAAACACAGGGCGGTATCTATCCTAATCTTGCTAGAAACTATTAAAAACTGACTTAATTTCAACTAATAAATTATGTTCCAAGATGAATAAAAAATAAAACAGAAAACCCAACAAATGTATTAGATTTTAAGGTGTTTTTGCAACTGCATTATTAATGTTCCTAAAAAAAAAAGAACTAAAAAAATTGTTTTGATCCAACAGCAATTTTTCTTTATAAAAAAATGGGGAACAGTCCCTTAACAGTTCCCATGTTTACTTGTACAAATGTTATTCATAGGTTTCAATTGTTTTAGTTTCCTAACATCGTTCCCAAATTCTTCAGAGTATTTCCTGCTGTGATCGTCTATTTCATCCCGTTTATGAGCAAACACAGAACTGAATCTGTGTCTGATGGGGACTTGTTTCAGCTTTCGCAGGACTTTGACTACTTCACAGTGGAGCTGGAGAAAAGTGTGAAGGGCTTTGGTTTCAGCATCCGAGGGGGGCGGGAGTACAAGATGGACCTGTTTGTCCTACGTCTGGCGGAGGACGGACCGGCCATCCGCAACGGGAGAATGAAGGTAAGCTTAATGATTTTTTTTCTTGTTTTTTGAAAAAGCTGTAGTCCCTCTTTAAAGGTTAAGCTTCTTTCTATCATTCCGGATTACATGGCGGTTACTCAGTGTAATTGTGTGATGCTATCAAAGCTGCTGCAGCAACTTTTCCCATCTCATATTAAAACCTCAGGGTTTTCTCCTCCCATATTTCTGAAACTCATCTCTCCTCTACATTTCGCTTGGCTTAAACTGAAGAGTCTCCATAGCACCTTAAAGTTGCACAGAGTTTATAATGTCATAAGACACAGAGCCACTCAAGATACAGCTGTTGTATTGACTTATCGGGCTCCATCTCTGGTCTGTACATTTCCTGATTTACTGCTGCTGCAATATATCAAAACTTTCTCTGCAGCTTTTTTTTTATATCAGTCAACCAACTCAACCCTCTGCTCTCTGCTTCCTTTTCTTGTATGTTTTACAGCTTTTACGCTGTGGGCTGATGGCCCCGGTATGATCTACATTGCTTATCTGTAATGAACCTGTCAAAGATAATGTGTGCAAAATGCCCCCAAGGGAGGTATTACTCTCCCTCCTGGATGGTGCAGTCAACACAGTACAGCGAGCCTGGAGGGAGCGTAGGCTGGCAGAGAAGGAGGAATTCCTCTGGGGGGCTACTTAAAGTCAGCTCACAAGCTGCTGTGAAATATGATCATGCAATAATATGCACCATATTGAGAAAAAAGTGAGGAGTTGTCCTCAAAAATACCCAAAAAACATTTTGACAGTCAGAAAATTGGAGCTTAGCACCAACAAGGGGATTCCCAGTGTGCATCCATCCATTGTCTTCAAGATCAAGATTGGATAATAGGTACCTCACACTGAAACAACCCCACTGGGGTAAGTGCTCCACTGGCTCTTTTTGATGCGGAGGAGCAACAGCTTCACTCCGAGATCCTCACCGTTTATCCAAGGCGAATTACAGCCACCCTATGGAGGAAACTCATTTCAGCCGACTGGAATTTGTCCTTTTTGTCATGATCCACATCTTATGACCAAAGGTGAGGGTTGGAATGTAGATGGACCGGAACATCGAGAGCTTCCGTTATTGGATCAGCTCTTTCTTTCAGTACGGCAATAACCATTACAAGCAGCTCCAGCATCATTGCAGACGAGGCCTCAAAATCATGTTCTGCTTTGTCCGACCACCACTAAAGAACAAGACACTTCAATTACTTTGCTTCAGACAGAGACTGACCCCCAACCTGGAGCTAGCAGTCCAGTTGTGAACCATGGCCTCAGACTCAGAGGAGCTGACTCACATCTAACCCTCTTCGCTCTCGGCAGCCAACCGTGCCGGATCATGCAAGGGTCATGGCTTGAAGACATCAACATCATTCTCGAAAAGCAACGATCAGACCCTGAGGTTCCCACACTGGACACCTCTCCTGCTCTCCACAACAATTCCCTGAGATCCAGTGCATAAAAACTACAACAAGATTAATAAGGGGCAGCACAGGTGGAGTCCAACCTGCACAAGAAACAAGCTGTACTTTGTGGGGACACTGTGGTAAGCCTTCTCCAGATCCAGAAAAACCCCTGAGGACCGGGCAACCAAACTGCCTGCCCACCTAAGCAACTCCACAACCTAGGCCAAATCCACAGTGCTCCTGAATCTGACACTCTACAGGTGTTGTCCCAGTCCGCCATGGGACATTAAAGAGGCGTGTCAACCATGTCAGTCCAACATGATCCAGAGCATTCAGCATCTTTGGCCGAATCTTCTCCAATTCAGAGATCCTTAAAGGGTCCTTCCACCGCCCAACACCAGAAGACACCCCTCCTTACCCAACCGAAGACAGCTTCTTCTTTTCAAGATAGCAGAGGTTTTCCAAAACGTTGTTGAGACCAAAGAAAAGTCCTTCATAGCTTCTCTGAATTCTTCTTTCACCCATGTTTTGCTTCTGCAGCCTCAGAAGCCAAATGTTCAGCAGACATTAAAACTCATATTCCATGATTTCATCAGTTCTGTCATGTTTTTTCACAGCGATTGAAATAAATATTTCTACATTCTTCTGAGAACTGTCAGCCCTGTGACAAAGATTTTAACTCCATTGGTTCCTAAAGTCTGAAGAACACGGGCATCTTGGGTTTTATTACCCTGTTGTCGTGTACATTGGCCTCCTGGTTGAGTGGTTGATGCTCTCTTAGAGTAATTATGGTAGGCCAGCCACTCCTGGGAAGGATCACCACTGATCCATGTTTTCTCTGTTTGTTAGTAATGACTCTCACTGTGGTTATTTGGAGTCAGACTGATAGATGGCTCTCATTTGGTCATGATGAGTTGCTTTTTGTCATCTGCTAGTCTACTTCATGTTTTCAGTCAGTTTTTGTTTTGTGATTTCCTGATTTTACCATTTGAGCTTAGATGTTTCTAGTGAAATTGTACACAGCTTTCCAAAAACACACAGCTTAGCAGCAGTAACTAGCTGCTGGTTTTACTGCAGTCCTCTAGTCTGTTATGCTGGGTGCAGAGAAAACCACCAGTGTGCGTTTAATTTCAGTAAATTAGAGAAACTGGGTTAAAGCATTTGTGGCTGGCTGTCACTTAGGGTTTTACTCGTGCTTTAAGACACTGAGGGGGAAAAAGAGGAATTTTATTTTCATTAAAAAGACCCAAACTGCTCAGTGTAACCCAGTGTTAAAATCACAAGAAAAAAATGAATGATGTTGATTTAATGTTTTCTTCTACAACAAGATTAAAAAGTATAAATAGATTTCATGTCTTATTCTACAATAAGAGTTGAAAGTAATAAAGTTAAAAATAAGTTAATAAAAAAGTTTCATAAGTTTAGATAAGAAATGCTAAAAATCTTAAAAACTGTGAAATATGCCTTTAGTGATTGCTTTTAATGACGGATTAAACAACCAATAGCTGGCACACTCTGATTTCACATCAGCCAATAAGGTTGATTGTCCCGCCCCTTTAACTGTTGCGCTGAGATTTTGCTAAGATTGCGTTAGACACGCTTGAGAGCTCAAAGCTGACGGTTGTTTCCGCTAATAGCCTGGTAGATCTTGTCAAATTCGATGAAGAATCTTGGAAATAGGTAAGAAAAACAATGTTAATAGTTTCGCAAAATATATAATTCAAAATAGTAAATCCGTTTCTATTAAATCTCAGAAAGCTTCCCTTATGAACGGCTGAAGCCCGGAAAAATCCCCATGTAAAGTCTTGTAGCATCGAAGCATCGGTGAGTGATAGCACACGCTCGGCAGTTGGCTCAGTAAATTTGCTGAAAATTGGCTAAAATACCTAGTAACTGATGAAATTTACTAAAAATAAAATTGTATTGTAAGTTTTGTATTATTATTGTGTATGTTGTATTTTTTTCTATGCAGTTACACTTATTTTTCTATTGGCACATGTTCTAATATTTCGGTGCTAATTCATGGTTCATGGTGCTGTAATGTGCTTTTCTGTTGGCATTGCTTGGGAACTTTCTGTTATGAGTAAGTCAGAGCTAATGTGAGCTTCAAATTCACATTCTGATGTAAAATATAGTGTTATAGATGTACCTCATTGGCACTTTTAGATTGAAATATATATATATATATATATATATATATATATATATATATATATATATAATATATATATTTTACCACATTGTAAGCTAATTTCTTTAGTTTACTGATATGTTGGTAATATTGAACTCTGATAACTTGAATATTGTTGTACAACATGGAAAAAACTTGAGAAATGATTAAAGATCTCTATGAATTGTAGCTTAAGCTTTATTGATATTAGCATCCTGTATTTTAAGATGCTTTACTTGAACCCCTTGAACCGCCACCTTAACGTGGTGGAGGGGTTTGAGTGTTCAAATGATCCTAGAGGCTATGTTGTCTGGGGCTTAAATGCCCCTGGTAGGGTCTCCCATGGCAAACAGGCTCTAGGTGATGGGTCAGACAAAGAGCGGTTCAAGAATCCTTCATGAGGACAAATATATCGAGGCACGTGACGTCGCCCGGTACGGCGGAGCCGGGGTCCAACCCTGGAGCCAGGCCTGGGGTCGGGTTGCTCCTCGCGGGACCCGGCCGGGCCAAGCCCGAACGAGAGACACGAGGCCATCCCCCAGTGGGCCCACCACCTGCAGGGGGAACCGTGAGATACCGGTGCAAAGAGGATTGGGTGGCGGACGAAGGTGGAGACCTCAGCGGCCCGATCCCCGGATGCTTAGGCTGGCTCTAGGGACGTGGAATGTTACCTCGCTGGGGGGGAAGGAGCCTGAGCTTGTGCGGGAGGTCGAGAGATATCGACTAGAAATAGTCGGGCTCGCCTCCACGCACAGCGTGGGCTCTGGAACCCATCTCCTTGAGAGGGGCTGGACACTCTTCTACTCTGGAGTGGCCCACGGGGAGAGGCGGCGGGCTGGTGTGGGTTTGCTTGTTGCCCCCCAGCTCAGCCGTCTCGTGTTGGGGTTTACCCCGGTGGATGAGAGGGTCGCATCCCTGCGCCTTCGGGTCGGGGATAGGTCTCTGACTGTCGTTTCGGCCTACGGGCCGAGCGGTAGTGCGGAGTACCCGGTCTTCTTGGTGTCCCTGTCGGGGGTGCTGGATAGTGCCCCTCCTGGGGACTCCATTATTCTGCTGGGGGACTTCAATGCCCACGTGGGAAACGACAGTGACACCTGGAGAGGCGTGATCGGGAGGAATGGCCTCCCCGATCTGAATCAGAGTGGTGTTTTTTTATTGGACTTCTGTGCTAGTCACGGATTGTCCATAATGAAAACCATGTTCAAGCATAAGGGTGTCCATCAGTGCACTTGGCACTAGGACACCCTAGGCAGGAGGTCAATGATCGACTTTGTTGTTGTATCATCAGACCTTCGGCCGCATGTTTTGGACACTCGGGTGAAGAGAGGGGCTGAGCTGTCCACTGATCACCACCTGGTGGTGAGTTGGATCCGTTGGAGGAGGAGAAAGCCGGGCAGACTTGGCAGGCCCAAGCGCATAGTGAGGGTCTGCTGGGAACGCCTGGCGGAGCCCTCGGCCAGGGATGTATTTAACTCCCACCTCCGGGAGAGCTTTGACCAGATTCCGGGGAATGTTGGAGACAGAGTCCGAGTGGACCATGTTCTCTGCATCTATTGTCGATGCTGCTGCCCGTAGCTGCAGCCGTAAGGTCTGCGGTGCCTGTCGCGGCGGCAATCCCAGAACCCGGTGGTGGACACCGGCAGTAAGGGATGCTGTCAAGCTGAAGAAGGAGTCCTATCGGCTGTGGTTGGCTTGTGGGACTCCTGAGGCGGCTGACGGGTACCGTGAGGCCACGCGTGCTGCGGTGGCAGAGGCAAAAACCCAGGCCTGGGAGGAGTTCGGTGAGGCCATGGAGAAGGACTACTGGTCGGCCTCGAAGCAATTCTGGCAAACCGTCCGGCGCCTCAGGAGGGGGAAGCAGTGCTTCGCCAACACTGTTTATAGTGGGGTGGAGGCTGCTGACCTCGACTGGGGACATTATCGGGCGGTGGAAGGAGTACTTCGAGGATCTCCTCAATCCTGCCATCACGCTTCCCTGGGGAAAAACAGGGCTGGGGCCGGGGTTGGACTTTCATCCCCCGGCTGAAGTCACCGAGGTGGTTAAAAAAGCTCCGCGGGGGCAGGGCTTCGGGGGTGGATGAGACCCCCCCCTGAGTACCCTAAATCTCTGGATTTTGTGGGGCTGTCATGGTTGACACCCTCATTAACACTGCGTGGGGGTTGGGGACGGCCCCTCTGGACTGGCAGCCGGGGTGGTGGCCCCCCTTCATAAAGGGGGACCGGGGGGGTGTTTTCAACTACAGGGGATCACACTCCTCAGCCTCCCTGGAAAGGCTTACCCCCAGGTATTGGAGAGGAAGACCCGGCCGATAGTCGAACCTCGGCTTCAGGAGGAGCAGTGTGGTTTTCGTCCCGGCCGTGGAACACTGGACTAGCTCTATACCCTCTACAGGGTACTCGGGGGTTTGGGGATTTTGACCAACCGGGTTTCACATGTGTTTTGGGCCTGGAGAAGGCATTCGACTGTTCCCTCGTGAGGGTTTTTGGGGGGTGCTCCAGGAGTATGGAACGGGGGCCCTTTATTGGGCCATCCGGCCCTGTACGAGCGGGCAGGATTTTTGGTCCGCATTGCCGGACTAAGTCGGACCTTTTTCCCCGGGCATTTTGGACTCCGGCAGGGCTGCCCTTTGTCCCCGGTCCTGTTCAAAACTTTTATGGACAGGATTTCTAGACGCAGCCAAGGGCCGGAGGGGGTCTGGTTTGGGGACCAGTGGATTTCGTCTTTTCTTTTTGCAGATGACGTGGTCTTGGGGCCCCCTCTAGCCAAGACCTACAGCATGCGCTGGGGCGGTTCGCAGCCGAGTGTGAAGCGGCTGGGTGAAGATCAGCTCCTCTAAGTCAGGGCCATGGTACTCAACCAAAAAGGGTGGCTTGTCCTCTTCAGGTTGGGGGGGATTTCCTGCCTCAAGTGGAGGAGTTCAAAGTATCTCGGGGTCTTGTTCCCGAGTGAGGAAGAATGGAGCGGGGGTCGACAGACGGATCGGGGCAGCTGCCGCAGTAATGGGGGCGCTGGCCCGGGCCCGTTGTAGTGAAAGAGAAGCTGAGCCGAAAAGCGAAGCTCTCAATTTACCGGTCGGTCTACGTTCCTACCCTCACCTATGGCCATGAACTTTGGGTCATGACTGAAAGAACAAGATCCCGGATACAAGCGGCTGAAATGAGCTTCCTCCGTAGGGTGGCCGGGCACTCCCTTAGAGATAGGGTGAGGAGCTCGGCCATTCGGGAGGGGCTCGGAGTAGAGCCGCTGCTCCTCCACATCGAGAGGAGCCAGTTGAGGTGGCTCGGGCATCTATACCGGATGCCTCCTGGACGCCTTCCTTGGGAGGTGTTCCAGGCACGTCCCACCGGGAGGAGGCCCAGGGGACGGCCCAGGACACGCTGGAGGGACTATGTCTCTCGGCTGGCCTGGGAACGCCTTAGGCTCCCCCCGGAGGAGCTGGAGGAGGTGTCTGGGGAGAGGGACGTCTGGGTGTCTCTGTTGAGTCTGCTGCCCCCGCGACCCGGTTCCGGCTAAGCGGAAGACGACGAGTACGAGTACTTTGGCCTTGTTCCAGGTCAGGTTTTTTGGTTATAGTGCACTTTTGGCCTTTAGCGCCCCGAGACCACCAGATCATCCTCTCCCGAACTTGGATGGCGAGCCCCAGCCCAGAGGACCTAGTGAACTGGTAGATTGTGACCCGACTGGTCACTAGCTGTGAGACATTGAATGAATATTTGACAGACGTATCGAAAAGACTGGGTTATTTATTTTATTTTATTTTGGGTTTGTTTGTTTTTTTAAAGTGCACATTTTTTGCTTATTTGTAAATGTGGATCCACAAATGTTCACTATATTAAACCCTACTCTTTTTCATAGACATTGTGTGTTCTCCTCTGTTGTTGCTCACACCTAGGCTCCCGTGAATTTAGAAAAGTTCTGATCAGGCCCAGTTTTCTTTATACTTGTGTAGTGGTATTAGTCATCGAAGTAACTTGATTTACCTGCCATCTACTATTATCAGGTTTATTTAAAGTAACCCTTCTAGTGGGTTACATCAGTCAGACTGTTTTGGGTTTAAGTGTCAGAGCAAATAATCACTGATAAAATTTCTGCAGATTTTACTACTGCTCTAAGATGTTTTCATAATAAAACCCACTTAATTTTCATGTCATCGAAGTTCATCATTTGCATGCTCTTTATTCAACTTATTTCCCTTTTCACTGAGATGAAAATTGAGATTATTCTGCTGTTTGGAGGTCAGGATTAATGAGCAAATCGTCTGACCTTCCTCCCCTTATCCGCCTCACTCCAGAGCGCCGTAATGCCACCTAATATTCCCCCTCCGTCCTTTGAATCGATCCCCCTCCTGACTTTTAAATTGCTCTGAAAATTACAGGATGAGATTTGTTAGCATAATTGTGCTTCATGTTTAGTCCTCTTCCCAATGAATCTCTCCCATTAGTCATCCTTTTATTGAGTTCATTCTCGGGTGCATCAGGGACTGCTCCCACATAGCAATAACTATATTCAGATGATATTTTCATTGGCTGTTAACCAAGATGCTGAAGGTATTGGCAGTTGTGTCACCAGGTGGGGTCCCCCTTATAAATATGCTGCTGCCCTCTGGCCAGAAAGTCTTTAATGCATAATAGTTTTACATTAATTTAAGAAAGAGACCTTAAGAGATTTTAGTTAGTTGCAACATTTGTTTTAATTTAGTCAGATAAGTTTTATTTTATCATCCCTGTCTGATCACACCCAATTTATTCATTGATTTGTCTTAATTCCATGTATTTATTTATAGAAATGCATAAAGCTTTTGGTTTTTAGTGTGCCACCCCAAGACCACAGGTATGCCCCACCTGCCAGCCCCTGGCTTTGGGTGGTTCACATGTGCTGCAGGCTGGTGTTTATTAGGGGGCAATAATATGCTTTTACATTTTTAGACAAAATGAAGTTAAATGATTTTTAGGGAGCTAAATGATAGCAGCATCACGTACCTTTAAGGGAAAGTAATGTCTGCTTATTGTCCCAGTGCAGCTTTTCTCCATCTGCACAGTCTTCTTTTTGTGTTTTTTCTAATTATTTGTGTCCGTTTCCAATAATTTCACCACTCTGGATTCAATCACAGAGGTTCCATTTCCGTCTTTACATCCTATTTTTGGACCAGATTTTACCTTCATCTTTCATCCCTTAAGAACAATTAAGAGATGCAACATAGAAATATTTATAAACTAGTTTGTCTCTCAGACTTCTACTCAAGACAACAACTAAATAAAAATGATCCATAATATTGTTTGGTTGTTCTACACATTCTGCACATTTTCCTGTGGTTTAAAATTTCAGTTATCCTAATTTTTCCTTCACGTGCTCAGTTTAGTGCACATTATTTGTTAAAATAGCATGTTAAAACAATCCGCTCTTTTATTCTTCATATTTGTCACGTTCTCTTTTGCTATGTCTTTATTACAGTTGTCTTGCTCTTAAGCATCAAAAAATACTCAGTTTTAAAGTCAGACTTATCTCTTCCTGAAAATCCTGAAAACGTTTCCATCTCCTTGCTTTTGCCGTATTTCCATGTTGCAATCTTTTGTTTCCATTTATTATCGGGTCTTCAAGCATTTCTAAATTAATTTTTGGGTTGTTTTATAGTATATTTTGAATTTAACATTTAGTAGTGGGCTTAAACTAGTCTCATATGCTATTGTATCATAAAAATTGTTTTGTGTGGCTCCAGTCAACATGAAGCGTCCTCTCTCATTATAAAGTATTTGTAGGGTACATGATCCACCCCAGTTACAAACAGTTGGAACCAAATACTTTTAGTTTTATTAGTTTACTTGACAGGTCTCTAAAAATTAAGATCATTGTCCCTGTCTTTTATGTTGTTTATGGAGAAATGGCTTCTTCCTCTCTGAGTGGCTTTGTTGGTACAAGACTAACTTCACTGATGACATTCTCCTACCAGCTTTGGCCAGCATCTTCACAAGATCTTTTTTCCAGGGGTTGATTCACACATTTTCCACCAAAATACATTCATTTCTTGGACACAGAATCCATCTGCTTCCTGAACTCTATGATGGCTACAATGTGTGACATCTGACTGTGAAGAACATCATACAAGTTTTATTTTAATATCTCCAGTTATTCTGGTAATCCTAACTAAACTAAAACAGAACCTGTCCAATCTTCAATGCTATGAGTTGGTCCTTCGGTAACGTAGACGTCCAGATGCCTTCTTCCTTGACCTATTTTTTTTTTTTACTAAAAAGGATTAATGCTGTAAATGTGTTGCACAAATTAATAAAACTTCAGCTGTCCAGTTTTAAATGACGGCGGTTTATTCAATTCAAACCCATCCTGTTATCCCCTTTATTTGCATTTGAGTCCAAATTAGCACAAATTCAGCAGTTTTCTTCCTTTTTCCTGTTTCATCTTTTGGACTTTTATTTACCATTTAATCTGGACTGCAGATTTGTGCTTCTGCTTGGTCAGAAGACATAAAATGTTAAACTGTTGTACAGGTAGCTGCAGGTTTCTTGTGTTTTTGGGCTTTACTTTCATGTACATTATTTATTTCCTTAATATTGATAATAAAAAATATATATACATAGTTTTAAAAATGTTACTTTTCATACTGCTATATGAAAAGTTTGTAAAAGTAAATATTGTCCCATATTTCTCACAGCTTGGAATATTTTAAGAGGTACAATATGTCCACATTGCTTTGTTTAGTCCCAGGCTTCTACAGGAAAACGTTTTAGCTCACTGTGAGATATTTCTAAGAAACTATAAAGATACTTTCACACCACAATTCACATTTCCCGTAACAACCAATTAGCTTGCTAAAGCATTAAACAAAGAGTGCTCTGTTCCCCTGAAATGTTTTCTTCTCTCCAGCTCATTTTTACAACTCCCTTATTTTTTCTCTGACGTTCAGGTCGGGGACCAAATCATTGAGATCAATGGAGAAAGCACCCGGGACATGACCCATGCCAGGGCCATCGAGCTCATTAAGTCTGGGGGTAGACGGGTCCGTCTCCTCCTGAAGAGGGGGACGGGGCAGGTCCCAGAGTATGGTGAGTACCTGGAGAACGTCCATCATCAGCATCTTTTCTCTCTTATAACTCTTCAACTGTATTATCTTACCTACTGATAAAATAATCTGGCATGCATTTATATTCATAATACTCTGTCTTTTAATACTCTTGTATTCTTTAATCTCAATAATAATTGCTTCCTTTTCTGTCTTGACTAACACTAGTTTATTTTCTGTCCATTTCAGTGATCTATCACTAATTGATTGGTCTAGGTTGTTACTTCCCCTTCTATAGGAATGGTATCTTCCAGTCTCTCCATGTGCATGAAAAGTGACAAGCATGGCTCCCCCTATTTCTTCCTAATGGGCCACTCTAAAGACACGGTTTGTTACCATACAATGTTTTTCTCTTCATTTAACACCCTGCCTTTCTGTGTTGTGCTGTTGGTGTTTTAACCTGATATTAAAACATAATCCTGCACAAAAACGCTGCAAATAAACCTCAAGATTACGCTCTTCATTTCTGCTTGTGGGGTAATCAACAAAGCTGCAGCAGGTTGTAAAAATTAGTGAAGGTAACCCGCCTCATTACTGAAGCAAGAATCAACCTCCAACAGCTCAAAAGAAACGTGGACAACACGACCGTTTCAGCTTGCATCAGCTGGGGATGAATGTAAATAATCCACCATGATATTTACCAAAGTAAAATCAGTGCACAGCTGGAATCGAGCTTGAGAGGGGATCACTGCTGGTAATTAGGATATGTCCCTAACTCCTGTGGTTTCTTCATCAGTATGATCCTCTCTTTTTTTTGCTACTTTTAAACCCAAGATGATAATTCTCTGTCAGGAAAAGTATGTAAAAATTGCCTTTAGGTTATTCTTCTGGGTTTGATTCAGAATTTCACTGCTGCAAACTTTATTTGCATACTGTAAGGTCATTTTAGCCATGCCTTATGCAGTTTAAACATATTCCAGTATGGGACACACACCATACAATTCCACTTAACTCATCATGGGTGTGAAATTCATAACTTTTTCGGCTTTAACAGCGCAATTAAACAGGGTGGAATGGGTGTACAATAGCAAACATTGATTTTTAAAAACAAGAATCTACACTGCTGAAAAACATATACATACAGGCTAAAAGATATACAAGCGCTGCCATGAATATTTGGTTAAATGTCCCTCATGCTTCTACTTTGCAGAATTGGTTGAGTGTATTTAAATTTGTGGGTTTTTTTGGTACAGATTTGAGCTTTTATCACATTTTGAAGTCACTGCTTTAGGAAGTCCCTCCCAGAAGCTTTGTGTTAGCCTGCGTTATCCATTCCAAAACCAGTTCGGATGTGTTTTTAGGATTATTTTCCTGTTAAAACTACAAACTGTTTCAATCATCTGGTATAAACTGTGACCCTGAAACCATCAAGGCTCAAGTTGATCATAAACTGGAAACTGCTAGAACACCAGTATAACTGTACACATTGAATCCCCTCTTACAATAACCTGGTGTGAGAGAGAGCCAACAAATAAAGAAGCCCACTGTTCCAACACAACTTCAAGCCCAACTGAAATTTGCTGCTACTCACGTGGAAGAAGTTTTCTGGAGAAAGATTTCATGGTCAGGCAGGGTGGAAATTTAGCTGTTTGCTGCAGGAGATGGCAGTATCCTTCTGTGGGGCTGTGTTTGGCACAGATTGGATAAATGAGTGAGAAACGTCTGACCAATTCTTCAACTTTGCATCAAATCTATGAGCTAGATGGACAAAACTTCATAATAATGTGCTCAACTGTGCACGTTAGCGAATATTTACAGCCTACCATTTCACAAGAGATCATTAAGTTTGTGCCATTTTGTCCCGCTGAACAACGTGCATGGTCCTATGTGGAGTTATTATTTGAGCCTGCTGGCGTCATCAATCTGCCATATCAACACCGACTCATCAGTCGGCTGTAGCTCCACTAAGAACGGACTACTAAGAACTGTCAGTTGGTCAGGTCCATCCAAATTCCCTTTAGCTCAACCCTGTTAAAAATTGGTAGATTATGCCTAAAAATCTAGTCACTAACATGAAAATCAACCCATTTCAGTCAACTACTAATTATGTCGTAGGCTTGTTGATAGGTTCAAGGTGAAACCTGATAAGAGACGTATTTTAACCTGTAGGTATAATTTTGACACCGTGTGGATTAAGGAAAATAATGCACCTAGTTGTTTTTAAAAAAACTTTTGATATTTGTTCTTTATTCATACCATGAACAAATAATTCATTAAAAGACAAATATTAATGATATCCCTCTGGATGAGTGCCATTTTCAGACCTCTATTTCGATATTGTCTGATAAAACCTTTCTTACATTGACTTTAAATGCAAATACCTGTAATTTAAAACTTATTATGACACAAAATGCATGGTTAAATTACCTCTTTTTAGATTAATCTTTAAATGACCAACTGTAATCTAACATCTACACTCTTCTGTGTATCATTTGGCTGCTTCAGTTGCCTGAGCTCAGACTTAAACAGTGTGTGAGCATTAATCACATCCATAAAGCTGAAGGTTGGATCTGCAGAGACTTCATGGCTGCAGGTGGATTTGTGTAAATGCAGTAAAAAGATCTTATGCAGGCCATTCTTTAAATGCATGCATCTGCAGCCTCTACAGGTTATTTCAGCACCTGCTACGTCGAGTCCACTTTGCCTTTCCTCCAGCCTTCTAATGAATCTTAAAATGCAGCAGGGAATTAGGGCATGAATGTTTTTTGTTTGCTGTAACATTCAGCTAATTTGGGTCAAACTCAGAACATAAAAGAAATACATTCAGTACATATTTTTTCTGGATGAGCACATTTCTTTCCTTGATCTGGAGCTGTAAAGCTTGCAGTTTACTATCTGCTCTAAACTTGCAGAGAAAATGATCACCTCACTGGTGAATATTCAATGTAAATAAGGCTCAGCTTGTACTAAATTAGCATTTAGCCAATGTTATCTCAGTGGATTAAAATATCCCAGAAAATGTTATTTATTTCATTAACTAAATTCAAAAAGGGAAACTTGTACATTCTATTGATTTATTACACATAGTGTGAAATATTTCAAGTGTTTATTTCTGCGGTTTTGATGATTATAGCATGCAGCTAATGAAATCCCAAAATTCATTTTCTCAGAAAATTTGAATGTTACATAAAATAGATTAAATAACTGATGCAGGATTGCAAGCGTACTGTGAAGCATGCCCATGTCCCATGCATTACAGGCATTCAAGGTCGGGGCTCCTTTTGCATGACTAACTGCAATATTCTAATTTACTGAGATGCACCTGAAATGCTATACAAGTACTTCTCAACGTACATTTAATAAAGAGACCTGCAGTTCTCTAATAATGAGCTTTGGAGATGTCTTTACCTCCCTTCCAGTCTTCAGTTCATTTCAGTTGATTTATATAGGGCCAATTTACAGCAAATATCGTCTCCAGTCACTTTACAAAGAAAAGTCGATTCAGTTCAGTCATAGCCTTGGCCTTCTGCCACGACTGACTGTGGGTTTCTTAGAGCATACCCACAAAAAAAAAAAAAAAACACTGAAGCACTTAGGGATGGGTACCGAATTCGGTACTTTCATAGGTACTGACCGAATTATGTCGGTACTACTGAGTACCTATTCATGTAAAATGAAACGGTACCTTGTTTCGGTACCTAAATGCATCATTGTGACACTGAGGGAGTGGAAGTGGGGGCAATTTTCCATGCTGGACATGAACACAGCAGTGCTACAGTCAACAAAGGATGGCTCCACTTTTCAAAATGCGATGCAGATTACGCTCGCTGCAATATTTGTGATGCTAAGTGCAAGGCCAGTGGCGGGAATACTTTTAATCCGAGGAAGCACCTGGTTAAGCACAAGATTTGAAGAGAGCACAATCCTCGTCAGCCTCAGATGTACGGCTACAGCTCCTGCATTCGGCACCGTTGGCACGCCTGCATCCATTAGCGACATGGGAGGAGAAATGTTTGAAACATCTGAGAGGTTACAATACAAACAACTGGATGTTGTTTTGATATGTTCATTAAAGTTTATATATTGAGAAATAAATAAGTTAAATTGAAAATTTTTTAGATTTTATTGTTAAACGAATTAGCATTTATTACCAAATGAATAAACGCAAAAGTACCGAAAATTGCTACCGTTGAGTACCGATACTCGGTACTGTATTGGTTCAAATGTGAAAGGTACCCACCCCTAGAAGCACTGAACCAGGAGTACTTTCAATGTTAAGAATTAACTGCAGGAGTACCTCCTTTAGTGACTAAATTTTGCTGACTGTTTATGGCACCAAGTTCAACTTGGGTTCTCATCCAGCCTTGTTGTCATGGTTTGCTTTGAGTCTCGTTGGGGCGTGTTTAGGAGAGGTGTTCTACAGTCACCTTACTTAACAGCGTGTTCTCTTGTCTTTCCCATATTTGAAGAGTGGCTAAGAGAAATGTGGTGGTGCATCATATTTATACCCCAGGAAAACAGAAATTGATGGATTACTAATTTCTTCAGATGAGCATAAAAAAGTAAAGTTATACAGTCAGAAAATTTTGCAGATGCGTTGTTACATTTTTACCAGTGGGGGGGAATAAATGTGGAGGACATTCTTTTTAAAACAAAGTATTTTGTGCAAGTCATTATTTATAAGATTCCCCACAGCCCTCTGTAGGTGTTCATGCAAAATAAAACAGTAAATTTTCTAATGCTGCATTTTGTAGTTTTTGTTGATTATTCCCCCTAGCCTTACACCTGATCTGACAGTAGAAATCAACGCATTTAACATTTATGAATTTGTCTTGAAAACATCTAATTTACTGTCTTTACGCCCCGTATGTAATATTACTACTGCATGCTTTGTTATAACTGAGCCTCTTAGTGCTGGTGTAGCACGCCTACAGCTTCTTCCCCCCCGCCTGGACCGCTGAAAATGACTGATAGCTGAGGGACCGAGGCTTAGTGGTGCAGAAACAGGAGCTAACAGCCTGTGAGAGTGGGTTTTTTTTGGAGGAAAGCTTTGTGGATTCGCGGTTAGGGGGCGTACTCAGACCGTAGGTTTTCATCCTCCCTGAAACACCGCCCTGTTGGACCCGTCGTCCATTTCATTAAACCTGATTTCGATTTTCCGCCAACCTTTCAGATTGTCCTCGGCCTTTAAGAGAGCTATGGGAGGCAGATTGATGTTTTCTGAAAGTAGAGCTGCTCTCCAACGCATGTGGAAGTAGGATTCAGAGCTGCTTTGAACTTAAATTTCCAGTTTTTATAATCTATCAAAAATAAATCTGAAGGTTGGATTAATCATATTTTAGAGCTAATTCTGAGATTTGTTGTGAATGTTTCTCAGGTTCAAAATTTATTTAGGAACAAGAGTTTCAGTCTTTCAGCAGAAATGGGTTTAACAGGCTAGCTCTGTTCTAATGCCTATTGTTAATCTGACAACAACAACAGGAACATATAAAGTCTCAGAACCACCTTCAATCTGTTAGTCTCCATAATCACAAAAGCAAAAGCAGAACAGGAAAAGAGAACCTTACTTGGGCTGTTGTCGTACTCGCAGATGCGACTGGATTGGTCCAGGTGTGTGGCTCCTACAGTCCCGTGTCTCAGCTCAGTTGATGGGAAATATGTTGGCTCAAACAGCTGTTCTTCTGGTTGGAATGTTATTCTAAGAATGGAAAGCTGTTGGTTTTAAGTCCAGGTCCCTGAATGTCTTGGTGGTTCCTCTGGACAAAAAGAGGATTCAGTTAGAAACAGTAACAAAGCTAGGTGGAAACACATCTGAGGTGTGGACCTCAAGCTGGAATCTTGCAAATCTTTATCCAAAAATGGATAAATGTGGCATAGCATGTGATCCAAACAAACATTTACTAGAGCAGAATCTGAAAGGGTAACCAGTCCTGGCTCTGACCTGTTAGAACATGGCTTTTTGGTGGGTTCATTGGTGCTTCGTCATCAAATCCAGACAGCTCTTTTTTCAGTTACATGTGCTTGGGGAGGAGTCATCAGGAGAGGCTGATCAACCAATCAAAAGTAGACCTTGGAATATAAGAGATGCATCATGTTAGAGAGCCAATAATAACTTGGATTCTGTTCTTTACTTTTTGTAAACCACTTTCTTTAGACCAGAGAGAAACCAAAAGCGTAAACAATGTGTTACGTTAGACATAATTATCTCATAACTGGGGCAATTTTTACATTCAAAGTTGCAAACATGTTATTATTCTATGAAATAAAAAGGCACGTTTAAGGTTTCAGTCTTATTTTATTATTTGTTATATGCATTCAAACCAAACTCTTTTTGAGCCAAAAATATAAGGTCATAAAAAGTTAACATTTTGGAGGGTACCTGCATTAATAAGAGGTTATTTTGGCTCGACCATTTCTTCTGTCTTTGCTTTTTAGTTTCACTTTTAGATGAATCAAATTTACACAGAGAAAACCTGAGAAAATACAAAAAGCCTTTTTCAAAGGATGATTTTATTTATTAATGGAGGGGGAGCAGTGAAACCAACCTGGTGCTGTGTGAAGATATAATAAATATCCTTGTTAATAAATTAACTGGTTAACTACATTATTTTGCAAGTCAAGTTGAACTTTTGCAAGCAACACGGAGGTCTGATTAGTGCCAGACCTCTAAAACCAAGAAATGACTGAATCAGAACTCTTTTTGATAACATTACTATTAAAACTTAAATGTATTGTTAAAAGCAACACATGTCCTTATCTGAAAAGGATTGCAAAGTCATTTCTAAGGCGTTGGGAAACCACAGTGAGAGCCAATAACCAAAAAAGCTATGGAGAACATATGGAATGGTGCCAAACCTTTCCATATTTACTCCATGACTCAATCAGGCACCCATCAGGGAGGTCCACTGCTGACCAAGAACTAAAAGACCGGCCTCACACTTGCCTGAAACATCTTGATAATCCCCAAGACTTTTGGGAAAACATTCTTTGGACTGACGAGAAAAATTGGAAGGTGTCCATTACATGTTGCAGAAAACTAACATTTTGGAAAAAGAACATCAAACCCATTGTCAAACATGGGGATTTGTAATTAGCGCTAGTTTGCTGCTTCAGGATTTCGACGACTTGCCGTGATTGATGGTATCATGAATTCTCCGCTTTAGCAGGAAGCTCAGCCAACAGTTCATGACATTAAGCTTAAGTGCCAAAGCACACAGCAAGTCCAAAAAATGTATGTTTTAAAGTGGCCTAGTTAAAGTCTTGACTTAAACTCGATTGAGTCGCAGTAGCATGACCTTGAACAGGCCTTTCATGATCAAAAAGCCTTCGATTTGGCTAAATAAAAACAATTCAACAAGGAAGAGTGGGCCGAGAGTTATAATACACACTTGATGGCAGTCATTGCTGTCCAGGGTGGAACCACCAGCCTTTCTCCAATAACAAATAAAATCATCCTTAAAAATGCTTTTTGTATCGACTTTGGTTGTCTTTCTCCTATACTAAAATTAGTTTGATGATCTGAAACATTTAGGTGTGACAAAAAGAGGAACTCTGTTAGGAGAAAAATACTTTTTCACAGTAGTGTAAAATGTGCTGTAAGGACATGTTGGGATGACCTGGAGAAAGTCCGTTAAAGCAGGTAAAAAGTCAAACCAAAATAGTTTATTTACACGCCATTTCAACTAATTTATGTTGTGCAGTGGTGTGCTGGATGTGTGTGTTTGGTTTTTTTTGTTTCTGACTGTGTCTTTTTGTTTCAGACAATGCCGCTCCATGGGATGGTCGCCCTTCAGCCTCCCCAAGCCTGTCGGAAGTAGGCCCTCCCCTTGAAAACCTCTCCATGCCACCCCCTTCATCTCATTTGGCCCCGGCCCCCGACCCTCCTCATTTGCCTCCTCAGGACCCCACTTGGGATGCCGTGGTGCGAGACAGCAGGATGGAGCGTTCCAAAAGCCCCCAAAAAGCCGAGCTGCTGCCCATTATTCAGGGGAAGAGAATTGCTACGAGCAGCGGCGGCGGCAGAGCCAAGATCGACGGTGGCAGGTCCACCCATAAGGGACACAGGATGCAGCAGCACACTGATGGAGAAGGGGAGAAGGAGGGACAAGGTGGGGAACCCAAACCTTTGAGGAGCACCAGAGGAAGATCCAAGGAGAGGACTCACTCTCCCAGCAGCTCTAAGATCCCACACACTAACGGGAACAGCAGGGAAAGTGCAGAGCGTAGGGGCAAGGCCAGGCTTAGAGAGCTTGACAGCGACCTAGGAGACAGCCAGCCCGGCCACCCCGGCAAAACCACCAGCAGCAGCACCGCAGTGGGTAGGAAGGCCACGGTCTCGCCCGGTCCATGGAAGATCCCTGGATCGGACAAACTGCCCAGCACGCTACGCACAGATGTGTCCACGCTCAGCAGATAACGCCGCAGCGTCCACGTTTGTCTGAACTGAACCACCCCATCCAGACCACAACATTCGCACCTTCCTGCTCCCATAGCCTCCAACAGATAAAAACAAAGCTGCAGGCTTATCTGTACCACGTCTTTTTAACTTTTATTTATACTACTGTATTTTAAATTATTCTGAAGCATTATGTTACACCCACCACCTTAAGAACTGGAAAATCATCCACTTTTAACAAGAAGACAGAGCAATCAGTAGCAGAGCAAGAGCTTTCTCAAACTTCTGAACTCCTAAGCTGAGCTGGACAGAAAGCAGGCTTGGACTTTTTATATAAATATATTTACTGTTCAAATTGTAGTCTATTTTATGAAGTGGAATGTTTAAAAAGAAGGTTAGCCTGCTTTTTGAGGAGTGAATGAATTAAAACGTGACGGAAGAGATGAAATTCACTCATCAGCCGAGCTTTGCCTTAACAGAGACCGTGTGGGCCTCGGTCGCTCGCAACTAATCCATCACATGATTAAAGATATATAAAAATATTAAATTTGTGCAAACAGTTTGTAAATAGACCATCTTCATAGTGAAGAACGTTATAACGAAAACTGATGGGAGTTCAAGCAAAGAAGCAACGCGGACCAGAGACTGTCGGCTCAGCATCTCCATCTGCAGTTTCTGGGGTTTCTTCTGCGATCGACTTTACAGTCTGTTTCCGTTCTGTACGACTGTACCGTTTATTCATTTTTAAATCGCCATTCTTGTGCTTGTGTGTTAGGACGGTGTCCGTTCAGACGCCGAGAGATGAATGATGTGACAGAGAAGCGTGCCTTAGACTGACAGAGTCTGGTTGCTAGAAAACACCAACTTCACAGAAATTAATTAGAAACCGTATTTTTTAAATGTGATAAATTGTAAAGTATATAATTTATTCCACAAGTATGATAATTAATCCATTAGCAGGGGTCTTTTGTTTGAGCACATGGTTCACTTTGGGTCATCGCTTATGTAAGATCCACTATTTTCCATTAAGAGTCACTTACTTGTGTAATCATGTCAGCACCTTTCAACTCAAATTAGTAAGCCTGTTGGTTAATTTTTGTAAAAGGCATTAATGTTACTGAGGCCTCATTATCACATTCTGTCGTTGGTTCTGTTTGCACTGTGTGATGTTAGAAGAGGAATATCTGTGCCAAAGCTTGTTTGATTTCAGCTACCCCATGTTCGGTTCTGGTCAGACCTCTATATTGCTGATTGGCATGGTTGTTGTATTGATTTCAGGGCTCAATGCTTTATTCAACTCTTTTTTTGCCCATTCTGGAATATTTATACAGCTTAATGATTTCTCAAAATAAGAATTAGGTGTGGAAGTTTAAACTTTTTATCAGGTTTTGAAGTTGAAGTTGTAGTCCATCATTTATCCACTTAAAAAAAAAAGCAACCAGCCCCACAGCATGAGGCCGCCATCACCATACTTGACAGATGGTACATTGTCCTTGGATGTGAAGCCTAACTTTGATTCCTCCAAACATTTTTTCCATTTTTATTAAAAGCCAAAGTCTTTACACCCAGTGACCACAAAACTTCTCTCTAGAAGTTAATTAAATTGTCAACATGAGTAACGCCGAATGTCAGACAAGCTGGAAGGCATCGATTTTAGAAGCAGGGCCTGCTGTCCCGGTTCGTACCAGCTCCGCTTTACTGTAGACAGTGACACTGGTATTCCAGCAGTTGCTGGTGGTTTTCTCCAGTTCCGTTTCAGTTAAAGGTGACAATCTGAAACTTTTAACAGAACAGTGATCCCAAATACGCATACTGACCACAATTACAAGAGGTATGTTTGGAAGAATCAAGCTAAGCCATTCAAACCTAACCTTTAAAGCATGGTAGTGGCAGCATCATGGAATGGAACTGTTTTGCTGCCACTGGTACAGATCTACTGCTGGTATCACTACCACTGTCCACATTAAAGCGAGTTTTAAATAAGCTGGTGGACTCGTGCCAATGAAATAAACCACCTCCCGCTTTAATCTCCATGGACCAACCAAATACCTCCTGGAGAAAAGTCTTATGGTTAGATGAGGCAAAGAATGACGAGAAGAATGTTTGAAGGCACTCAAAGTTACAACTGAGAACACTTGTCAGCTATCAAGCATGGTGGTGGCAGTATCATGCTGTGTTCTGTAGAAGTGGCATGTTCCAAAATAACCTGGGTCAAAATGTATTAGGACTGCTGCAACAAGAAGAGAGCAAGGAGTCCCCACTCTTTCCATTTCATGTTTTATTTTACATGAACAAAAAAAGGTTTAGCACAAGGTTTCCAAAGAAACACAGAAGACTTCGACTAAATTGAACAAATCCAAAGAGAAACAATAAAATTTGAATTTAGAAAAGAGAAAAAATAAAATATAAAATATAATTAATTATAATTTTGTTGCTTTTTTTGTTTTTCTTCTTTGAATGCTGTTATAACTTAAAATGTTTAAATGAATCCCTTACTGTTGTCAGTAAACAGGCGAGTATTTAAATGACTGCAGCTCACATCAAAGCAGCAAAAAAGCACATCAATCCTCTTTTCTTACCTTTCAGGCTGTGCTTCATTTAATTTTTTAAAAGGTAAATAATTCAAACGTGCAACCGACTGCATAAATCCACTTTTTTAGGGGATGAATTGAGTAAATTGTTGGTTTTTGGGGGGTTTAAAATCTTGTTAAAGCATCTGTACCTGGTAATTTTCCCCCTGAGAAAGCCAGCATTAAAGTTTCCTTCCTCTGCTCTGCTAAGGGAAGCGCTCAAAGCTTTTAAAAGAGCAAAGGGAGACGGGGACTCATTATGTTTGCCGCTGTAATCCGTAATTACACAAGGACTAAGCTGACTGATTGTAAAACAAAACCCAGCACAGAGGAGCAGGGGGTTGGAGAAGCAGAAAAATCATCAGCTCGGCTCTTCGGCTTCAGTCTGAATGTTGTGTAGGAATTTTTCTTTCATGAAATCACTTCGGTTTGACAGAAGCTGAAACTTTTGCACAACTCACTGTTTTCCTTCTCCGTCGAGCCAAACTGAGCAGACGTCCGAGGACATTTTGTCGACTAGCGTTGAGTTTTCCCCGAGCAGCTCTGTATCACTGTGTGGTGTTTTAGCAGTGTGTTGACCCTGAACAAATATCTCTATGTAGAAGAAGTGTTACTATTGATGGTCAGAGACTGTAAGTGAGCAACTATTTTTATTAAAATGCAACACTATGAATATATTACCTTTTGCAAAAAAAAAACAACCTTGTTTACCTGTATCATATTATGAAATGCTGTCAAAATAAAAATCTTGACACACCAACGATTCATTCAGGAGGTGCAGCTGTGTGGGTTATGTTTGCTTTTGTATCTAAAGTAAATGGATCAAATAGTTTGCTGGAATTTGGGCCCATTCCTCCTGACAGAACTGGTGGAACAGAGCCAGGATTTTGGTCCGCCTTCCTCAAATCTTCTCACCTCTGAGCACAAATTTTCTATGGGACCGAGATCAGGGATTTGTGACGCCCGCTCCAAAATATTAACTTTGTTTTCCTGAAGCCACCTTAGCCACTAATTTGGTGGCATCATTGGGGATATTATTGTCAAACTGATTATTGGGTTGGGAGGGTGTTCTAAGGCTTGCAGGCTTCTCCTTTTTTCTTCAAATATAATGATGGCCATTATGGTGACCTACTTTAATTTTAGTATCTTCAGACCACCAGACATGTCCAGAAATTATGGTCTTTGCCCCTGTGTGCATTTGTGAACTAAAATCTGGATGTTTATGTTTTTGGACAGAGTAATTATCCACAAAGGCCACTTGGAGAGGAAGAAGTCATCAAGTGGCCTTTGTGGATAATTACTCTCTTATCAACATCAGCCGACATCTTCACAAAGTCTTCGGCTTTTGTTTTGGGGTCGATTGGCACGTTTTGGGCCAAGACAAGTTAATCTTGGCTGGACATTTCCATGCTGTTTATACTTGCATGTCCTTGTTTGAACAGATAAAACATGACATCTGAAAAATGTTCCCAAGGAGGAACTGGAACTTATGGTGGTCCAACATTCTTATTCCAATATCTTGCCTGATTTGCTGATCTCACACAAGGAAGCAGTGAGCGTGAGGTGTTGCCTTAAAATACATCCAAATATCTGTTTCCATCTGTGTTTCTCATTAAAGCAGTGTATCTTGCTTGAAAAAGAAGGTAATTATTCATAGGAGGCTGGCTCCCTGGTTTAATTCAGAGCTGCATACTTTAAAGCACAATGTTAGAAAATTGGAGAGAAAATGGCGCTCTACACACCTAGAGGATTCCTACTTAATCTGGAAAAATAGCCTACTGTTGTATAAAAAGACACTTCACCAAGCTAGAACAGCTTATTTCTCATCCTTAATAGAAGAGAACAAGAATAATCCTAGGTTTCTCTTTAGTACAGTTGCTAAACTTACACAGAGTCATAGCTCTGTTGAGCCATCCATTCCCTTAGCTCTCAGCAGTCATGACTTTATGGGATTCTTCCTAAATAAAATTGATTCTATTAAAAAGAAATCTTTGACATACTCCCGAAGATGATTACTTCATCCTCAGCAAGTGAGACAACATTGGAAGTAACTGTAGAACCTGATCTGTGTTTGGACTGTTTTGATCCTGTGGAGCTTCCTGAGTTATCAGAAATATTAGCTTATCTAAACCTTCAACTTGTATGTTAGAACCCAATCCCAACCAAATTATTTAAGGAAGTGTTCCCTCTGATTACCAGCCCCATTTTAGATATGATTAATTTATCTTTAGTAAATGGATATGTACCACAAGCTTTTAAGGTAGCTGTAATTAAACCTTTACTTAAGAAACCTTCACTTGATCGAGATGACTTAATAAATTACAGACCTATATCCAATCTTCCATTCTTATCTAAAATTCTTGAGAAAATAGTTGCTAATCAAATGTGTGAGCATTTACACAGCAATGACCTGTTTGAAGAGTTTCAGTCAGGTTTCAGAGCTCATCATAGCACTCTAACAGCTCTGCTGAAAGTCACTAATGATATTCTTATTGCCTCAGATAATGGACTTGTGTCTGTACTGGTTCTGTTAGATCTCAGTGCTGCATTTGATACAGTCGATCACAATATTCTCTTAGAAAGGCTGGAATATGCTGTAGGGATCAGAGGAACAGCGCTAGGCTGGTTTAAATCTTATTTGTCTGACAGATTCCGGTTTGTTCATGAAAACGATAAATCATCTTTAAACTCCAGGGTTAATTGTGGAGTACCACAGGGTTCAGTACTTGGGCCAATTCTCTTTACTATATATATATGCTTCCAATAGGTCAAATTATCAGGAAGCATAGGATTCATTTTCACTGTTACGCTGATGACACTCAGCTTTACTTATCCATAAATCCTGATGAGCCCAACCAGTTAGATAGACTACAAGCATGTCTGGAAGGTATAAAAACTTGGATAACTTTAAATTTTTTGCTTCTAAATTCAGACAAGACAGAAGTTGTCGTCTTTGGACCGGAGTCTTTAAAAAAGAAACTACTAAGTCAATCACTTAACCTGGATGGCATTAAATTGACCTCTGGTAATAAAGTAAAAAACCTTGGTGTTATTTTTGACCAGGACATGTCATTTAAATCCCATATTAAACAGGTTTCTAGGATTTCCTTCTTTCACCTCCGGAACATTGCCAAAATTAGAAATATCCTGTCCAGGAGTGATGCTGAAAAACTAGTCCATGCATTTGTTACTTCAAGGCTGGACTATTGTAATTCTTTACTATCAAGATGTCCACAAAATGCAGTTAAAAGCCTTCAGCTTCTGATTGTTCCATATGTTCCTAACAGAGCACTTCGTTCTCAGACTGCAGGTTTACTGGTGGTTCCTAGTCTCTAGAAGTAGAATGGGAGGCAGATCCTTTAGTTATCAGGCTCCTCTCCTGTGGAACCAGCTCCCAGTTTTAGTCCGTGAGGCGGACACCCTGTCTACTTTTAAGGCTAGGCTTAAAACTTTCCTTTTTGATAAAGTTTATAGTTAGAGTGGCTTAGGTTATCCTGAGCTATCTTCCTTATTTTTATCTCCGTCTTCTTTCCTCCCTGTTGGATGGAGTAAGGGGGAGTCAGGTTTAGCCTAAACCGGCTCAGTTATGGTTGAGGTGCAAACACACCCTCTATTTCTGCTACCTGTATGACCCCTTCTCTTTTCCAATGGTTATAATCAGTCTGACAGAGAGAGGTATCCCGATCCTTGTGGTTTTTAGTGGGACCCTTTGTGGGGTGCCTTGAAACGACATTGTTGTAAATAAACGCTGTTTAACTAAATAATCTGAACTGAAACTTTCTGTGTAGTTATGCTGCTATAGGCTTAGGCTGCTGGAGGACATAATGACCACTTTCACCCTCTTCGCTACATTCTCACACTACTCTCCAATTTTGCATTATTTGCTGTTATTTCAGCTTTTAACTTTGTTCTCTCTCTTTTCTCTTCCTAGAAGCTACACCTGGCCTGACTCTGTGTCTACCTGTGACACCTTTCTGGAGAGGGGAATCGTCCAAGCTTCTGCTGGCAACAACTTAATGCTCACCCTCTACCGATGAGCCACATGGCCCTGTCTTTCAGTGTTAAACCCTTTCTCTCTCCTAGACATGGCGATTGACTGAGCTTTTACTGTAACTAACTCTATGTGCTCTCTTTCAGACTCTAACCTTGAAAACTGGCTCAGAGTTTATCTGTTCTTTCTTTTTAGGTGAAACGACTAAAGGAGCTACATCCATTAACATTTACTTTTCCTTCCCATAGAAAGGACTCCTGGATCAGTCCTCCTTTGTTCTCTTTGTGTCTCTGCTCTGTTCTTTCTAAGCCCCAGTCGGTCGTGGCAGATGGCCGCTCACACTGAGCCTGGTTCAGCTGGAGGTTTCTTCCTGTTAAAAGGGAGTTTTTTCTCTCCACTGTCGCTACATGCATGCTCAGTATGAGGGATTGCTGCAAAGTCAATGCCAGTGACTGTCCACTGTCTCTACATGCTCATCCAGGAGGAGGGAATGCTGCAAGTCACTGATTGGATGCGATCTGCTGGGTTTCCTTAGACAGAAAAACATTTTATCCAATTTGAATAAATAACTAACTCTGACTGCACTGTTCAATGGTTAGGATTAATTGGAATGTATGTACCTGACTTTTGTGAAGTGCCTTGAGACGACATGTGTTGTGAATTGGCACTATATAAATAAACTGAATTGAATTTAATCTAAATATATTTAAGTAGACATTACAATATTTTCGATCTTGTGACAACACATTTTTAACAAATACAATGCTATTTTCCACAATTTTTTATTTTTTTTTGCAATGTCAAAACAAACTGAAAACAATGCATTAAACTGCAAACTCCAATGCATTAAACTGGTTTTTTTGCATGGTGATCTTTGCTTTTTTAATAGTGATTTACAGTAACTAACAGTAATAAAAAAATATTCGTATCTCAACACCCTAAAACTTGACATTACAGGCATTACTGTGCCTGTAAAATGTGATATCAAGGAAAATGTTTCTTAATGTGACCTTGAAGAATGTGTGTTTTAAGAGCTTCAAGGCCATTCACCTTTACCCTCACTCTACTCCACAGAAATAATTGGGGTTAAGGGATAAAAATGGGATTTATACAGAATGTATGTGTGGCAGAAAACTAACACTACACAAGACCCTAAAAACACCATCTGCATAGTGAAACAAGTTAGTGGCAGCATCATGGTGTAGGGATGCTTTTCTTCAGCAGGGACAGGGAAACTGGTCAGAGTTGATGGGGAGACGGAGCTAAATACAGGGCAATATTGGATGGAAACCTTTTAGAGGCAGGAAATGACTCCACTCTGTGCTGGGGGTTCACCTTCCAGCAGAACTATGACCATAAAGATACATCCAGACCTACAATTAGTGGCGGTTCTTGCATGAAAGCCATCCTGGGTACACTTCAGCAAAGCACCTCCCCAGCAGAGTGGCCAAACTCAACAAAACTGCAAAAGAATTTTCCCCATGTACCTAAAAATCATATTAATTTGTTTTTAAATGTGTTTAGAGCCTTAACCTAATCAACACATCATGGTTGTGACATTTACAGATAACATGTTCCCATAAATAATGTCCAGTTTGGAAGATGAAGACCCATTTCCATCTATGTTCCCCCTAATAACGTTATTCAGACATTATACCATTAACCTCAATATTTAAATCAATATTTGTTTCGAACACAATATACTATATTGAAATTAGATGCAACTTAAAATCACAAGTACTGAACCGAATTTATTTTAATTACTGTATTTATAGTTTCTAATCCAATAAATAAAGCAACTGTAATCCTGGTGTCATAGGTAAACTTGATCAAACTCTTTAAAACAGAACAAACTTATTATGCAAAATGTTTGTTGAAGTCGTGGCTTTCACTCTTAAACAGAACTGGTCTTTTACAACGAGGTGTTCTAGAAACTAAATGTAGACCCATTGACAAAATCTAAAAAATAGATTTAGTTATATAAAGGACAAATGCATTCAGTGTTCATGTTTACTCAGGCTGACCCAAAGCAGCATTTACTGTTAAGTTATTCATCTGAATCCAAATACAGCTGCTAAACCTAACTGAAAATGTATGCAAATAAATATTAGATAACACAACAACCGCATTCAGCAGGCAGCAAACCAAATTTAAGCACATCTCCAGCTGGGTCATCAACAAATCTTGAATCAAAACATCATCCTTCATTATAAAGCCTGCAGACCCATCACTGTTCCACCAAAACCGCACACTGCCATCAAGCCAGCGATCACATGGTTTCTTTTGCACAAGAACAGAGTATTAAAGTATTCGCCTTTACAACCCTCTCTCAAAATTAAAAAATATCCTTCTGAAATGCCTTCTTTACATCTAAACGGGATTGTTTTTCAAAAACGTAATTCTTGAATTACAAAATTAATGTTTTTAAAAATGTTTGACAAATTTTTCTAGTTATTAGAATTTTTTTATTCATTTGATCAGTTGATATTTGTCAGGCTCACGAGCGTTTGATGGTGGTGTTACAGTGTGGACAGGTGTGTCTAGTCAATACCGAACTGCCATTCACTTTGTGAATGGTACAACAAGTCCATACTACCTGAATAACAACAACCCTGCATGAACAACACAGGCTTAATTTCATCGTCAGCCAAATATCCCAAACTTTTTGTGAGTAGAGTACTCTAAAAATAAAAGGCCCTCAAATATGGCAGTATGAGCTGATTTCTCACTATATTTAGAATCACAAAAGAACATTGTTATCCCAGACTGAAAGTAGACTTCCTTTAGATGCCACTCAAAAGGTAGCATAAAGAGTTAAAATGATAATTTTAGTGACAATTTAGTAAAAGAAAATATACTCTTGTAGATAATTTTATCTGTTGCAAGATGTCAGCTCCAATCAGAAACTAACTATACGTTTAATAAAAATATGTAAATACTTTGGAGCCTGACCAGTACTTTTGTCAAAATATTAAGAGCATCCTTTACTTAATAATTTCACAGACAAACCAAGCTTTAATGCAAACTGTAAGGCATCCAGTGTTTTTTTTAACAGATAAAATTAATAAATTAGAATATTAGTTCGAGGTTCATTTATTTCAGTAACTCAGTTCACTAAGTGAAACACAATATAGACATTAATTACACAGACTGATGTTTTTAAGCCCTTCTTTCTGTTAATTAGTGATTTTCCATTTACAGCTAAAACACAATATTAAAAATTAGAATATTAAATCAGACCAATAAAAACCGTATTTATGACAGAAATGCGGGCTTAATGGACAGTGTTCTTAATACCTGCTTAAATGTTATTTTCAAAAGGCACTTTCAATCTGACAAACGAGCCTTATCGGAACAAATATTCTAATTATTAAATATGACTGTATATAATGTTGAATTAAATACATTCAGATTTGATCCTAGATATAATACAAAGCAGTTAAATTCAGTTTTTTACACCGATTGTCCAAAAAAGGATCTATTTACGCAGCTTTTATTTTTGAAATTATTCAACAAATTTGACAAACGTGTGACATCTAGAGGTGGTGCACCTTTAATCTGGAAAATACAATCCCTTTTAAGGTTATTCACTAGATATTAATTATCCTAATGACTGGAGAGGTATATCAGGGTTTATTGTACCTTTACGCATTTTCAAGAGGTTAATTTTGTAATTTACCTCTGAGGGTTTTAAGTGTTTCAGAGGGAGACTATTATTCTGAAAGCGGGCAGAAAACGATGACACCATAATAGTGCTTTTGCGTAAAAAAAAACTAAAAACCTATGAGGACTGGCTTGACCAAAGTAACAGAACCAACCTAGCGTTAAAAACAAAACCAGAGGTTCAAACTATGACCAACTGTAATATAATATAATAATATAAATCAAATATCACCTTACCTTCAAATTTATTTTTACTTTTTGCTTCCTCCATTGTAGAAAGTGTTCACGACCTCCACACCTGGGCTGAGTTCGGCTGATTGAAACCACACAGACATGCGCCTTACTGCTCAGCAGTAAACAGGGTGTTCCTCCTAGACACACGGGGGCGCTAACTCCCTACTGACTCCAAAGTCATATAAGCAGTTTCCGGTCCTTGGAATTAAGAGATAAATAGGCTGATTTTTAATTTTTCGCTGGATTACAGGCAGATTTCTTTTATTTTTAGTTTTTATCACACTGTAGTGTTTCAGAGCATCAAATAAATTCTAATATCAGACAAAGATTATGATAAAATAGAAAAAACGGCTTTGAAATGATGATTACTTTTATTAAGGAAAAAAGAAAAACAATCCAAACCAACCTGGCAGTGAAAAAGTAATTGCTCCCCAAACCGTAATAACTTATTGTACAGACGTTTGCAATAACTGGCAATGAGCCTTTAACATCATAAGGAAAGAATTGTACAGAATTGTTTTAGTTCAGCCATGTTGGAGGGTTTTCAAGTATGCCGGGCCTGTTTAAAGTGATGCAATAGCATCATCGACTTTGACTAGGCCATTCCAAACTCCTTCATTTATCTTTTTTTTTTCTTCTTCTGATTCATTCAGGGGTGGATTTGCTGATGTCTTCCGGACCGACTGAATAACCCAACCCAACTCTTCACACCAGATGTAAAAGGACACACACCTTTCTTAAAGGTCCCACTTGTCCCATCAGTCCACAAAATATTTTCCCAAAGTCTTGGGGATCATGAAAATTTATTTTGGCACATGTGTGACATGTCCTTTTGCAGGGATTTGCTTCAGATGAGACTGTGGTCCTGTGAGGTGATTCACAGTAAAAACCTTTTAAAACACCCCAGTACCACAAAATAAGGTAAGTAATGTTATTCTATTTTTTATCAGGTACTGGTTCAATTCTGTGTAGGAAGCTCTGCTATATTGTTTTCATGCTATGACTGTCTTGGCCACTTGGTGACGCTTCGTTAGCTTATAATCATAGACTCTGCTACACTCTTAAATTTATTTGCAACTCTGACAACAATCTTTAGAAATTTGTATCATCATTATTTTCTTTTTACAATTATGTTTTCAAATTGTAAGTGGTTGCAGTTTCATTTTTATTTTAATTAAAAATCAATTTTCCTTACAAAATACAGTTCTCCAATCTCGCCACTAGAGGTCACCATAGACCAGGCCTCTATTTTCCCTGCAGGCTGGTTTCATAATTGTTGAACTTGCATAAAGTTATTAGTCAGACACTTCTTATTACCATATGTTTTATGGGTTTTATCATCACTTGTGATTTTTTTGAACTGCCGAATATCCCAGGATGAACCAGCAGTAGGATTTATTGTCCAGCTTCCTCCAGGTTTCGTTTTCATAAATGGATTCTAGTGGAAATCACAGCCTCTCTGAGCTATTTAATACATATGCCAAATTGGGGACCTCTTTGCAAAAGGGCTCACGAATACAGCATTTGTCATTTTTTACCTCGATGCCTTTCTTTATCTATTTATTGTAACAACACTCGCAGGGCCGCAGTAAATCCTGCCAGAATGTAGCAGGTTTGTGGGTCAGTGCGTCCTGACATTGAAAAAGGAGATCTCTGTCACTCATACAGACTCTATTCTCAGCACCTGCATGTCTGCTGAACCTTCTGCACCATGTGCACAGTCACATTTTGTGTAGACCTCGACTGGACGGTTGAAATTTAGTGCAGATTATATCACAGCCGGTGCACCATGGGTAAAAGGCAACCTGTGCCTCTAAACTCAGAATTGAGTCATAATTAAACCAGCATGGTGGTTATAAGTCATTTCCATGGCTACAGGTGGAATTTAATGTTATTTAATGGTTGCTACTACATAATATGAAAATGATATGATACAATATTAGAAAAACAAGAGATTGCAGTAAAAATATTTAAAATGTCAATGTCGATATCAGTTTCACCCATTTTTTTACTCATTCTTTTTTGTCTCTGCTGTCATCACAGTGTTCCCATCACACTCTACAAGCTTTGGCATATTGGTTGTGTTCTTTTTGCACAGTACTGGTTCTGGCCTTGGAACTGTCCTACGGATGCTATTTTTGCTAAGTTTCTTTTTTATTTAAATCATCAACACATACCGGCACACTTTAGGGGAGGTCCACCTCTACTCCTCACTTTAGGCCTACTTCATGCTGTTGAACAGGTACCATGTAACAGTCTCCTTTAACTGTACATGTCTGGCAGTGTGGCTGAAGAAATACAGGGGTTGGACAATGAAACTGAAACACCTGTCATTTTAGTGTGGGAGGTTTCATGGCTAAAGTGGACCAGCCTGGTAGCCAGTCTTCATTGATTGCACATTGCACCAGTAAGAGCAGAGTGTGAAGGTTCAATTAGCAGGGTAAGAGCACAGTTTTGCTCAAAATATTGAAATGCACATAACATTATGGGTGACGTACCACAGTTCAAAAGAGGACAAATTGTTGGTGCACGTCTTGCTGGCGCATCTGTGACCAAGACAGCAAGTCTTTGTGATGTATCAAGCCCACCGGTAATCCAGGGGTAATGTCAGCATACCACAAAAAGGACGAACCACATCAACAGGATTAACTGTGGAACGCAAGAGGAAGCTGTCTGAAAGGGATGTTTGGGTGCTAACCCGGATTGTATCCAAAAAACATAAAACCACGGCTGCCCAAATCACGGGCAGAATTAAATGTGCACCTCAACTCTCCTGTTTCCACCAGAACTGTCCGTCGGGAGCTCCACAGGGTCAATATACACAGCCGGGCTGCTATAGCCAAAACCTTTGGTCACTCATGCCAATGCCAAACGTCGGTTTCAATGGTGCAAGGAGCGCAAATCTTGGGCTGTGGACAATGTGAAAACATGTATTTTTCTCTGATGAGTCCACCTTACTGTTTTCTCCCACATCCAGGAGAGTTACGGTGTGGAGAAGCCCCAAAGAAGCGTACCACCCAGACTGTTGCATGCCCGGAGTGAAGCATGGGGGGGGATCAGTGATGGTTTGGGCCCCAATATCATGGCATTCCCTTGGCCCAATACTTGTGCTAGATGGGCGCGTCACTGCCAAGGATTAACGAACCCCTTCTTGAGGGACCATGTGCATCCAATGGTTTTCAAACATTGTATCCAGAAGGCGGTGCCGTGTATCAGGATGACAATGCACCAATACACACAGCAAGACTGGTGAAAGATTGGTTTGATAAACATGAAAGTGAAGTTGAACATCTCCCATGGCCTGCACTGTATATGTATATATTAGAGCCTAGTGGGATTTGTGAATGAAATTTGCCGTGGCGCTCTGTCTGCACAGGGCAGAACTACATGTACCGGGCGGGTTAGGGGAGGGCCCACAGGCTGGGTGACACGTCCTACCCACTTAGGAGCTCATATTTTTGTAACTGTCTGGAAAGATCCTGTTGTCTGTGGACAGGCAGGCAGACAGACAGTCAGTCGGGCGTTCTTGACGCTGAGTGTCCCAGCAGCCTGGTCAGAGGCGGCCGGTGGGAGGAAGCAGAGACACAGCAGCAGCAGCAGATTCACCCGACGCAGCCTCTCTATCAACCGCAAGAGGAAGGACCCATCAGCACTAACCGATGTCTACGGTAGGATGTATGTTTTTATTTTTTATGCTGAAAACGGTGCGGGTTTGAGGGAATGAGGGTCAGAGGAAGCAGCGGTGTATGGTGGCACGCAGCTGCCCGAGCATCAGTCACTGGTTTGGGCGGCTGTGTGGTGGGGAGCAGCCTGGGTTGAGCATCAGCAAACCAACGCAGAAAACGTTGAAAGACGTCCCACCTGGCCACACACATGGTAGATCCAGTGGCTTTCTTGTTGTGGCCTGTTTTTGTTTCATTTAAAGCGTGGTGGAGATGTGTTGTGAGGCCGTGTCCGGGTTAGTTTAAGCCGCCTGTGTTACGCAGGGCGGCGGGCAGTGGGGCGGGTAGAGCCGCAGTCGGCGTGGAGAAGAGCCGCGGAAAGTTAGCAGCCTTTACGGCCGAGGAGACAGGAAGCGGCAACACGGACCTTCAAAATAACATAGGAATTTTAAGCGAAACTAGTTTGAATTTAGCATTTTATACCGCACACAACCATAAATAAATTCAATATTTGATTATCTATTTGAACAGTTTTAATCATGCTGTATTTATTGAGTTTAAAACATTTGTGGGAACATTAATTAGAGGTTCTTTCTGCTTCTTCAGATTCAGTGGCATGAATGAGCAACTTTTTTTATGTCCTAGTTGGCTGCGAGTACTTGTGGAAAACACATGGGATCTGCACAGTATGACAACCTGGAGCAAAGATTTAAGGGTTTAAATTGTTTACAAAAAGATTTAAAAGGACAGTACACCAATTAACTATCATAGAGCCCACACTTCCATTGGTTGTAATTGCAATATTAGTGTGCACAAAATGGGAAGTAATTGATTGGACAGTAATAAATATATGCTAATGATTTCAATGCTTGCCATTGTTTAAAGACTGAAAATGATTTAAAGAGCGTGAATGGGTTTTGGTAAAGCCATTAAGAAACTGTTTTGCAATGAAGTTATTTCATTAGTTCTAGGGCATTGTTGGTTTTCCCAATAAAATGTTGAAATGGAAACAATTTGAAATGGAAACAATTTGCTCATAATAAAGTCTGTGCAGCACCAGGTGGGAGAAGGGCAGCTACTTTAAAACTACTGCACTGCCTGGCAACAAAACCTTAACATTACTGCTTCAAATAGTTTTATGTTTGTTTTATTTTTGAAATTGTGTACCGGAAATGACACATTCACCCGCGTGGTTTTGATGAAAGAAGAGGGTCAGCACGGATTTATGTGTCTCCAAATGCCTTTAAAATGTGTATCATCTCTCTGAGCCATAAAAGCTGTTTGTTAACTTGAAGTCAGCAGAGGGAACATACACAGCAGTAGGGTTGCTTTGAATGAGCCCTGGTGGAAATTCATTTCAAATAATAAAAACCCTCACAGATCTTTTATGTTTGTCCAGACAGAGCAGCCAAACCTCTGTATATCTGCTTATCTAACAGCCTCTCCGATACAGTGCAGCTTTCCCCTTCAGGCTGTGGTGCAGGAGTGTTGTGCCCGTTCAGTGTGAGGCAACGTGCACCTAAGGCCCCATGGTTGCACTTACATGATGTCCTTTAATTACATTTTTCTGAAACTAAATAAAAAGAAAAGTGTCTCCTATCGATTTTAACACCAGGGATGCAAAAAGTGCTCTAGTTCTCATCAGGGCATGGCCTAAATTTCACTCTCAGATAAGCTACTTAAACTGGTTTGCACAAAGATAAAAATCCCTCCACATTCTTTTTACCTCACCCTTCCTCCCAGAACAACACCTGTTTTTGTTATTCAGGTACTGCAGAGTTAAAAAGTTCCTTCTTTGACTTCCTGATTCAAAAGCATGCCTTGTGTACTTGTGCATCCTCCCCCATGTTAGAAAGCTGCTATTCCGTTTTCCTTTCTCATGTCTCTTGTTGCAGCGCTGCATGAATCTTTAATAGCTTATGGGAGATGTGGTTGAGCTTTTTCCAGTCCATGCACATGCTACAGTGTAGTAGTAATAGTAGTAGCAGTTGTATTAGTGTGCTGCTGGGAAGTGCATTGTGGAGAACCGCATGGGTGCAGGTTCTGTCTTGAACTCATCTGAGGTCAGAGAAGGCCTCTTGTGGTCTGGGGTGAGGAGCATCACAGCATGCTTCCTCTTTAGCAGCCAAACAGCCCCTACTAAGATGTCTGTTTATTGCAGGTGGAGGGTGCGGATCATGTCGCACATGTTGCAGATCAAGTATTCATTCTTGTCTAAAAGCTGTCTTGGTCGTGCATATAATTTAGTTTGGACGCTGTTAAAGCCCAAAGGGTGATTTGTCTTCTTAAAGTAGGTCTGCAGCTCATGGATCATAAACCACACTGTAAAGATTTTTGCTTTACAAGCCAGTGCAAAAAGAAAGTGGTCATTTGATGTGATTTTTGTTCTCAAACATCATTGACTTGGCAATCGCATAAACAGGCTTTTAAAAAAGAAAAATATACATTTTCCTTCAGTTAGAGCTGGGCATTTCTACCAGCTTCCCTTTTTTACCCCTTATTCTTTGCAAAATAGCAGTGGTTCAGTCAAATTGGTTGGACAGCGTCTGTGAACATTGGTTTCAAATCCTCCCTCAGATTCTAAATTAAATTTAACTCTGGACTTTGACTAGGCCGTTTTAGCACATTAATATGCTTTGATTTGTACCCCCTGCTGTATGTTTCCCTACTGAAAGGTAATTTTATGCCCCAGTTTTAAGTCTTTTGCAGCTATTTACAAAGTTTTGTCTCCTATGAAGAGTAGCAACCCCATAGCATAACGCTGCCACCACCATGTTACATCATGTACATATTGTTTTTCATGTTGGCTAAAAAGATGAGCTTCGGTTTCATCCAATCAGAGTACCTTCTTCTCCATGTTTGTTGTTTCCTCTAAATGCCTTCTGGCCCTGTTATAATTTGCTTTCTTTCTTTCGTTCTAGAAAACTGATTCTGGTGCAGCTGTTACATTTTAGGACTCATCTACTATTAATACTAACTGCAATATAAGGCTCATCTGAACAACATTTGCCTCCTTTTAGGGTTAATTTTATTGCAGTATAATGGAGTTTGATAGAAGAATAAAGCCTCACTTAACGCGCCAGGGATAAATGTTCTAATATGTCGAAGAAACGTCACCAGAAAACTAAAATAGGTCATCAAATCCCCAAAGTCCCCGAGTGTCAGTATTGGATTCTGTGGCAATTCCTTTATTATTTGGAGTGATTGCTCCGGCTTTAATGGGAAAACTTTGCTTTTGCTGGCGGCACTAAAACAAAGTCATTAAGTGGTTTTTCCTCCTGAGATAATTAGTATTCTAAACTTGTGACAGTAGATCTAAGCCTGGATAAAACTGTAAATCAACTGTAAACTGTGACTTCTCATCACAGCTCGGCTTTTCAGAGCAAAAACGCCATTTAAATCCAAAGAATAAATGAACAACGACAGAAAAACAAACAGCAAAACGAAGGTTGTAATTAAGCAGTGCAGAGAAACAAGTTTGAATTCACACATTGTGTAGCTGAAAACTTTGCCGCTTCTTCACAGACGGGCTTAATGAAGTGTTGGGCTGTTTCTGCGCCTTTGGTTGGCTGTTTCTCGAGGGAGAATCCGAGAGGACCAGAATCAGCACTTTGTGCAGAAAGCTGTAGACTGTGAGGATAAATGAGCAGGGGAAGGAGCGCCGGGGCCGTGATCTTCCCGCTTCCACCTTGAAGACATTACTGTATGGAGCATGCTGTTCACTCTTATGGAAGTCTTAGCAGGCTGAATAAATAACATATAAAGGTCAAAGATTGGAGAGACGTCTTAGAACTAAAACTCTGACTGGCAACAATGTCTTCAGATTAGCTGACATATTTTCTCAGAGTTTATTATACCCATATTAACGAAAAAGATCCTTGGTGTAAATCAGCCGAGGTCACCTTGTTTCTCCCTTATCAATCTGTGCTTTCTGTGGCGCTCCAGGCTGATAAACACCCAGCCGAGGATTTTCATTTTTCTGTGGTGGGTGCGACATTGAACGCCACACAGATGTGGCTCTGCAGGGGGATGTAGAGAAATTTTAAGGCTTGTTTTCTCTCACTAAATTATAAAGTGCTGATTGATGGTGGCAGAGACTGCAACATCCTGATGTGAAGGCCTGGTGAACATGATATCAGAGCTAAAATGTCAGGTGAAGGCTGGAGCACAGAAAGCCTAAACATTACATATCTTTGCTGCAAATGACAAAATCCTGATCTCCGTTTTGGCATACTTTAAAGTGTGTCACAAAATGGAAAAGCTGGCTTAAAGAAAGCTTTATTTTCTTTTGGTTAAGCCTGTAGTGTTGGACTCTTAAATCCCCCGAGTTTTTTTTAAATGAATAAAGCACGATGTTTTTAATAAAGTGCATGGTTTTTAATAAAATATATTCCAAATACAAATCTGAAAAGTGTGGCATGCATTTGAAATCAGACCCCTTTACTCTGATACCCCTAAAAAAAAGTCCAGTGCAACCAAATGTCTCCAGAAGTCACCTAATTGGTGAATGGTAGAGTTCACCTATATGACGGAAACTGGAAAGAGTGTGGCACAAACCTTAAGTTATAGCCCATGGTAACTCTGGAGGGACTGCAGAAATTCACAGCTCATGTGGGAGTATCTGGGAGAATTATTTGACCTGCAGTCCATAAATGTATGGTTTCTGTAGGTCATAAAATGTCTTAAATTTAATCATCTCAGTTTCAGTCCCTAAAAACTTGGAAGATCCTCAGATTTCCTCTAATATGTTTAAAGTTTGTATGCCTTTGTAGTCCTGGCTGAGGGATTTGGGTGTTATCACACCAAACTACAAGGCCTGGGTATTCACCCTTTTCAAAACCTTCATGTTTTTTTAATGGACTAGTAGGTCCTTCATTATGGGAAAACTTGTATATAGCAAGGTCAGAGGTGAAATCTTATTCCAGACATGAAAAATATCAACTGAAGTTGGTTAAAAGTCAAACTTTGTCAACTTGCATGATTAAATAAGTTGTTATTTACGTGATTCATGCATCTATCCATCCATTTTCTAAAGCCACCTAATGTGTGCAGAATCAAATAGGTTTTTGTAATTTATGTATGCTTTAAATTTTATCATAAGGATCAGCATTCCAGGATCCTGTTCTTTTGGTTCTCATCTATGTCTAAAGACTCTAGGTGAGGAATGGAACATGAACGGCATTTCCAGAAGAGTGTTGGAGAACCATGGCCTTAGGCTTAAAAAGTGGACTTATAACCTCTTAAGGTCATAAATGCCAAAAAAAACGTCATTTGCCAAAAGCATAATTGAAACCCTGAAATTCCCAAAACAGACAACTTCCTCTGCATGACTACACCTGAGATCCTGTCCATGAACTCCACAAACAGGATCGGGGACAAGAGTCAGCCCTGGCAAAGCCCAACACACACTTTCTTTGATGAAGGGCAAAGGTGTTGTTACATATGGATGTTTGGATCTTTCTCAGTAACATTAATCCTTTGTTGAGGGTGTTTCTTTGCAAACATGATACTCTGGGTGGAGATTCTGAGATCCCTAATTCCAAGAAACAACTTTGTCAAAACCGCAGTCCTTTGGCAAGCAGATTTCCACATGAAAGAAATTCGATTTTATCCATCCCAGGAAATCTTTAGAAAGGACCTGGAGGCATAGTTGGAAGTCAAACAAACTCCCTCCCTGACAGGCAGCTTAGAAAAGACTCTTGTAATGAAGGCTACCCACCCCACAGGTAGATCCAGACTGAGGCCTCTGGGTTCTCTTTTGTGCTTTCCTGTCCAAACACAATTACAATATGTAAGCAGAGACTGTTTCTGAAGTGAATCACCCACTGAGTTGTTGAGCAACAGTGAAAGAAACAGAACAACCCCACCTCCACCCAAAGACACATTACATTACTGTGAGGATGGACACTGCGATGGTGTTTGTTTAGGGACTAAAAAGGACTGAGTGTGATGTCTTCTGAAAAGGAAAGTAAAATATGTTTGAGGGCCAGTTTCCTGGATCCAGTTTTAGTCAAATTTTCATTTCGCAGCTTTTGTGATATCACAACTTTAACGTTTAGCGCCAGCTTCCTGATTTCAACATCTCACTGGTGCTTTCACTGTTTACGCACCTCGTGGTATGACCCTCCGTCCTTTCACCTTACGAGAAGAACAAGGCTTGCCATTAGAGGAAGCTACAATTGACTGATTGACTCAACTGACAGGGCTGCTTGTTGTGTTTGCGTCAAGTGTCTCTCAACCTGCTTTTTTATGGCAGTAAAAGGGATAAACCCCTGGGGCTTATTTGGACTGATGGTTGTCTGGAACACCATTAGGGCTGTCTGTGGCAGGGTGGCCTGAACTGGCTCTGTATCTGAAACGTTTTGGATGAAAGCCCAGCATCGCTATGTAGGGACATTATAGCCGGCCGCCAAAGCTTGCTTTGCATAGTTTACCCAAATGCGTTTTGGAATTTAGTTTGTGAGCTGTAATGTGCAACACTACTTACTCTTACTTAAATATTTAGCTGAACGGAAACAAGAAAGTCTAGAATTAACGGGAATGCACCCTTCACCCTGGCAACACGGTGCATAATGGCCCTTCCCTGGATTGCCATGCAGTGAACTGTGAAGCAGGTTCTTACTGTATGCAAGAATGCAGGCTGAGCAAGCTCCGTCGTCAGCCTGGGTTATCTGTGTTTAGTTAGAGCTTAGAGCAGGTCTGTAAGGAGCGTGGGGCTTTTGTGTATAATTTAGCTGAAAATACATCAAAGCCTTATTTATTTTAAGTGTGATTCACTACAGATTTTAGAGCCTCCAGACCCAAATTTCTCAATGCTGCGATTAGTGATGCAGCATTTAATTGGCCAGTGATTGGTTCAATTGGCTCTAAAAGATGATCAGCTGGTTCAGTACCGAGAAATCTGATTTTTTTTTTCCTTATTTAAATGCATCAAAACAGAAACCAGACATTTTTTTCTGCATGATCAATCATTAATTTTTTTCAGTTTAGTAGAAAATAAATTAGATTATAGTTCGGTAGGTACACTCCACGGCCACTTTATTACGTACATCTCATTGTTACCGGGTTGTATTCATTTTTTTCCTCCAGAACTGCCTTATTCGTTTGTGACATAGATTCCACAAAGTGTGAGAAACATTCCTCTAGGTTTTGCTCCATATTGACTTGATAGCATCCCACAGCTGCTGCAGATTTGACAGCTGCACAACGATGTTGCGAATCCCCTGTTCCTCCACAAGCCGAAGGTGCTCTGTGGGATTGAGATCCAGTGACTGTGGCTGTTGGTGTTCAGGGAACCTTGAGGAAACCAGCTGGAGAGGATTTTAGCTTTGCAATCTGGTTCGTTATCCTGCAGGAAGCAGGTATTACAAGATGGGTCCACTAAGGCAAACAAAGGATTTACACGGTCAGCCTACTCAGGTAGGCTTGGGGCCCAAAGTGTGCCAAGAAAATATCCCCCATACCATTATACTGCCCCCACAAGCCTTTTGACAAAAGGCAGGATAGAACCATGCTTTTCTGCTTTTTACACCAAATATCGGCTCCTTCTTATTAATGTAAAAACCATAATTTATTTCTCTCCATCAAATTGCTTCATTAACATTTATTTATTACATTTTTGCCAGAGAGAATTTGAAGGCTGGTTAATAAACTTACATGGAAATAAAAATATGCAATATTAATATGCACTGTTCAATGGTTGGGATTAATTGGAATGTATGTACCTGACTTTTGTGAAGTGCCTTGAGACGACATGTGTTGTGAATTGGCGCTATATAAATAAACTGTATTGAATTGAATTGCAAAATGTTTGTCAATAGCTGGTTTCAAAAGTTGCCTTTTGAATGCAAACTTCCTGCAGAAAGAACCCAGTCCAAGATACGAACCCAGTACCCTCTTGCTGCAATACGACAGTGCCAACCACGGCACCACCATCCATCCCTCAGTCATAATGCCGATATATTTATCTAATAATATTATCAACAGTGACTTTATGTGGTTCAAACTGAATGCCCGTCACAGATCTACACGTGTAGGTTGCTTCAGTGTGTGACTTTAACACTCCTGGGCCAGTCCAAGTTCATGTGATTGACAATTACATAGATATAGTATTTGCATGACATCTTGTTGTTTTAGTCAAAATTATTTTGAAATGTATTATTTCAAAACCAAATGTAAAATTCCAGGTTTAATCCCATAAATCTCCACAATTACCAGTAACTCTCATGGAACCACACACACTTTGTCTTGTTGAGTGAAACTTTTAGATACTATTACAGCTTACTGGTGTGAGCGTTTTAGGAAGGTACCCCTCTACATTCGCTGCTTAACAAAAATAGTTTGATATATTATTAAATTCCTGCAGCATCGCTCTAATCTGTGAGTTTCTCATTCTCTAAATCATCAGTTTTCTGCGTTTTTCACTTCATTCTGCTTACCATTAAATAAACTGGATGGAAAAGATGTTCACCAGAAAACACTGGAGCTCGTGTGTCATTAATTAGAAACCTGGGTGGCATCAGCAGAAGGTGAAGCTAAAGGGGTGTGTGCAGAGGACCACATTAATTAGCGTCGTGTGTCCGCTGTAATCCATCTTTGAGCCGGATACCTGATTAAATCGCTCTGTCACAGATCTTGGTTTTCGTGCAAACGAGCCGTGCGTTGCTCAAAACAAGATGGTATCAAACTATTTCCGGTCACCTGGGCTTCGCTTTTACTGATTCGGATTATAAATGTGCAAAGCAGGAAGCTGAAAGGGAAAGCAGCTTTGTCCACAACAAAGAAGGTTTTCTTTTAAAAAGCTTTTGGTCTTGTAAAAATGTCCACTTCAGGAGTCCAGAGGACAAATGACGGGACAGATGTTGCATCACCAGTTTTAAGACCCTTTTCAGCAGTCGGTCGCTGCATGTCCTCTCCTATAGGTGAAATACTATTAGCTACAGTGATACTCTCTGTCTCAAATGGATCATAAACACCTCCTCAGCGCTGTGTTCGAGTTTTATCTCAGCTAAAGTTTCCATACAGGGGTATTTTAAGCTGCAGAGCTAGGACAAAGCCTGTTCTTTGTCCTGCATCATTCTCTCATGCTATATGGCTAAAGTGTAGGTAAAATTTGCATGCTTTGTAGAAGCAGCATCCTTTACTGTAACCACACACAGTAGTTGTGTCACACAAGGGAAGGAAATACACTAAACATTAGATTTAAGGCTGACATTTAAAGGAGAAAAATGTTGAGACTATAATTGCACTGAAGTTTGCTCTAAAACCACATCATCAGTTCTAGTGCGTTTCTGTGGTGCCATGGTGGAAATTTATTTTTTAGAATAAATAAAATTCAAGAGCAAAGTGCATCAAAGCAAAAACTGAGATTTTTAGACTGCAGATTGCATCTGTTTTTGCTTTTAGTCTCTTAATTTTTCATGTCATCAAAAAAGTTTTAGTAGTAAACAAAGATAACCTTAGTGAAAAGTGTAAATGATCATTTAAAACATCCATCCAAACCAACCTGGCTCTGTAACTTATTTTGCCATATTTAGCAGCAATGACCTCTATCAGGTGTTTTCAGTACTTGTCAATGAATCTTCTAAATCACTGTGGAGGAATTTAGGCCCTCTCTCCTTTGCTGAATCGTTTTTTGTGCATGAACAGCCTGTTTAAGTTTTTCATTGTGCCATTCAGGGATAGCCCCCAGCACACTATCACAATCTGATGACTGGACTATCTTCTCCAGGTTTTTCAGGTGGGGAACTGAATTCATGGTCCCAGACCATCATACTACCACCACCATATCAAACTATTTGATGTTCTTTATATGAAATGCTGTATCAGTTCTAGGTCAGATGTAACATGACCCACATCTTTTAAAAAGTCCCACGTTTGTCTCATTAGTCCAGAGAATATTTCATCAAGACGCTTGAAGTTTTTGTTTTTTTTCTTGAAAAAAAACAAGGCTTGGAGAACTTCAGATGTTGTTCAGGATTCTTTTGTGACCTCCTGGGTGAAACGTTGCTTTATTCTTGGATTAACTTTGGTTGGCGGACCACTTCTGGGAAGGTTCACCGCTGTTCCATGTTTTCTCCATTTGTAGACCATGGCTCTCACTATGGTTCACTGGAGTCCCAAAGATACCTGTCAATCACTTTGTTTCTTGTCTGAATTTTTTGCCTACTTCGTGTTGTCAGACAGGTCCCAGTTATTCATTCATGATTTGCAAACATGTTCAGGTTGGTTTGGTTAGATCATTTCCCCTTGTCCATTTACTTTTATTCAGGTTTTTTAGAATATTTAAAATAGTTTCATCTGAAACATTTAAGTTTGAGTAAAAAGGGTAAACAGAAGAATTCTGTAAGGGGTAAATCCCTTTTCACCCTTTTCCACAATAAAAGAAGATAAACTAAGGGGTTGAAAAACCTGGAAAAACCTTCCCACCGTGATCCTCTGACGCACAGCGCTCAAAAGAAGAGAAAAGATAACGGTTTGTTTCTTGAATGCACCAAAGCCTAATCTTCCTATGATGACAACACTGCCCAGGTTCACGACCTCTTTTTACCCCGCTGCAGGTCTCAGGGTATGGTTTCCAGTCTGGCTTTGGGCCAGACGTAAACAGACACCTGAGGACAGAGAAGCATGGTTGCTCTGAAGCGGCTGGTGTAATTACAGAATCCCCCCGCTGCCAGAGAGACAATGCAGGGATGTGTGTGTGTGTGTGAACACGAAGGAACATAAGCTCACACTCACGCTCTTGCTCTCAATTGCTCTGATACCTGACCGTGGGAAGCAACCTACACGTGTAGATCTGTGACGGGCATTCAGTTTGAAATACAGATTCAATTAAAGGGATGATGCCTTAATCCTTATAGCTGGGCGCAGATATAATGAATTCTAATTAGATTAGTATTTGTCTGCCTCAGGGAAAATCACAGGCTTGCTGTTGTTGTAAACTAATGTGCTATCATAAAGAAGGACCTTTTAAAGGATTTTGCATTGTGGGGTTGTGCAGAAGACAAAAGCAACGCGATACATCAGTTGCATTTAAGTTTATATGCTCTCACATGAGGCTGCAGCTTGTGCAGGAGCCCTGATCATGACTTTCATTCACCATGTTAAATGTATCCACTGTAGAGGAGCCAGCATTGGAAGTAATGACTGTTAAGGCTCACGTTGGACAACCTGTTGTCCTCACTGGTTTACACTACAGATGCAGCTGAATTTTATTTTTTTCTTCCTTTCTAGGGCAAACTAATTTTCATAAATTTTATTTTAATCAGACAAACCTTGTCAATGAAAGGGATAAAAGATGCTTTGGGTCCTTTGACAGATGTAGTTGTACTCGTACTCGTCGTCTTCCGCTTATCCGGAACCGGGTCGCGGGGGCAGCAGACTCAGCAGAGACACCCAGACGTCCCTCTCCCCAGACACCTCCTCCAGCTCCTCCGGGGGGAGCCCAAGGCGTTCCCAGGCCAGCCGAGAGACATAGTCCCTCCAGCGTGTCCTGGGCCGTCCCCTGGGCCTCCTCCCGGTGGGACTTACCTGGAACACCTCCCGAGGAAGGCGTCCAGGAGGCATCCGATATAGATGCCAGAGCCACCTCAACTGGCTCCTCTCGATGTGGAGGAGCAGCGGCTCTACTCCGAGCCCCTCCCGAATGGCCGAGCTCCTCACCCTATCTCTAAGGGAGTGCCCGGCCACCCTACGGAGGAAGCTCATTTCAGCTGCTTGTATCCGGGATCTTGTTCTTTCGGTCATGACCCAAAGTTCATGGCCATAGGTGAGGGTAGGAACGTAGACTGACCGGTAAATCGAGAACTTCCCTTTTCGGCTCAGCTCTCTCTTCACCACAACGGACCGGCACAGCGCCCCCATTACTGCGACAGCCGCACCGATCCGTCTGTCGATCTCCCGCTCCATTCTTCCCTCACTCGTGAACAAGACCCCGAGATACTTGAACTCCTCCACTTGAGGCAGGAACTCCCCTCCAACCTGAGGAGGGTGTGTTCCAACTACAGGGGGATCACACTCCTCAGCCTCCCTGGTAAGGCCTACGCCAGGGTATTGGAGAGGAGAGTCCGGCCGATAGTCGAACCTCGGCTTCAGGAGGAGCAGTGTGGTTTCCGTCCCGGCCGTGGAACACTGGACCAGCTCTATACCCTCTACAGGGTACTCGAGGGCTCATGGGAGTTTGCCCAACCGGTTCACATGTGTTTTGTGGACCTGGAGAAGGCATTCGACTGTGTCCCTCGTGATGCCTTGTGGGGGGTGATCCAGGAGTATGGAATCGGGGGCCCTTTATTAGGGGCCATCCGGTCCCTGTACGAGCGGAGCAGGAGTTTGGTCCGCATTGCGGGCACTGTCGGACCTGTTCCCGGTGCGTGTTGGACTCCGGCAGGGCTGCCCTTTGTCACCGGTCCTGTTCATAACTTTTATGGACAGGATTTCTAGACGCAGCCAAGGGCCGGAGGGGATCTGGTTTGGGGACCAGTGGATTTCGTCTCTTCTTTTTGCAGATGATGTGGTCCTGCTGGCCCCCTCTAGCCAAGACCTACAGCATGCGCTGGGGTGGTTCGCAGCTGAGTGTGAAGCGGCTGGGATGAAGATCAGCTCCTCCAAGTCAGAGGCCATGGTACTCAACCGGAAAAGGGTGGCTTGTCCTCTTCAGGTTGGAGGGGAGTTCCTGCCCCAAGTGGAGGAGTTCAAGTATATCGGGGTCTTGGTCACGAGTGAGGGAAGAATGGAGCGGGAGATCGACAGACGGATCGGTGCGGCTGCCGCAGTAATGGGGGCGCTGTGCCGGTCCGTTGTGGTGAAGAGAGAGCTGAGCCGAAAAGCGAAGCTCTCGATTTACCGGTCAGTCTACGTTCCTACCCTCACCTATGGCCATGAAATTTGGGTCATGACCGAAAGAACGAGATCCCGGATACAAGCGGCTGAAATGAGCTTCCTCCGTAGGGTGGCCGGGCACTCCCTTAGAGATAGGTGAGGAGCTTCTTATGAAGGGGGGACCACCACCCCGGTCTGCCAGTCCAGAGGCACTGTCCCCGACCGCCATGCAATGTTGAAGAGGCGTGTCAACCATGACAGCCCCACAACATCCAGAGATTTGAGGTACTCAGGGCGGATCTCATCCACCCCCGAAGCCTTGCCACCTCGGAGCTTTTTAACCACCTCGGTGACTTCAGCCTGGGTGATGAAAGAGTCCAACCCCGAGTCCCCAGCCTCTGTTTCCACCAGGGAATGTGTGATGGCAGGATTGAGGAGATCCTCGAAGTACTCCTTCCACCGCCCGATAATGTCCCCAGTCGAGGTCAGCAGCCTCCCACCCCCACCATAAACAGTGTTGGCGAAGCACTGCTTCCCCCTCCTGAGGCGCCGGACGGTTTGCCAGAATCGCTTCGAGGCCGACCAGTAGTCCTTCTCCATGGCCTCACCGAACTCCTCCCAGGCCCGAGTTTTTGCCTCTGCCACAGCCTGGCCGCAGCACGCCTTGCCTCACGGTACCCGTCAGCCGCCTCAGGAGTCCCACAAGCCAACCACAGCCGATAGGACTCCTTCTTCAGCTTGACAGCATCCCTTACTGCCGGTGTCCACCACCGGGTTCTGGGATTGCTGCCACGACAGGCACCGCAGACCTTACGGCCGCAGCTACGGGCAGCAGCATCGACAATAGATGCGGAGAACATGTTCCACTCGGACTCTATGTCACCAACATCCCCCGGAATCAGGTCAAAGCTCTCCCGGAGGTGGGAGTTGAATACATCCCTGGCCGAGGGCTCCGCCAGGCGTTCCCAGCAGACCCTCACTATGCGCTTGGGCCTGCCAAGTCTGTCCGGCTTTCTCCTCCTCCAGCGGATCCAACTCACCACCAGGTGGTGATCAGTGGACAGCTCAGCCCCTGTCTTCACCCGAGTGTCCAAAACATGCGGCCGAAGGTCTGACGATAAGACAACAAAGTCGATCATTGACCTCCTGTCCATCAGTGCACTTGGCACCAAGACACCCTTATGCTTGAACATGGTGTTCATTATGGACAATCCGTGACTAGCACAGAAGTCCAATAACAAAACACCACTCGGATTCAGATCGGGGAGGCCATTCCTCCTGATCACGCCTCTCCAGGTGTCACTGTCGTTTCCCACGTGGGCGTTGAAGTCCCCCAGCAGAATAATGGAGTCCCCGGGAGGGGCACTATCCAGCACCCCCGACAGGGACACCAAGAAGGCCGGGTACTCTGCACTACCGCTTGGCCCGTAGGCTGAAACGACAGTCAGAGACCTATCCCCGACCCGAAGGCGCAGGGATCCGACCCTCTCATCCACTGGGTTAAACCCCAACATGAGACGGCTAGATAGTGGCTAGAAAATGATTTCTCCGCTAAAGAGTACGAATAGTTTAACATATTAGCATTAGTAGTTTTTATTTTATACCCAAACTGCATAGAAGTGTTATTCAAGTAACTGAATTTTGGTATTTGAGCCGGATACCTGATTAAATAATACCAGTGACTTCTTCAGGATAAGCGGCAACCAAAAGCATCGTGGTTTTACAAATATCTGTCTGTATTTTCATTCCTTGGACGTAATGGGTTAGATTATTCAGATGTAGCTTTCAGATTAGATCATCGCTCTGCCCTGATCTCCTCTTCTTCTGAGAAGGGGAAACACTCACTCATTTCCTGTCTTGATTCTGTCGCAGAGATAACAACCAGTAACCATGACCAAGCTTATAAACACCATCTCAAGGTAAAGCTATGACACCCATCAGGACCTTCAGTGACTGTAAGAGGCTGCAGAAGACTCACCTACCAGCAGGGTAATGACCCTAAACTGGGATGTTTTGACTGAGGAGGGGATCAATACCACCGCTGTTTAGATTCTAATTAACATTGAAAACCATGAATCATTTTCCTTTCACTTCACAAGTATCTGATAGTTTGTTGGTCTGTTAACTGTATATTTCAGCATCATGTAATAAATGCATTTGCTTATGAGGAACGCGCAAACATTTGTGGGCGTGTAAGAAGAATTATGAATGAGATGAGGCGTTTCCTCCGGAGGGTGTCAGGTGAGGACAACAAGTGTTTTTTTCCCCCGGTTGGCATGGTGGCATTTAGGAAAAGCGTCCTGGCTTTGCCTTTGTGTCGCTCGGTTGGTGCTGACATGAAAGTTGACAAATGCAGCTTTAATTATTGGCTGCATTTCTGTTTTTCTCCCCCTCCCTCCCCTCCTCTCTGTGCCAGCCTTTTGTGTGTGTTTTTTGCTTTTCTAAAAGCCAGCGTGCAGCTGGAGACCTGTTTTTCTTCTTGCCCATGTCTCCAGCTGCAATCGGCTGCTGACCCACTAATGGAGAAGTCGTGCGAAGAACGTCCAGGGGCCAGACTGCAGAGCTGAGCCTTAAAACAACCTGCCTGAGACGAACAGCATGTGGGGAGAAATGAGCTCTTAGAAAAATTCGAGCAGACAGAAAGGAAACATGAAATCAGGACCGGGGTTACAGCTACATTAGCTCCGGACAAAAGCAAACCTCAGCTGCCTGGTGGTGTTGCTGGGCCTCGAGCATGTCCCAGCTTTATTCTTTAGTGACGCTCAGTGACTTTGATGTGAATCGGTACAAGTTGGAATCAGAAACTGAGAAGAATCCGCCTAAAGCTCTTGGTTCTTGTCATTGCTGCCCGCTTATTTGACTTTTCCCTTTCCAGTCATTGTATGAACTCTGAAAAACATGAATCTGTGATAAAACAAGATGAACATCCTTCAAGCAACCCTTACCAAAACTTTTTTAATAGCCAGAAGATGATTAATGGTGCAAACGAATCTAGAATAAATAAGTTAATTTTATATCAGATAATACTTCAGCTCTCTTTGTCAGTAGAACAACACCTAAAGGTCTTCTCTAGCATTTGTTTGGGCTACCAATGAATGTAGCTGTCTTTTCAATTCAGTTTCAATTCAGTTTATTTATATAGCGCCAATTCACAACACATGTCGTCTCAAGGCACTTCACAAAAGTCAGGTACATGCATTACAATTAATCCAAATCATTGAACAGTGCAGTCAGATTCTGTTATTTATTCAAATTGGATAAAAAGTTTTTCTATCTAAGGAAACCCAGCAGATTGCATCCAGTCAGTGACTTGCAGCATTCACTCCCCCCTGATGAGCATGTAGAGACAGTGGACAGTCACTGGCGTTGACTTTGCAGCAATCCCTCATACTGAGCATGCATGTAGCGACAGTGGGGGGAAAAAAACCCCTTTTAACAGGAAGAAACCTCTAGCAGAACCAGGCTCAGTGTGAGCGGCCATCTGCCCCGACCGACTGGGGGTTAGAGAGAACAGAGCAGAGACACAAAGAGAACAAAGAAGCACTAATCCAGGAGTACTTTCTATGGGAAGGAAAATTAATGTTAATGGATGTAGCTCCTTTAGTCGTTTCACCTAGAAAGAAAGAAAAAGAAAACTCTGAGCCAGTTTTCAAGGTTAGAGTCTGAAAGAGAGCACATAGAGTTAGTTACAGTAAAAATCCGTCAGTAGCTATGTCTAGGAGAGAAAAGGGTTAAACACTGAAAGACAGGGCCATGTGGATCATCGTTAGAGGGTGAGCACCAAGTTGTTGCCAGCAGAAGCTCGGACGATGCCCCTCTCCAGACAGTTGTCACAGGGAGACACAGAGTCAGGCCAGTGTAGCTTCTAGGAAGAGAGAAGAGGGAACAAAGTTAAAAGCTGAAAATAACAGCAAATAATACAAAATTGAAGAGTAGTGTGAGAAAGTAGCGAAGAGGGTGAAAGTGGTCATTATGTCCTCCAGCAGCCTAAGCCTATAGCAGCATAAAACAGAGATAGCTCAGGATAAACCTAAGCCACTCTAACTATAAGCTTTATCAAAAAGGAAAGTTTTAAGCCTAGCCTTAAAAGTAGAACGGGTGTCCGCCTCACGGATTAAAACTGGGAGCTGGTTTCCACAGGAGAGGAGCCTGATAACTAAAGGATCTGCCTCCCATTCTACTTCTAGAGACTTGAACCACCCTAAAACCTGCAGTCTGAGAACGAAGTGCTCTGTTAGGAACATATGGAACAATCAGCTCTCTGATGTATGATGGAGCTAAATCATTAAGGGCTTTATATGTGAGGAGGAGAATTTTAAAATTCTATTCTGGATTTAACAGGGAGCCAATGAAGGGAAGCTAAAGTAGGGGAAATATGATCTCCTTTTTAATTTTCATCAAAACTCTTGCTGCAGCTTTTTGAATCAGCTGAAGGTTTTAAAACTGCATTTTGGACATCCTGATAGTAAAGAATTACAATAGTCCACCTTGAAGTAACAAATGCATGGACTGTTTTCAGCATCAATCCTGGACAGGATATTTCTAATTTTGGCAATTTCCGGAGATGAAAGAAGGAAACTCCTGGAAACCTGTTAATATGGGTTTAAATGACATGTCCTGGCAAAAATAAAAACCAAGGTTTTTTACTTTATTATCGGAGGTCAATTTAATGCCATCCAGGTTTAAGTGATTGACTAAGCAGTTTTTTTTTTTTAAAACTCGGTCCAAAGACGACAACTTCTGTCTTGTCTGAAAATTTAGAAGCGAAAATTTAAAGTCATCCAAATTTTTATGTCTTCAAGACATGCTTGTAGTCTATCTAACGGGTGGGCTCATCAGGATTTATGGATAAGTAAAGCTGAGTGTCATCAGCGTAACAGTGAAAATTTATTCTATGCTGCCTGATAATTTTACCTATTGGAAGCATATATATAGTAAAGAGAATTGGCCCAAGTACTGAACCCTGTGGTACTCCACAATTAACCCTGGAGTTTAAAATGATTTATCATTTACATGAACAAACTGGAATCTGTCAGACAAATAAGATTTAAACCAGCCTAGTGCTGTTCCCCTGATCCCTACAGCATATTCCAGCCTTCTAAGAGAATATTATGATCGACTGTATCAAATGCAGCACTGAGATCTAACAGAACCAGTACAGACACAAGTCCATTATCTGAGGCAATAAGAATATCATTAGTGACTTTCAGCAGAGCTGTTTCAGTGCTATGATGAGCTCTGAAACCTGACTGAAACTCTTCAAACAGGTCATTGCTGTGTAAATGCTCACACATTTGATTAGCAACTATTTTCTCAAGAATTTTAGATAAGAACGGAAGATTGGATATCGGTCTGTAATTTATTAAGTCATCTCGATCAAGCGAAGGTTTCTTAAGCAAAGGTTTAATTACAGCTACCTTAAAAGCTTGTGGTACATAACCATTTACTAAGGATAAATTAATCATATCTAAAATCTTTAAATCTCAGATTCCTCTTATACCCAGTGAAAGTTAAATCTCACGTATGCGTTTCCATTCCAACACTTCTCCAGCTGCAGGAATCTCTGTTGTCAAGCGTTAATTCGGAGTGAGTCCCCGTGTCTGCAGGGAACCTATGCAGACAAAGCGGGAATGTCAGAGGCCTCAACAGTGGAGGACCTTTTCATTTCTGCATACAGTTCAGTAACTCTGTAGATTATGCCCCATGGTTGTGATTCCATATATTGTGGAGCTCTACAAGTTTACTGGCTTGTGAGCGTGAGAACATCTCAACTGTGAAGTACGAGGGTGGCAGCATCATGCTGTGTAGCCCTGGTGCATTCTACAATATAGATGGTATCAGGAGGAAGGAGCGTTATGTGGAAAAATGGAGGTGGGTCTTCCAAATGGACAATGACCCTGAACACACTTCTTAATTATTTAAAAAGTGGTTTAAGGTGGCCTACAAACGTGGTCTAGTTACACCAGTTCTGTCAGGAGGAATGGGCCAAAATTACAGCAAACTCATGTGAACAATTAAAACAAATGAATCCATGAATCCATCGTTTGTACCCACTTATCCTTGCAGGGTTGCGTGGTGGGATGGTGGTGCCCCTCTCCAGCAGTCACTAGGCGACAGGCGGGGTACACCTTGAACCAGTCAAGTTTAAACAAGTTTCCTTGAAAATTCTCTCTCATTAGAGATCATTTTTGTAAAAGTTTAGTCTGATTTATGGTCAGGCTGTACGTCTTTTTATCAGGTGTATGTAAACATCTGGTTTCAGCACTTCCACCCACCTTCTTTGAGTGGTGGTGAAGAAGCCACAACACAAACCAGGAAGCGGTAGCTGTCATCTTGGTGGTGGTGGGGGGGGGGGGATTTGTGAAGCATTAGTGTGTTGTTGTCATGGCTACACACAAATAAGCAGCAACACTGGCTGTGTGGCTGGGAGCTCCGAGCCCACATGTTGACACAAGGCCTAGAGCAGAGAGCTGGATGTCGGTCTGAGTCACACAGAAAGAGACTGCTGTAGCCTCATGACGACTCGGGTTGCTGTCGGTTACGGTTTGGGAGGGATAAGGACAAAGTCAAACACGCATGGTGCTTTGTTATAACATAAAAACATCAAAATGCAGTAAAATGAGCAATAATTCCGTTTTCTTGCACGTAATTCACACATGGAGCCACTTTGTAAAAGATAAGGCTTAACTTTTTTACAGCTTACCCACAGAGTAATTATCAAATTATATTTTAAACTGGGACTATAATAAACCAGCTGCTCACTTGGATTTATCAGCACTCATTTACATGAGGTTTTTCCTGCTTCCAAAGTCCAGCTGTGATAAAGTTGTCATGAATTTGCTGATTCCCTGAAGTTCTTTAAAAGACCTGCCATGACAGGAAGTGTTAGATTCAACAGGCCTTACAGGCATAGTAAGAGACACTCTCCCCACCTGATACAAACATTTTTTTAAATACAATAAATTAAATCTTGAATTTAGTGCTTTGAAAAATTATTCACCTTCTTAAACTTTAATATCGGATAAAGTAAACCTGAGTAATTACTTATAAATTATTTTGGCCCTCTCAGAATTCTTATAATTCAGTGACATTGGAGGATTGTCAAGCATAAAATGTCTTTTTAAGGACATTTAATTTGGATTTACTTTGACTAGGTCTGACCAGAACCTTCATTTTGTTCTTCATTAGCTATTCAGAAGTTGACCTGGTGGTGTGATTTGGATCATTGCCCTGGGGCAATACCCAACTGTACATCAATTTAATTTGAATAACCAATGGCAGGACATCGTCCTTCATCGTTTTCTGGTAGAAAGTAATTCACAGCTTTGTCTGTTAAGGCAAGTCATCCAGTTTCAGCAGCCTTAGACAGGCTACAGCTAACATATTTGACTGTCGGTTTATTGGTCTGTTTCTGAAATGCTGTTGGTTTTTACCATAAAACTTCATTTGTAGCCAGTTCTTTTGTGACCTCCTGGGTCCGTTCTTGGAATAATTCTGGTAGGCTGACCTCTCCTGGCGGGGTTCCATGTGTTCATTATGGCTCTCACTGTGGGTCGTGGCTTTGTAACCCTTTCCAGACTAATAAATGTCAATGACTTAGTTTCTCCTCTGTTCTTTAGATCTTTGTCTCTTCTTTAGATTGGGGCATGGTGAGCTGATTTTTGAGATCTTTCAGCCTACTTCATGTTGACAAAACGGTTCTATTTAAGGAATTTTAGGATTCTACAGGTCTGGCAGTTATAAGGCCTCCTACTATTTAACTAAAAAAGTGGTTATATATGATTTTACATAATGTAAATGTTTTGTTGTAAATTTCAGACTCCACTGGACCGTGGAGTCTGAATCAGTGCATGGATCTGTGGCTTCAGCAAAGACATCCGTATTGGTTCTGATAGAGATATTGAATCCGATCAGTCACATCTCTATTGATCTCAATTCCCAACGTGATCAAATCAGTAAACAAAGGATTTTTTTCTTCCCGTTTTTGTGCTCAAACGGCACATATATGCAGTCTGAGTGTATTTTACCTGACCCTGAGCTTGAGTTTGACATCTTAAGAGACCTGCTAAGAAAAAGATAGTTAAACCATGACAAGGAGGCCAGGTTAGCGTGACTTTATCTGTGTGTGTTTGTGTTAGTGGTTTAAAAGCAACTGTGAGTCAGTCGTCCTTTTGCCTGCATTTAAGCTAAGATTGTTATGACTAAAACAGCCCTGCAGAGCTGCAGCTATGGAAATCAAATGATGCAGGAATAACCGAGTGAACACGCAGTTCTGATACACTCTGCCCTAGGAGCCAAGACCTTGGGAGTCGAGGTGTTTGCACAAATAAAACAATATTTGATGATGGCTGCTGGCCTGTTCTTGGAAATTGTCGTTTTTTAGCAGAGGGAAGATACAGTTCAAGTGATTGTTTGAATAACGCTTGATTTTAAAGAAGGTTGTTCAAAAGGGTCTTTACTCTAACAAAGAACTGAGGATGTTTGACTTTATTTTGGCTTCTGATTGTAACTCTGTCAGGATTATTTAGATCATGAATGATACAGAACACAAACTGTCCCCTCTTGTTATCATGCTGTGAATATTTATAAATGTGTGTGTTTTGAAGGTCAAAGGTGAGATATATTTCCACCAATCCACATTTTTCAAATTTTGCCAATTACTGCACACTTTTTTTTTTGTATGCATCTGTGGGATCTGTACTTTACAGTTGGGTCTTCTTAAGCTTGCAAGCTTCTCCCTTTTTCATTCAAATGTAACAATGCTCATTACAGCAAAACATAAAAAATGTTGTTCCATCAGAAATGTGCACAGTATAGTGAAGTAACCTATCAGAAGATACTATAGTTATGATATCGCCATCTAGACGTTCTCACCTTGTTTAAGTTCACTGTCCTCTTCAACTGTATATCATTGTTCTACCTCTGCAGGAGTTGTCAGAAGGCCGAGACCTTAACAGGCTGGAAGAAGAAGAGCAGACGTCTGAAGCACAGAGCAGACTGATAAGCAACGAAATGGCGTCTATACCAGAGTACTACGCGGGCAAGAGTGTGCTGATCACAGGAGCCACCGGCTTCATGGGGAAGGTGCTGGTGGAGAAGCTGCTGAGGTCCTGTCCTGATGTGAAAGCCCTCTACATCCTAGTTAGACCCAAAGCTGGGCAGTCCATGAAGCAGAGGGTCAGCGACATGATGAAATGCAAGGTAATTGTATGGTACATTAATAGATGTACCATGTTTATGTTGGGGGTTTGATTATGTGCTGAAGGTCAGACAGTTTCTTGGAAATGTCAGCAACAGCTCTGTCTTTGTGATCTGCACTGTTTACTGCAGCAGCTGCATCCTCCTAAGCTGCTGGTTCGGTGTTTGTGTCAATCCTGTTGTCTGTTGCCATCTAATTTTTGTATTTCCTCCCTGCTTCTTTGTTGCTCTTTTAGTTTATTTTTGGATTTTGGTTAATTAGTGTCTCTAAATAAACTCTTTTGCGGCTTTTCTGTTGAGAAATTATCAAGCAGAGGTCAGTATTTGAAGCTAGCTTTGTTTTTTATTTCCTAAGCATAGAAATTCATAGAACAAGAAGCTAAGCTGTGTTTAGCTGTGCAAAAAAAGGTCTTGTTCTGAAATATTTTATTTGTGGATATAGAAATTGTAAATTAAATTTGCTAAAGTATTTTAAAGGGAATGGATCATCATTTTTGAAACTTTTCCTTTTTAATTGTGTTCAGCCTTGTGGGATATCAGGAAAAATGTTTAGAACAGTTGCTTGGAAACATAACAAACCGGCATCATGCCCAAAAAAGTCAAAGCACCCAAAAAAACAATAAAGTTTGACAAGGTTCAGAAAACATTAGAGTTTCTGCTCCAGTGGATCCTACTCTGATGCGCAAGAGTCCAAGCAGTCCTATTTTTCTGAAAAACCGTACAACAGGGAAACTTTATATTGGCGGACCATGCTAGGTTGTGTAAATCATAGGAGTAGTGAATGGAAGCAGCTGAAATTTGCCCTCACTGTAGTGATGTAAAACATTATTCCAAGGACACAGTCTTCCCTCCTACAGTTAATTTACTCCCAATTTTTCTTTTTGCCCTTAAAAAGTCACTTTAGGGCAATGCCGCACATAGGCAGTTTAAAGAGGGGCCATATTACCAATATACCATCCTTTATGTTATTTATGTGGCTCAGACACCAAGAAAGAAATTGTAGCTGCAGCTAATTAAAGCTTACAAAAGAGACATTTGAAGACAGAAATGATTGATTTTATTCAATAACAAGATTCAATGTCCTGTATGCCTTTCCTGCATAGGTTATACATTACGACTCCTCTGGCCTTTAACCTGGTGACATCAAGCAAATGTAGACGTTCCTAATTCAAATTCACACTCAATCGGCTGATCAAAGGCAGTGCGGTTGAATGTTTGCATAGCAGTAGAAATTTGCCTGTGTGTTACTGAAGCAGCTTCGGTAGCCACGGTGAATAAAGCTCAATGACCCCAGAAGAGTCCAAAAGTTCATCTTAGAGCTTCAGCAGCAATATAATAGATCATGAATACTAAAAAGGGTTTGATAAAACTGTTAGTTGCCACACTGGAGATTGTCTGAAATGGTTTAAGCATGACACGAAGGTCTAAAAGATGGTAGTTTTGGGACAGCAGAGGTGAGAACAAGATGGGGTTCTAGCAAAGAAACTAAGAAAGATGACAGCAGAGGGAGGAAGATAAGAGGGAAAGGTAGAGTAAGGATGAAGATGAGCTCTAAATACCTGGCATCAGCTCCATCAGAATGGGCAGCAAAGCATGACTCAACAAAAACTTCCTAACACTGTTGGACTTAATGAGGACCAAAGGATTGACACTTGGTGTGTGTTGATGTGCCCACAAACAGCTGCTGCATGCTCGGGCTTCTGCTCCGACTGTTGTTGGCCTCAAACTGTCAGCACACCTAAGAAAATGACACATTCTCCTTAATCCTCTTTGTCTCCCTCTGATAGCATCTGTTTTTACTACTCTCATTGGAATTAGACCTCACTTCTGCTGCTGCTGCATTCATTATTCTCCTCACAGCTGTGAGAGCAGCAGGGCAGCAGTTTAAGAATTTGCGCTTAATTTAGCTAAAAGCATCGCTTTAATGCTTCTTTTCCCCTCTACTTTTCATGGTAAGCATGATGCATTGCCACCAATACAAAGAAAAAAGCTGCAATGATTTTACATTAAAATAACAATGTTTTCTGCATTCAGGTTAAAATGGGATTTTAAAAGGAGTTTCTGCTACTTTCTGGAGTATTTTATTGGAAATGTTTGCATGTACTTATAAAACTGTATCATCTGGGCCGCGGCGGAGGCACAGGGGTAAAGCGCAGGTGCAGAGGCTACAGTCCTCCATACAGGCGTCATGGGTCCGAGTCCCAGCCCTTTGCATGTCTTCCCCTCTCTCTCCTCTCCATTGCCTGTTGGTCAACTTTCAAAATAAAGTCTACTAGTGCCACAAAAATAATAATTAAAAAAATGTATTATCTGAGAAATGAGGGTGACAAATTTGCCAAAAGCCTTAAAACAAACAAACTGTAAAACAGGATACCCAACATACAACCATGAGGTGCTCCAAAGTTAGTTGCACCAGCAATGTCCAATTCCTATTTGACTGGTTGTGAGGAAAAAAAACATTTGGAATTTCAAATTATTTGAATCCTAACTTTTTTACAGAAAGAAAAGAATAGCGGCTAGAAAATGATTTCTCCGCAAAAGAGTACGAATAGCCTAACATATTAGCATTAGTAGTTTTATTTTATACCCAAACTGCATAGAAGTGTTATTCAGGTAACTGAATTTTGGTATGACTTGGATGATATAGATAGATCAAAAATCGCACTATCAAGTAATCATGTTTTTATTTTGAGTGTATTTTTTAACGGGTCTGTTCCTATATCTTCTCTGTAAATCGCTGCCGTTTTTTCGCCCTGTGTTCACAGTATCTCCACCTCAGTTTTTCCACAGTTTTAGTTTTAGCCCTTGTTCACCAAACACATGTCCCTGGGGCTTGCTCTGCATTTAGAAGAACTGATATCATTAAATTTCCATGGCCAATCCTCAGGTACTAATTGGTATTCATGCAAGTCCTCGGGTCAGTATTATCCTTTTTCAGAATCAGGATAATTCATGAGGGAGAACTGTGGTATTGTCTCTCAAGTGGCCTCTCATCCTTCAAGCCAGGCCAGTATCTTCCTTACAACCTGTTGCTAGGTAACAACCCAGAGATCTGTCCCGTGGTTCTTTTTCAAAGGATGCAATCAGGGGAGCTGCCCCAGGCAGGAAAAGGTCAAACCGATGCAAATCTCATTGTGTCTGTTCTTCTGCCCTGCTCTGGCTTTGACATTTAGACTTCTCTTCACCAAGGTTACTTTGATCCAGGGGAAATGTTTGGATACCTGTGGTTCTGCTGCAGCGCTGGGCACTGAATGGCATGCCAGACACTTGGTGTACAGGCCCTCGTTCCTGCTCTGCAGCATGCTTTTCCCACTCACTGGGAGGCTGGAGCGCCCACTAATCTCATTTGGCTGCATTAGGCCAGCATCTTGGTGCTGCAAAACTAGTTATGTAACTGTAAGGAATGGTGATCCCAGAGAGGTGGGAGGTGGAATGTTTTGGTAGGAACAAGGATCTTCTGGAATTCGGCCTACAGTGGAGCAATCTGCAAATAGTGGATGATCATTTTCCTTTTTTTTGGAGCATTATGCTGGTTAACTTTCAGCAGATCATGAACACTATAACTGATGTGTCTTCTGAAATGACATAGCTGAACAGTTAGTTTCTGGCAATAAACAACATCCAGTCATGTAAAAACAGAAGCAGTTGCTATTTTTTGGTTTGAAAAAAAAGGAAAGTGATCCCCTAACTATCCAGTGGAGGACCTTCTTGTTGGCCAGTTGCATTTGGAGTGCCATGTAGTACGTCACCACTTCCAACCACAGCTGTTTGGGTTTCCTCAGAAAGTGCAGTCAAGGCTGGGTCTATTTCATGATCCAAGTGGTGTTCTTTGACCATAAGGCCAGCAATGATCTGTTCCACAAGAAACACGATTGTATCTACTCTCTCTGCTGCAAGAGGGTGCACTCTGGACCTAATCGTCAGAAGTTGGTGATCATCTCCTTTGTTTGGTCCACATTGATCACATAATTGTTATCTTTGTATAAGTCCTGTAGCTGTTTGACTTCCTCTCTGGACGTTGATGCATCATTCCCATGAATGACTCCCACTACTGGAATAGCATCCATTAATCAGGCTTCAAACAGTGTGAACACTAATGGACCGAGCACACAGCCTTGAGGAGTCCCAGACGTTATTACCAACAGTGCAGTCTCTCAGTGAAGAAGTTAAGAAACCGCAACAAATGTTCAGTCCAAGAAGCAGATTTTTCTCCATTAGCGTCTGGAGAACGATCTCGTAAAACACAGATGGGGAAAAACAGTTAAACAATGTACAGGATTCTGGCATAGTCAAAGTCCAAAAGTGCCACAATTAAACAAATTAATAACTTGTCAAATAAATATTCACTTATATGATGGCTTACATAAAACTGAATTAGGTACATTAAATTCATAAAAAAAATCTATTAATGTGTTAATGTGAGAAATTTGAATTATTTCAGTATTTGTTTTTTATATTAAATTATCTATATGACTTGTCAAATAGAAGCATTTGATTGGACTAGTTTATTTAAATTTGTCAATAATGATCATTGTATGCAGTACGGAGGTAACTAGGGGAGTGTGTTGATGTGCTTCCTGTTGAGATCCTCATCGACTGCTTTGGTTTTGTCTTCGCCTGCATCCTCCGCCTGCTAATCTCTCCATAAGCGTAAATATTCAAGATGTTCCGATTCCAAATGGTCCCAGCAGACTCGTTTGTGTCTGCGCTTGTGAAAATTCCTGTCTAAGTTACCAGCTGTCGTCACACTGGAAGCATTTTCCTCACCCCCCGAAGTCCCAACTTGCCTTCCTTTGTTCACTCTTTTCTTTTCTTTTCTTTTCTTTTCTTTTCTTTTCTTTTCTTTTCTTTTCTTTTCTTTTCTTTCGTTTCTTGAAGATAAACTCCATCATTCGTTTATTCCATAGAGCAAATCAGCGTGCTATGACTGTAACCTGAGGATGAAAGGTTCCTCAGGTTGCTAGTTCCAGCTGTAGCATTCAATAACTATTTAAATCTAAATAGGATTTATTTTGGCTCAATCAAAAGAATCAAACTTCGCTTAAGGATCAGGGAGAAAATCCACTGGAAGTTGATTGAATTAAGTAAAAAGAAACAGATGAACAGACAATCTACCACTAGAGCTAAGAGGCAAAGCTGATTAAAGTCTTGCTTTTGTCAGTGGTTTATCACTTGCTCAGGAGTTTAAAGAAAGGGGCTTTGCATCATAATTTCTGACTTCTAACACCTAAGGCTAATTTGAAGAGAAACGTTTGGAAGAGGAGGAAAAAATGGAGGTGTTTGCATTATCAGAACCGCCTTTGATCCGTATGCTACTCGCACCAGAACTGCTTACACCACAACAGGAAAAGAGGGGGCCTAATGTTGGTTTCGGTTCTACAAGCGCTTCTGTCAGCCTGGAGATCGCCCCTGAAACGGCCAACTGTGCTGGTTTATAGTTGCACTGGCTCTAGGAATGTCTGGAGGCTCCTCAACCTCATGATTACTACTGACGCTCGGCAGCACCAAGGTGTGGAAGAACTTCACACCTACATTGGATGAAAGCAGCAAAGCAGATAAACATGTTTTTTTAAACCATGGGGCGAAACCATGGGTCTGGTTTCTACTGGCTGGGAAAACACTTTAATTTTCTGTTCAGTAGCATCCCACAGACGGGCATGAGAACCCCTTTTCATTTCCATTAATTTGTGCGATAATGGAAATGAAATCCGTGATCAGTCCCATAAGCTTTTAAGACGCTCCGGGATTCAGAGTTGAAAGAGAAAGGTGGGCACCGTCTTCCAAAGTACATCAGTCCTTAAAGATTTAGAGGTTACGGATGTAAAGTGTATAAATCAGTGGGTTTGAGGCTGTTTTTGTTTGGGTCCAGACAGCACTGAGATGTGCTCTGATAGGGGCTGCTGGATTCCGTGGCCTCAATGGGATACAAGGAAAGGAAGTAAGGAATAACGGATTGGAGTGCTTTCTCTGTAACATGCTGACAGCCCTGGACATTCATCATGTATGTCCTCCTTTGCAGCTTCCCAGGAGAATCTCTGCACTCCTGACTTCTCATTGGCCCTGCCCTTTCAGCCTTAGACAACTAGGAACTAGGAACCCGACTAGTACCTGGGAAAGGATTTATTATCAGCAGCTTCTGCCTCAAGAGTGAAACATTTTTCATCTCTTATTTCTCTTTGTCTTCAGGACTATTCTGATTATCACATCTTTCCTTTTCCTCTTCTCTTGTCATTAATCCTGCTCACATCCTATTATTTGACAAATTTAGACCATGCTTGGCATGAAAATGGAGGTCAGCACTGAGGGAACTTCTGGTAATTGCTTCCTTCTGACACACTTTGGCAGACTCTTCATGGCTACTGTACATTTTTCCTGTCTGAGCAGTTGGTGGCGTCTGGTGGAGTCAGCAGTGAAAGCTGCAGACAGAAGATTGATTTTTAGACGAGGATGTTAAAAAAGAGGAAAAAGGAGGAGATTAAATTGCCATCTTATTGAATGGGTTTAAATTTAGGGTTTCTGTGCAGTCCTGGAAATTCTGGAAACTGGTTTATGTGTTTTTTGGGTCTGGAGAAGAAAATAGCTTGAGGAAAGTTCCCAGAGTTTTGCTGTCCTGAAGATTGTATCCATTCATCCATCCATTCACCCATCCACTTATCCATTTGTTTGTTAATTTTGCTGCTGAATTTTAGAGAAAACACTAACCCTGTTCTGATAATTGCTGCAGAACAAAAGATCCTGTCAGTCTGTCAAATGTGTTTGTGACCCAAAATGTTGGTACCATAATTTCAGGCCAAACTGAGAGAAAGAAAAACCCTCCCATCTCAGCTTCATCCATTCTGCCGTGTTCTGCTTCTTCTCCCGCTGGCGTTCCCTCTCTGCCGTCCCTTTTCTCCAGGATGGAGACAGAAAGAACAAAGAGTCGAGTCTAGCTAAAGGGCAGTTAGTGTGAAGAGAGGCTGTTTATGTTTATGTTGCTGGTCTGAAAGGAAAGGGCCATTAGTGTTGGGTTACTGTGAAAGTCCACACTATGTCTGCTTCAAGCACTCTTTCTGGAATATTTATTTGCTTTAAGGTCTTTTCCTGCAGAAGAAGGACATGTTATGATCTTCTCCAGAACATCTCCAGATAAGAAAATGTACTTTCTAACTGACCTCCATGTTTGCTCGTGTAAGACGCAAATAAATGATTATGCTTATGCTTTCACTGCAGAAACTGATGTTGGTGTTGTCATACTGGACTATTGTATCCCTGTGCAAGGCAGTTTGCTCACTGACACCCGTGGGTGGGAGAAGGGTGCAGTGTTAAACGCGAGCGGTGGAAGGCTGGTACAAGACCACTTATCATCTAAAGAGCCTTTCCGCAGAACAACGGCACAATGTCCATCTCCGCCCGCGCCGGCAACAAAAGGCTCTCTGAAGCCCACGTTGTTTGGCCTCGCTCACCCCTCTGACCTCGATGCACTCCATCCATTCTGGGTCTTTATGTGATTTGACTGTTTGAAAATTTTCAGCGGAATAGAACAAACTTGTTCTGCAGTCTTAGCTCCTAAGAAGTGGTGACGTTTTTTTTTTATCCTTAAGGTAAGCGGTAGTGCAGCCTGTGTGCCAAGTTGCACAATTCTCCAAAGTAACTGATAGCTGTGAAGTAAGCTGCTGTAAGAATGACAAGCATCTTACTCAGAGTTGCATGTTTAAACTTGCTAGTTTTCTTTTTAAAAGGTAGCTCCTCAAGGCCTCGAGGCTGGAAGAAGTGTTTAGGCTTGTTTTTGGTTTAAACGTCTTTATTATTTCTCAGACAAACACTGGGTGATTCGTTCACTGTTGCCAAATCAGACACCCTCAAGAGGATGTTTAGTCAGGTCACTGCATGAAACACCTCTGAATCATACATTGAAGAGGGAACACTGTTCAGTAAAACCACATGACTTTATGATTGGACAAATGTTTTTTGGACAAATCAACACCATACTGGTCTTCTCTGATTGCAGCTTCTGTCTGTTTCTGCCTTTTACAGCACCCCTCCACTCTTATCGCCACCCTGCCTTTAAATATATTATTTTACTGTTGCTGTAGCATGAAAAAAATGCAACCTTTAATTTAAATTCCTTCATTTACTGGAGAAAAACATCCTACATTAGGAAATGAATACATCAATCAGACAGTGTAGGAACTTCTCATAAGTAATTCCGGGGAATAAATATAGAGTGACACAAACAACCATTTCTGTTTCCCAGTCTGCAAAATGGTAAAACAAGAGACCATACAGGGGTTGGACAATGAAACTGAAACACCTGTCATTTTAGTGTGGGAGGTTTCATGGCTAAATTGGACCACCCTGGTAGCCAGTCTTCATTGATTGCACATTGCACCAGTAAGAGCAGAGTGTGAAGGTTCAATTAGCAGGGTAAGAGCACAGTTTTGCTCAAAATATTGAAATGCACACAACATTATGGGTGACATACCAGAGTTCAAAAGAGGACAAATTGTTGGTGCACGTCTTGCTGGCGCATCTGTGACCAAGACAGCAAGTCTTTGTGATGTATCAAGAGCCACGGTATCCAGGGTAATGTCAGCATACCACCAAGAAGGACGAACCACATCCAACAGGATTAACTGTGGACGCAAGAGGAAACTGTCTGAAAGGGATGTTCGGGTGCTAACCCGGATTGTATCCAAAAAACATAAAAACCACGGCTGCACAAATCACGGCAGAATTAAATGTGCACTCAACTCTCCTGTTTCCACCAGAACTGTCCGTCGGGAGCTCCACAGGGTCAAATAACACGGCCGGGCTGCTATAGCCAAACCTTTGGTCACTCATGCCAATGCCAAACGTCGGTTTTCAATGGTGCAAGGAGTGCAAATCTTGGGCTGTGCACACGGGAAACATGTATTGTTCTCTGATGAGTCCACTTTACTGTTTTCCCCACATCCGGGAGAGTTACGGTGTGGAGAAGCCCCAAAGAAGCGTACCACCCAGACTGTTGCATGCCCAGAGTGAAGCATGGGGGTGGATCAGTGATGGTTTGGGCTGCCATATCATGGCATTCCCTGGCCCAATACTTGTGCTAGATGGGCGCGTCACTGCCAAGGACTACCGAACCATTCTTGAGGACCATGTGCATCCAATGGTTCAAACATTGTATCCTGAAGGCGGTGCCGTGTATCAGGATGACAATGCACCAATACACACAGCAAGACTGGTGAAAGATTGGTTTGATGAACATGAAAGTGTAGTTGAACATCTCCCATGGCCTGCACAGTCACCAGATCTAAATATTATTGAGCCACTTGGGGTGTTTTGGAGGAGCGAGTCAGGAAACGTTTTCCTCCACCAGTATCACGTAGTGACCTGGCCACTATCCTGCAAGAAGAATGGCTTAAAATCCCTCTGACCACTGTGCAGGACTTGTATATGTCATTCCCAAGACGAATTGACGCTGTATTGGCCGCAAAAGGAGGCCCTACACCATACTAATAAATTATTGGGGTCTAAAACCAGGTGTTTCAGTTTCATTGTCCAACCCCCTGTAGATAAAGAGACGGGAATAGAGAGTTAATAGTGATTTAAAGACAGACCAGGTGGTCCACATTCAGAACAAAGTAACGTCAAAATAATCTAAAACTTAAGAATATATAATTAAAAAATATATATAAAAATTAAAATACAAATATAATTATATTACTCTGCAAGCGTTTTTTTTTATGTTCTAATAAAACAGCAAAAACCATTTTCATTTTTAGCAGCTCAACTATAACCTTAACATGTAATGTTTTAATCATAATGAATGATTATGGTGAAAATCAGTCTGATTTCTGTAGAAAGGGATCTGTTAATCATTTTAGATCCAAAACATAAAAAAGGCTCTTGCAGTTTCAAGAAAAAACTGAATAAAATGTCTTGTTTTTTATTGGGTTGATTATCTATGTCAAAAATTTATTTGTATATGTACTTTCAACAAGAACAGGATATGGGTCGCTCTGGCTTTATTTGGCCAAGTTTAATAAATAAAGTCTGTTTTTCAGTAACAGTCACTGGATGTTTGTAGCTGTATTTACTACCAAATGAAATTAAAAGCAAAAAACATGGTTGATGAATGAAGATTTTATTTAGTCTCTGTTGCATCAGTGAGCATTGCACCCTAACATGTTTTTTAAGCGTGTTCCTGCATCAACTGCCTGAGCCGGCAAACCAAATTTATGCCGTTCCTGAATTGTGCTCCAGGGCCGCACAAAATCATTCTGAGGCCCGCAAATTGGCCCTGGGCCGCACTTTGGACACTGCTGGTTATATTCAACATCCTGTATGGATTCGAGAGACGTCCTGATGATGTTCTGTGTGGTCTTCACCACTCTCTATGGAGCTGCCAGACCAGATGGAGATGCAACATCCTGCTGAGAGTGAGTTTAGGTGAGGTAGATGTGTGGGGATCTCCAAAAAATCAGGAAAAAGCTACAAGAAAATAGATGCTCACCTAAACGTGCAAATATCTACAATCAGAGCAACAAATAAAAAGTTTAAAACAGCTGGAACTGTGACAAACAAAGTTGGACCCCAGTTTATCCGCTGTAACACAATAATGAGAAGGTCACTGTCTGAGACCTACAACAAAGATAGAGATTTGGCAACCCCAAGATTTCTCTAACAATTATTAGATGCTATCTATACGCCAGGACAAACCATGGTAGGACATTTGTGATGTCCTACCATCACAAATGTAAACCAGAAGTTAGCTTAAATTCTACTAGAGCAATTTGCTTTGGTCAGATGGGATCTTTTTAGCAACAAACACTCCAGCAGATGAATATGTGGAAAACCCCTCAGCCCCACAGCTTCGTACAGTTGAGGATCAGTGATGCTGTGGGCCTATATCTCTTCTAAAGAGCTTGGAAGACTTGTTTCATGGCATCATGCAAGGCACCACAGCCTGATGTTTTTAAATAAAAAGGAAAAAAACTGAACATGGGTCATCATTAGGTCTTTGAATCGAATAATGAGATCTCAGAGATGGTTGAACGAAGAGAAATCAACGTTCTTCAATGACTGTCTCAGTCCCCAGGCCCAAATCCTACCGAAAAACTATAGTAGGAGATAAAAAGGGCAAGGATACCAATAATATTGTTAGAAACACATATTATGGGATTATTTCCCCCTCTAAGTACATATACTCTTATTAAAGTTGGATTTTTCAATTATTTTTACTGTGAAATTATATCTTTACCAGAGGCACCAATAATGGTGTAGGGTGTATAAACTGGCAGAGCAGTTATTTATAGATTACTCAATAAAAAGTTGCACCACTCCTCTTGGAAAGGTTTGACTTAAGACGTAACACATTACATCAGGGCTTTCACCTAATATATGCAGCTTGCTGCGAATAAGTGGCTGTAAAGAAATGAATATTAGAAGCTTCAGCATCTGCTCACTGGTACAGCTGACTGATCGCATGCCATCCGTTACTAGCTGTAAAACCGATCCGCTCTGCTTCCAGTCATGTTAGCAGCGAAGCAGCAACTGCCAGGAGCTGCGCAGAGGCATGCATGATGAAATATGACATCTGACTCTGCTGCCTTTGCAGAGCACCTCATGTCGGGGCGGTGGGGACTTCACGCGGACTCTCAAGGGGCTGCAGTGCTCAGCTCTCCATGCCAGTAGTGGTCAGTGGGAGAAATGAGCTGGTAAATGAAGATGAGAGTTCAGTGGAATGTCATCTACAGCCCCTCAGTGGGCAAACGCTGACGTTAACAGGTGGACTAATCTCACACATAGTGGAGAGATGGGGAAGACATGCATCATAGATCTCCAGGGTTGGGGCTCGAACCCGGGACAGCTGCGTCGAGGACTGAGGCCTCTGAATATGGGTCGTTCGCTCTACTGCTTCAACGCCCGCAGCACCCTGCATTGGGTCCCAGGGGAGGACATTGAGCTCCAACACTGGCCTCAAAACTATGAGTAACCTTGTAAAAGTATTGAGAATGCTTGACTGGTTTTCAACTGATAATGGGAAATAGACATGGGTTTTTTTGTCTTATTAGGCATATTAGAAAGTAGAAACCTGGATAAAACTCAGCTCACATTTAGTGTCATTGAAATATTCAGGTCAATCATTAAATGCATGATTCATGGGAGGCTTATTTGCCTCCATGTCTCTACTAGAGTGAGGTATTTTGAGTTTTGTAACCAACTCAGACAATCTCATGTTCAGTGTTTGACAAACATCTTGTGGTCTTCTATGGAGAAAATGATAAATATTGCAGAAATTCAGATAAAAAAACAAGCATTTTCTGCTCTGAGTTGTGTTTCTTCCACAATGACTGAAGCTGCAATACAAGCAGGTTTACAGCCATCAAAAAGTCTAAAACTAAGTACACCCCATGACCCAACATCTTCTAAAACCACCGTTGGCAGCAATAGCCCCTCTCTTCTTTACAAGATTTCTTCACTTCAGCTTGTGGGCATTTCAAATTGAGGTCCTAACTTTGACTAGGCCACTGCAACCCCCGGTGATTATTTCCTTTATAAACAGTTCTGTATAGATTTGCTGCTGCATTTGGGATCATTATCCCGTTGATGACCCGCTTTCAGGTAAAGCTTCAGCTGTCAGACCAACAGCCTCACACATGGCTCTAGAATACTTTGGTATGCAGAAGGATTAATGGTTTACACAATGACTGCAAGGTTCCCTGGTCTTCTGGCTGCAAAACAAGCCCAAATGATCATCCCTCCACCACCGTGCCTGACAGTTTGAAGGGTTATGGCTTGCACGTTCTCCTTGAACCCATTCAAACAAGCCATGTTTGCTTAGTCTTCTAAAATATTTGAAATGGCCTCATAAACCATTCTAGATTATTGGCAGATTTCTTAATGCCATTGCTGATGTCTTTCCATCCTGGCATTGTGTTAAGAGACACTTGGTGGTTGTTTTTGATGAGCATCACCTGGCTCCTGTTTTTCCTCTTAAATCCTTTGCTGCAGCAAGGGGGACTGTATCTGTTTTGCATGTTTTAGAGAGACTGATTCCAGTGCTGATAAAACTGCGACCTACTTTTAATTTTCTGGCTTTTGTGAGTTTAAAAGTGCTATTAAAGAAAATAATTATCCTGCTCCTTTAGTGCCGACTGAATCATCCTCTGTGTTGCTTTTGTTGCCATAAGGAAATAGAAAAGACCAGAATTGTATCTGGGTGCAACAATGAAGCTTAACTCGTTCACTTCTGTCTTTTGTTTTTGCCTCAAGGAATTATGCAAAGTAACACGCTTGCTAACTTGGGATAATTTACATTGCTGGACATTCAGTGTTTAGCTATCAACATCTATCACTGTTATAATGGTTGCTTTGCCCTAACCAGAGTTAGTTAAACCCCTTGTTTAGGTTGGTTAAAGTTTATTCCTCCTCATTTCTGTGTGTTTGACAGCTTTTTGACCGAGTGAGGGAGGAGAACCCAGATTTCCACCAGAAGATCATCCCGATCAGCAGTGAGCTGACACAGCCCGGCCTGTCCATCAGCTCGGTGGACGTGGAGAGGCTCACCGCCTGCATCAACATCGTCTTCCACTGCGCCGCCACTATCCGCTTCGACGAGCCCCTCAAGTAAGAGTCCCCTGAGCACAATTGGATGGTTGCTCTTCTTTTAAGGCTTCAAGTTGTTATTTCACTGAACCAAGAAGCTCTGTGAGGCTTAGAACCCGTCTCTTTTGTTGTTTCGCTGTCGTTTGTTCCTGGTAGCAGGAGCTTCCTGTTGTGGATGTGCTTCTCACTGAGCAGGCTGAGTGGCTGTATTGATTTCAGGGAGACGAGGAAGCGAGCAGGATGAAGATGTGATATTAATGCTTTGTGAAAAATAAAAAACCATCAACTGTAGACAATGTGACAGTTTACTGAACAAAACATGCTTCTTCCTCCATTCAGGAGAACGGAGTGTTTCCAAAAACACACCGATTCATTTTTTAAAAGTTATACTGAGAAAATATTTCATGATTTCCTCTTACTCTTTCACTCTCATGCTGCAATTAGTCTGACTGAAAAGACCTAAAAGAGGGAAAAACACCTTTGATTTTTCTGTTTGAGGTCTTTGGTCAAACAGTGCTAATGACTGATCACACAGAGACCAAAGTCTGGATAGACAAACAAAACACATGTAAAACACACAAACCTATTCTGTTAATTTATCTAATCTCTCTCGTAAATGTCCAGGATTAGGACAGATTGTTTGGGATTGTTGTCCTGTTGGAAAGTAGTGAACCTCTTCTGCAGGGGTTTTCTGTAGCATCCCCGCAGCATGATGCGGCCACCACCATGTTAAACTACAAGGATTGTGTGTTCAGTGTGTTGTGTTGTGTAGTGTTAGTTTGCCTCCACACAGTGCTTTGCATGTAGGCTAAAATGTTACATTTTGGTTTCATATGAACAGTGAATGAATTAACACACCCCACAAAAAGTGCAAAGTGGCATTAAAAATGTGCAAATGACATGAAAAAGTTAACACGAACACATGGGAAGAAAGAAATTACAGTCAGACCACATCCTTGCACAATCCTAACCCCCTCCAGATCGCTCCAGTATACAGTCTGGATAGCCTATGGGTGAAGCAGCTCTGTGACAGCTGTCTAGACTTGTTCCTCTTCTCCACAGACTCTAGGCCCAGGCTTTCTTTCATGAGTGCATAACCAATAGTTTCTTCCACCTGAGCTGTGGATCTCTCCAGCTCCTCCAGAGTTAGCATGAGCCTATTAGCTGCTTCTCACATAAAATTTCAGTAAAATACGAAGTTTGTGTCTGAATACCTTTGTGAGGTACGTTGTGAGGACGTTCTGTGCAGAGGGGTAAATATGTTCAGCTGGTCTGAGCCTTGGGGAAGAAAGCTGCACAACCAGTTTTTATCAAAACAACAACATATATGACTCTTTCTTTAGGAATAGCAAGAATTAAACATAAGAGCAAGCTGAGTTGATCATTCGCAGCTGAAAGATTATATCAAGATAATATCAGAAGTAGAATAAAGATACATAGGTGCTAAAATTCATTGTTTGGATCATTTAATAAATGCAATAAAGTCAGATCTTTTTCTCCTGGGCGCTAGTTCTGATGTCTTCAGTGTATAAGTGGTGATTTTGTGAGTTTGATTAAACCTGAAGCTGTTTGAAGATTAGTGACTCTGCACTCACATTTATATTGATATCTTTCACTTCCCTTTAAGTCCTCGTCTGGAGGTGTCTCTTTTCCATCTTCATCCTCTGCTTTCAGCCGTCTTCATCTGCTTCGTCTTCTCTGGTCACTTTGTCTCCCTGTGTAGCATCATTACCGCAGGGCAGCCAGCAGCCCTGTAAGCAGTCCCTTAATCAATCTGAGACTCTCTGCTTGGATTTCTAATTGAACGTATTGATCTGTTTAAGTTAGCAGCTAAAGGCAATGGATTATGCTGTTGTCTAAAACTGATATCCATCCATCCATCATCCATCCATTCATCCAGAGCAGCAGAAACACTTTGGAGATAAAGTATCTTAAAAAAAAGAACACCAATCACCTTCATCACAAAATAATGTAAAAAGTTGCAGCGGCTTTCAGATTAAAAGCAACATATCATCTAAAATCAAGTTAAACATCATTATTGTCATGTCATCATACATCGAATGGCAATAACAAACAAATCAGTGTTTCTCTAGTTAGTTCAACAAAAACATCCTTTAACATTACATGAGCCTATTATGGGCAGCTAGAAGACCTGTTACTGCACAGACTGCTACAAATCCAATCAATTAATGATAATTTTGAAGCTGTTGTGCTTTTCTAACGTCCTGCAGCAGTTAGCTGTGCTGCAGACCTAATGCTAGCTTGTGCTAACTAAACTTTAAACATTTCAGAGTCCCTCATTTGTTTTGCTTCTGCTTTCAGAAGTTTCTGAGCATGAAGTATTTTAAGGTTGCATGACATGGTAATAGAAACGAGTCCCCAAACAAACGTTAGCTGTTAGCTGCTTCACATCAGAGCTCAGAGTCATTTCTTACATCACAGCAGCAAAGACAGATGGGTGCTGACTCAGCTGCAGGAAGAGGCTCTGTGGTTGGTCCGGGCTTTTCTCTCAGCCCTGCTGGCGTAATACCCTGCATACGGTTGCAGGAGCTGGCAGGAGGAGCTCACACCCACACACAGAGCTGGTCCTCATCTTCCCGTCACTACTCTGCTGGACCGCTCGCCCACAGCCCACCTGAGGCCGCTGCTTCTTACCTTACAGTTTATACTCCTGAGGAGAGCCCACGCTGAGCCAGACAGGCAGTAAATCATGTTTATCAGTGTCTTTGTGTCAGGTTAAGCTCACCCTCAGTGGGTCTTGGTGTCGCCGAGGGCTAAATGAAGTCTCAGCTGATGAGATTGGTGAGAGGCCTGCAGGATATTTACCTGCCTCGTTGGGTTCTTCTTGGTATGGATAGAAGTAAAGTCTCTGATCATTTCAGTCTAAACTGGAGCAGAGTTTATCATGTTTATTATGTTATGCATTTAGCATAACCTCTGCCAGTCAGCTGAATTAATAAAACATGACCCTGCAAATTACTTTTCAATGAACTACATTCTGTCCTTTGTTTGTACATGTTTGATAGTTACTAGAAATGTTAAATTTCAAGAAAATTCAGATCAAATTCTGTGATTATTAAATGAATCACCTTGATATCTAGTTTTGATTTTGAAGTTTTTTGATCAGTGCCCATATTTTAAGTGGATTTTGTAGTGTCAAACCTTTCGTCTTTCATTGTTTTTTTTGTCCAAATTGTCTCTTATAGGATCTTAAATATTTAGTTATACACACATCATTTCAAGGACGTCCCATGATTTAATGGGAAAGTTGGAAACGCTGAGGCTCAGTCGCCAAATAGCTGCCATACTAGACAGGATGTGGCCCACACAGGATTTAACGAACCGTCCAAACCGGCTTTATGTCTTCCACCTCCCCATTGGCTTGGTACCGGCACCAAGGGTGTAAATATTTGACACCATTACATTCCTATGGTTTAAAGGTCCTTCATTGAGAAAGTAGGACAGTCACTTAAGCATATATGGCAAACAAAAACATTAGAGAAGACACCAAGACGTTTCAGCTTGACCTACCTAGATTGGTGACCTGCCATTTGGAAAATAAAAGAATTCACTCTTTTCTATCAGTAAACACCCTACCCAAGTGAAAACAACACTCGTCAGTGTGGAAGCTCAAACTGTAGGAAGAATAATGCTGAAAAGAACCTGCTTTCAGTATCAGTAAGGTGTTTAAAGGAATATAGGAAGATGTTTGAAAGGAAATTGCAATTTATGTGACACATCAAGTCGTGTCTGCGCTTCATTCAGCCTTCGAGATGGGCAGAGAGAGCAAGATGTTTAGCAGACAACAGGAAGGCTGAAAAGAGTACAGCAAACTTGCTCTGCTTTACATCCTGTATTTGAAAATGTCAGCAGCCTTTCGGAAACGTTAGCATTTAGGTAAGAGTCTGTTTTCTCTAGGAAATAAACACGGAGTCCGTAACTTACAGTTAACAAGGCTAACTGTGCTAATCGTGCTAATCACTTATATAAGATGCTATAGACGGATTAAAGCATCAGCTCAAGGCTAAAAGACAAATATTAAGTTTTTAAAGTAGAACTTGGAATCAACTATGGTATACAAAAAATGGTTACCAAACTCTATACAATGCTGAAAATATGAAGTAAAATATCTAAAATCATGTCTCACAGGCAAGAAAGTTAAATGTAGTCTCCGGTAGCACAGCTCCACCCCTTCCTCATGCACACTGCCAGCCAGCTGTCGGAAAAAGGCTACCAAGCTTTTTTTCTTGCTTATAAGAAAGACAAATTCAGCTGTTTAGAAATATTATATGGTTGCAAAAAGCACGGGACATCCATCCACCCGTCATTCTTACCAGTTTACTTACTAGTTTTAAGACTATAGCTGTCTAGCTATGAGGCGCCAGAATTATTAGCGTTTTTTCTTTTTTGCTTTATAAAGAAGACAATGTCAAAAAGGGAAGATATTCTACACTATAAGCATGTTTAATTGAAATCTAGTACATTTAGCAGGTGTTTTTCTGTCTGCATCCAACCAGAAAAAAGGATGAATGAATGTAGGAGTAGTAGGAATAATTTTCCTTCTTTGTTTTAAATAAAAGAAATTAGATAATGTTTTACATATTTGTGTAAATACTATGATACAGTGGAGTTGTATTTTATTCAAGGTTGTACTGAGGATCTCTGCAACAGAGTCACTGCAACAGTCCAGATTTTAAAGATGCCTTAACTTCAAGGCTGGAAGAGCTACAGAATAAGCTGAGAAAAGCGATCAGTGAAAATACTAAGATCAACACATTTGTGCAGAGGACCAGATGTTTGTCCCATCTTATCTGCCCCATCTTTTGTGTCACCACCCCGTCATGTCGTTCTTGCTCAGGCTCAAAGTGTTTTCTCTGCAAATTTCTGCAAATCCCCATCAGAACGAACGTACAGTTGTCAGCAAACAAACACATGCAAATGTTCAAATGTATTAGCACTCTCCCGCACACAAACGTTTCCCCTCCTACGCAGACTCATGGCCTCCTCTGCTCATGTGGCGGCCTTTAACGCCACCTCTCTCTCTCTCTGCCCACCTGCAGACATGCCCTGCAGCTGAATGTGATCGCCACGCAGCAGCTCCTCAGCCTGGCCCAGCAGATGCACCACCTCGAGGCCTTCATTCACATCTCCACCGCCTATGCAAACTGCAACTGCAAGCACATCGATGAGATCATCTATCCGCCGCCTGTCGAGCCCAAGAAGCTCATCGAGTCTTTGGAGTGAGTGGATGAGGGATGGTTGTCCTTCACTCTGAGAAGTTCAGTCAGAGCTTGATTCTTTTTTTAGCAAATCAAAATGAAATTAAAACAAATAAATGCATTAACTTACATTTAAAATAACAGCGGGTTAAACATGTTTAAGATAAAATTAATACATTTGTGAAAAAATATATTTACAGCAGCAGAAATAAATAAATGACTGAATAATTAAATTATTTAAAAATAAATTACATTTTCTTTAAAAATTTGAATGAGATATAAAGCTGTTTATGCCACAGAATAAAAATAAAATAAAAATAAATAAAATTAAAACAAAAATATTTTAAAAGTCAATAAAGAAAAAAGATAAATGTAAAGAAGTTAAAGACTAAATATATTAATAAGAAATACATTATTAATAATAATAATACTATTTTGTTAATAACTGCATATAGGAAATAAAACATTTCAATAAATATGTGAAATTCGGTTTTGGTTTTAGACATGCTACCCTATCAGTGGCCACCCAATTAAAAACGTTCTAGACACGGCCCTGTATTTATCGAGTTTGATGGTTTGAAGTGGGTTTTTTCCCCCTCTGGGTCTGACTTCAGGTGGATGGACGACGGCATCGTAAGAGACATCACGCCGCGGCTCATCGGCGACAGGCCCAACACGTACACCTACACCAAAGCCCTGGCCGAGCACGTGGTGCAGCAGGAGCAGGACAAGCTCAACATTGGCATCATCAGACCTTCCATAGTGGGAGCCAGCTGGCAGGAGCCTTTCCCCGTAGGTCCACTGAGCACTTTACTCTTTTTCTGTCCTGCAAAACTACCCTAACCAAAATGATGTTGCACTGTGCAGTTTTAGGTGTTTGCATACAGTAGATGTGTATTTATAGATTTGTTTGTGCTGCTGATATCAGCTCAACATGAAGATAAAAGGAGTTTCTCCTTCATCTGAGAGTAAAACGACTTCAACTCTAGAATGTGAGAATCTGACGCTTTTCTCTTTGAGCTGCTTTGAAATTATGACTTTTAAATACGTAGATGCTGCTTTTTTATGATGTAAAATTCTGGACTTTAAATGTAGAAATCTCCAGAACAAACTAATAAGTTTAAACCTCAGAGACTCTAATCTAAACAGAGGAGATCCTTGCAGTGAGGAAAGTGGACCCAAATACTGGTTCTAGTTGGTACTTTAAACTGTTTAGTCCATTCAAATAAAGCTTGGATAATTTTAGGAAATTATCATTATCCTAAATAACGATTAAATGGAGCATTACTCTGTCATTTTAAGTTATTAAACAAATATATTTAATTTAGTTGTTGACTTTTTGGTTTACAGAAGATCCTAAATAAATTAATTAATTAATTATGAAATAATAAATATAACGAATATTTAAAATAAAACAATAAAGAGGGGGAATGAAAAATAAATAATTAATCAAATAAGATACAGAAATAAACTAATTCATAAAAAATATAATTAAAACTGACAATTAAATGAGCACATTAAAAATGGTAAATAAAAAGATTTTACCTAAAAAATCAAAGAAATTCTAAATCTAAATAAATATAAATCAAAATTTTTTTAAACATTAATTAAAAAACTAGATATTAAATTCTTATTTAATGTTAAAAAAAGACTAGTTTTAGATAAGTAAAAAATAAATGAATCATATCTGACATAATTGTTAATTAAGCATCATAAACCTGTTGCTCAGTTGTCATTTGTCTTAAAATCGTCCTCGGCTGGAAGATTTCTTCACCTCTTGGGTTTTTTAGTTGGATTAATAAGTTTTGGTTGCTTCCACTTTCATCTTTATCAATAACTAGTAAATAGTACCTTTCTGTGTTAGATCTGAAAGTTGGATACTTAGGTTAGTGATTTTCTGCTTTCATATAATAATGTTCCTGCGTCCTTCACGGTTAACATGGTGTCTTTAGTGAAGTAGCTGAAACGGTCCCAGTTACAGCGGCTTGCGAAAGTATTCGGCCCCCTTGAACTTTTCAACCTCTTGCCACATTTCAGGCTTCAAACATAAAGATATAAAATTAAAATTTTTTGTGAAGAATCAACAAGTGGGACACAATCGTGAAGTGGAATGAAATTTATTGGATGAGTCAAACTTGTTTAAGAAATAAAAAACTGAAAAGTGAGGCGTGCAATATTATTCGGCCCCCTTGCGTTAATACTTTGTAGCGCCACCCTTTGCTGCAATTGCAGCTGCAAGTCGCTTGGGGTATGTCTCTATCAGTTTTGCACATCGAGAGACTGAAATTTTTGCCCATTCTTCCTTGCAAAACAGCTCGAGCTCAGTGAGGTTAGATGGAGAGCGTTCGTGAACAGCAGTCTTCAGCTCTTTCCACAGATTCTCGATTGGATTCAGGTCTGGACTTTGACTTGGCCATTCCAACACCTGGATATGTTTATTTGTGAACCATTCCATTGTAGATTTGGCTTTATGTTTTGGATCATTGTCTTGTTGGAAGATAAATCTCCGTCCCAGTCTCAGGTCTCTTGCAGACTCCAACAGGTTGTCTTCCAGAATGGTCCTGTATTTGGCCCCATCCATCTTCCCATCAATTTTGACCATCTTCCCTGTCCCTGCTGATGAAAAGCAGGCACAAACCATGATGCTGCCACCACCATGTTTGACAGTGGGGATGGTGTGTTCAGGGTGATGAGCTGTGTTGCTTTTACGCCAAGCATATCGTTTTTGCATCGTGGCCAAACAGTTTGATTTTGGTTTCATCTGACCAGAGCGCCTTCTTCCACATGTTTGGTGTGTCTCCCAGGTGGCTTGTGGCAAACTTTAAACAAGACTTTTTATGGATATCTTTGAGAAATGGCTTTCTTCTTGCCACTCTTCCATAAAGGCCAGATTTGTGCAGTGTACGACTGATTGTTGTGCTATGGACAGTCTCTCCCACCTCAGCTGTAGATCTCTGCAGTTCATCCAGAGTGATCATGGGCCTCTTGGCTGCATCTCTGATCAGTCTTCTCCTTGTTCAAGATGAAAGTATAGAGGGACCGCCGGGTCTTGGTAGATTTGCAGTGGTCTGATACTCCTTCCATTTCAGTATGATTGCTTGCACAGTGCTCCTTGGGACGTTTAAAGCTTGGGAAATCTTTTTGTATCCAAATCCGGCTTTAAACTTCTCCACAACAGTATCTCGGACCTGCCTGGTGTGTTCCTTGGTCTTCATGATGCTCTCTGCGCTTTGAACAGAACCCTGAGACTATCACAGCACAGGTGCATTTATACGGAGACTTGATACACAGGTGGATTCTATTTATCATCATCAGTCATTTGGGACAACATTGGATCATTCAGAGATCCTCACTGAACTTCTGGAGTGAGTTTGCTGCCCTGAAAGTAAAGGGGCCGAATAATATTGCACGCCCCACTTTTCAGTTTTTTATTTGTTAAAAAGGTTCGACACAACCAATAAATTTCATTCCACTTTACGATTGTGTCCCACTTGTTGTTGATTCTTCACAAAAAAAATTATTTTATATCTTTATGTTTGAAGCCTGAAATGTGGCAAGAGGTTGACCAGTTCAAGGGGGCCGAGTACTTTCGCAAGGCACTGTACATGAAGGAAATCAGGGCATCTCAGAAGTGCCTGAATAAAACAGTCCAGCCACAGAGGGAAGTTCTTGTTTATGTAGACGCTTTTGTTTGTGTGCCTGGACTTTGGCGGCAGGTCCTGGCTCTGATCTGCCTGCAGTTGTTCGCTCAGCATGGCGGCGACTCTTCAAAGAGGCCAGGCTCACTCTTGCCTACGCTGCGGACCCTGTAAGCAGACGGGACGGGTTATTTATGTGCTTGTGTTTGTGTGTGGCATGTTTACTTGGCCCCCAGTGGGCCCTCCACACATGTTAGACTCTGCAGCAGTCTGTTAGCAGCGCTTTCATCCATTTTTAATGGAGTCTAACTGAAGTTGACAAGCGCTGCTCCCCAGCCCCCTCCGTGTCCCACCACAAGCACGGCAGGAAGTAACACAACCCCGACCCACCACACATGGGCTGCTGTTCAATCAGCCACTGCGTGATTTTCAGCCTCACAGCTGATAGCAACTCTCTAAAAGCTCTGAGGAATTCTCTGCTCTCTCACACCTCAGGGCTGGATCGACAACTTCAACGGGCCGAGCGGAGTCTTTATCGCTGTAAGTGAACTCGTCCATCTTTAATCTTAGAGGCTCTCAGTCATGTAGATCAGTGCCAGAGGTCTAAGCTGATGTTCTGTGATCAGGCGGGAAAGGGGATCCTGCGCACCATGAGGGCCAACAACGACGCAGTGGCTGATCTGATCCCGGTGGACATGGTCATCAACCTGACCCTGGCTGCAGGCTGGTACACCGCTGTGCACAGGTGAGTCAGTGGGCGGAGCTTTGCTCTTTTATTCAGGATTTCTAAGCAGTATGGAACCATATGGAATTTGATTTTCCAGGTGTCTATTCCAGAGTTTATTCCCAATGTCTGCGTGTCCCCTCTTTCCTTCCTACATCTTTCCTTCCTTCCTTCTTCCCTTCCTTCCTTCCTTCCTTCCATTTTCCCTCCCTCCCTCCCTTCCTTCCTTTGTCTGTCTTTTGTCTATTCTTTAATTCTTCCTTGTCTCCTTCCTTTTTTCATCCTTTATGTTTTACATGTCCTTCCTTCTTTTCCTTGTATCCTTCCTTCATTCCTTCTTTGTGACCCATCTTTCCTCATTTCCTACCTCCCCTTCTTCCTTATCTCCTTTCTTCCTTCCTTTCTTCCTCACATTCCTTGTCTCCTACCTTCCTCCCTACTGTTCTTCTTTCTTTTTTCGAGTCTTTAAACTGTATTACTTTCTAGTGTCCCACTTCCCTTCTTTCCTGGTTTTCTTGTTGGCTTCCATTTCTTCTAGTTTTCTTGTTTTTTGCAGATTGGATATATAAAACCTCCCTGTTGAAACATTTATGCATTTATAGTTTATATTTAAGGTTAACAGAACAAATCTGGAACAGTATAAAGTGTTTACATATAAAGTGTGTAGGAACCCCTTTTTTTTGGGGGGTGTTAAAAAGTCTGGTTTTAGGCTAAATATATTTAGGAAAAATCAATTTTAGTTACTAAAGTGTATAGAAAATTATGCAAATGCGATTCAGAGATTTTATAACAGGCAAAATTACAACAATAACATCATTTTGAAAGTTATTGCTGGTCAGACAAATTGCAAGAGGTAGAATATTTTAACAGCAGTTGATAATGTTATAAAATTCAACACCATGTCCTAAAACACTCAGCTGAGCCTTGAAGAAGTCTTTCATGGCCCTAAAGAGACAGTTTGGTTTTAGGGATGGAAAACTAGCCAGTATAAACAAAAAGCATTTCCTCAGAAACTTCCCAACTCAAGTTCTTAATTGCACAGTAAGCAGTGTTGTTATCTGACTTAGAAGGAAATCCATTACACAGGAGTGGCTCTAGTAAAATTGCTATAGAGGAGAGTTTAAGCAAGGGAACAGGTTTTTGCTACCCTGTTTGCATGGACTAGTGATGAAACAAATGATTAAAGAAGTTATTTAAGTGAGGCTAATTTCATGGGAAAATTTCATGTTGACTGTTTAGTTTCTATATTTCATTTTTTTCATTGAAACTACTTTACAAAGTAGAAAAAAGTACTTCAAGGGATGACCTCCACTTGTGGTACAGAAGTGGATGTAAAACTGTGAAATTCCTCTAACTGAATCATTTCCACCTTTTGTCTGAGGTTTCACGTGGAAATGTCTTTCTCTGTCCTTCACCAGCGTCTCACCAAAACTGACTGGTTCAGATGTTCCATATGATGGGAATGGCTTGGAAAAACACGGCCTCTTCCTTTTTAAATGCCCAAGATATTACCAGAAAACTGAATATTGGCTGGCTAATTTTTGGTTCAAGAAAAACAGTAACTTTTTCCACACAGGGAAAAATTAATAAAATCAGCAGCTTTTTGTATTTATTACGGTTATCTTTCTTAAAATGTGATGATCTGAGACATTTAGTTGTGGCAAAAACAAAAGAAATCTCTTTACAGCTCTATATGACCTTAATCTCCCTTGTTTTGCAGGCCTAAAACAGCTCTGGTGTACAACTGCACGACTGGCAGCCTCAACCCATTTCACTGGGGGGAGATAGGTGAGCACGCCCTGTTTGCCTTGTTTTTAAGGCTAACAACAACCCGCCGTTGCAGGCGGACTTCTACAGAGCCGTTAGGGCTGCTGCGTTTGGTGCCCTGCAACGCCGTTGTCTCAGTTCCCCGGCATCATCACAAACAACCAGTCCTTGGATATGATGTTGAAGTTATAATGTTTGGTTGTGGTTATAAGAGGGGATTAAGGCAGGGAAAGGCTGCCACCTGCTGGAAAAGAGTAGAAAATAGATAATAAAAATAAAATAAATAATCCAGCTTTAAGGTTCCTTAATTAGAGCTATTAATTCTCATTCATCTGCTGTACATCTTTGATGACGTCACTGTAAGTTGTAGACTCCAACTCTAACTAGCAGCCTGGACTGTACTGTCATTAGGAGATTAGTCTGCAATAATTATGCTTTTAAGAGATTATCCAAACGATTGCTAATTAATTCTTCTTTTTTGGGGAAATGAACATGTTTAATCCATCATCCTTACATGAAAGCCGCAGCAGACTTAAGGAGCTGTTTCCCAATGAATGCAGAAGAGTTATTATATCTTTCCATTTCAATGTTAACCTCAATCTGCTGATATAAAAACGCTTAACGGCTGTCTGGAAACGTCTAGAATTTGATTTTAAGATTTCCAAGGTCTGGATAAGTATGGAAAATATCTGTATTTCCAGACTTTATTCCCATATTAGTGAAAAGCAAAAAGACATTCATCTGTCTATTTGTCCATCTGCCTGTCCACTCATTCATTTATCCTTCTGTCCAGCTGCCAACTCATCCATCCATGCATCCCTCCATGCATCCATCTGTTTATCCATCTATCCATCTTTTTCCTTGTTGTGGCCTTGGCAACTTTCACGCGAAAAGTGAACGTTTGTATTTATGCATTAACAATACTCTAAAACAAGCTGGATGACCCCCAGACATATGATCCATGAAAAGTTTGTAATTTTGGCATGAAAACTGTGCAGGAACCACTTAAATCGCTTTTTACTAAATCAAAGGGGTCGTACATGGAAAATGAAAATTGATTGTTTTCCTGCTTCTGATGTCAGTTTAACAAACTTGCCGTGGAAATCACTACCAGGTGGCTTTGGGAAAAGCTCTCTGGTGACTCTCCTGTCCAGATGTTCCGGCCTGTTATTAATTGAAAAGGATCAGGGGATAACAATAGATCTAAAATGAAGTCTCCGCCTCAACATGCAGCTCAGGGAACAGTCCGCTTTTTGCTCAAGGTTAGCAGCAAAGATCCAGGCCACAGCTGGCTGTCAACTCAGATCCGGTCATCTCGGCACCCCCTTCAGCCGTCTTGTATCTGTTGGCATGGAAACGAATGTTACGAGGCCAAGTTTGCATGCTGCGTGTGATGTAATGTCTGCAGTCACATGGCTGCGCCCCCAGCATCTGTGGATCTGCCCTCTGCTGGATTGTGAGTGGAGGGGAGGGGGCTGAACATCTCTGAGTGTCACGATTAAGGCTGAAGGTCATTCTTGGAAGTTAGGATCCTTCCACGGAAACTAGTTGGAGTGCTTCTGCCTGTTATAGGCTGGTGATAAACTTCACCTTTGCCACGAAATTTAACATCACTGTTGGCGTCACGTTTAACCTGTTTTTATTGCTGCATCAGGGACGCAGAGCTTAGCCAGGGATTATCTGAAATGCACCAAAACCTTCTGTTCTTTGAGGCTTTTGCAGGAGATGCTTTTCAAAGACATTTTTCATTATCTGGATTTAAAAAATATTGTGCTCTTGAACAAAGCTGAAGCCTACACCCAAATGGGACGTAGATCATACAGACCTTTGAGGTGATCTGTTTTTATTTTTCCTAACAGAGCACCATGTCATGTCGTCCTTTAAGAGGAACCCCTTGGAGCAGGCTTTCCGCAGGCCCAACGCCAACATCACCTCAAACTACCTGATCTACCAGTACTGGATCCTGGTCAGCCACAAGTTCCCAGCCTTCATTTACGACCTCTTCCTCCGTTTGTGTGGACAGAAGCCTCAGTAAGACCTGCTAATATCCGTTTCCCTTTTGGTCTACAAGGAAATGTTTGTCTACATTGAAGTTGGTAACCGCCGTCCGTCTCTTACCCTGTAGGATGATGCGCATCTTTAATCGTCTGCATAAGGCCATCAGCCTGCTGGAGTACTTCAGCAGTCAGGAGTGGCAGTGGAACTCTGAGAACATGAACATGCTGATGAGCCATCTGACACCCGAGGACAGGAAGGTGAGCTTACCCACCCCTGCAGAAGTCTTCACACCCCTTGAACGTTTGCACATTTTTGTGATGTTAAAACCACAACCTGTCCTTGCAGTAGAAAAGCACCACCACAGCATGATGCCGCCACCACAATGTCTCACAGTGGGGATGACATAGTCAGGTTGATGTCGGATGTTGTTTTTCAACCAGCATCTTGACTGACCGGAGCACCTCCATCCCTTCCCTTCTTGCCAATTCTTTTTAGCAAAATAGCTTGAGCTCATTCCGATAGGATGGAGATTATTTATTAACATTGGTTTCCAAGTCTTGCTATAGATTCTCAAATGGATTTAGGTCTGGACCATTGTAACACATGAACAACACTGGCTTTATTCTCGCCAATCTTCTCTAAAGGCCAGATTGGTGGAGTCTGGTCAACCGATTCTCCCACCTGAGGTGCAGGTCTCTACAGCCCCTCCAAAGTTGCCATGGGCTTCTTGGCTGCTCTCTAACAAACCTCTGATTACCTCACAGAGTATCCTAATTCATACTGAGATCACATTTCATACAGACATACTTAATTTACTAATTATGTGATTCTGAGGGCAATTGGTTGCACTGTGTTTTAGTTCAGGGTATCAGAGCCAAAGGGGGTTAAGTACAAATACACACTACAGCAGGCAAAATGTAAAAGTTCAAGAAGTATAAATACTTTTGCAAGTAACCACTTTTATTAAACACAGATGGACCTATTTAGGGTTTTTATATGTTAATGTTCATTGATGTATAAAACCTTACCAGTTCAATTCATTTAAGTAGCTACTATAGTAAAAGGTTCTCCATGCTAATAAAATGCACCACTACAATCACAGTTTTACTGCATTTAATTTATTAGTTTCAATGCATATATTTTTTAAAGGTTATTTAACATCGAAGAAAAGAGTTAAAATGTTCTGAAAATGAGTTTATGACTCCATCTTTGCTTCAGTCTCAACATGCGCCCTGTGTGGTTTTTGTTTTCACAGATTTTTAACTTCGATGTGCGCCAACTGAACTGGCCCGAATACATTGAGAATTACTGCATTGGCACCAAGAAGTACGTCCTGAACGAAGACATGTCCGACATTCCCGCTGCCAGGCAGCATCTGAGAAAGTAAGTTAACAAATACTTTACTTTTTAAATATGAGCACTTGTTGCCATGGTTATTGCCACCTTTTCTTTGGAAGAACGGGGAAGGGCAATCCACCCATTTTAACAGGAACTCAAACATAAATTTAGCCTTTAAACAAACGGTCACTGCATGAAAACTGTAAGTCGCATCAAACATTCTCAACAAGTGAGTTGGACAACTTTTAGTAATCATGTGTGTAACATTTTACACGTTTGCTGAGTTTTATGTAGGAGATATGACTGTTTAAAGAGACCCTGAGTTGCAGTTTCAAAAGAAAAATTCACTGCTGAAAAATAATGGGAGTGAATTAGAGTTTGGGTTAGTGCTTCCTGCCTTCAGGGGTGATTGGACTGAAAACAGTAAATCCTCTAGCAGTGGGAGACTTACTGGGTGAAAGCAGACCAGATTTCCTCCATTATGGTGTAAAAACTGGAGTGTGACAACATCACAATCTGAGCTGAACATTCTGGGGTTAAATCTCAAAAAGTAAAAGTCAACCTGCAGTTGTCTGAAAACTGTAGAATTATTGAAACGGCAATTCAGTCCGATTTTGCCAAAATCAAATTTTATGAGTAAATGTTAGTATATGTTATAATGCGTGTTTGGTGGATATCTGGAAATTAATTTTGTTTTCACTTGATTGCTGAATGTAGAGCCAATTATAAAAAATCTTTGGAATATAGACATCAAATATGGCACCTAATAAAAGGTGTACAAACAAGCCTTTTCTGATCAACCCAAGTTGTTGTTTTAGGTCTTCACAACAACAGAAACTACACTAATGGCTACCCAAACTATAGCATGTCAAAGGTTAAATCAAAGATTTGTATACCGGTCTTATTTGTCTCTTTTGATTGTCCCCCAGGTTGAGGAACATCCGGTACACCTTCAACACAATGCTAGTCGTTTTCATCTGGCGGGTGTTCATCGCCCGTTCCCAGATGGCCAGAAACATCTGGTACTTCGTGGTCAGCCTCTGTTTCAAGTTCCTCTCCTACTTCCGTGCATCCAGCACCTTAACCAACTGAGTCTTCCTCACAGCCTTGAGCCAGAGAGAGGCAGCCCTCGCCTTCAGCTGTCTGCGGTAAACAATAAATAAACAAAAAAAAAAAAAAACACCTTAAACTCAGACGCTCTTGACGTGGACAAACAGGGCTCTCTACATGAGGCGTCTGCAGCTGAGTGAAGTTAGGAGAATAACGAGGTCTATTTGCCATGTAGTCATTTGTTGAGTTGGGAAACCTGCCATCAAAAACTTGACATTCCCTGTCAGAAAAACCCCATCCAACAAAGAAAGGGTTGTCTGTTATTTTCTACCTAATGTTTCCTTCAAAGTGGCCAATTATATATGCAATGATACACCTTTTGTGTGACCTCCACCTTCCTTTCCCAACCTCTTGAGTCTGAGAACATCACCTTGCCTTGTGAAATATTTGCTTTCCATACTTGAAATGCACCATTGCAGCAGAGGTGGATTATTTCTACATCATTATTTTTTATTTTATTTTATTCTCGAATATGTCTTGCATTATGTGCGTCTACTGCCTTTTTAAGATGACGCTCCAGATTATTCAGACGAGTGTTAAAAGCTAAAATTAGCCCTCATGTGGCATCAGAACGTTGAGACATGCCAGTTCTTCTGTCGAGGTTCTTGTGTTGTTAAGGAAGGTGAACCTTGTGTGTCTGAATGCTCATCTGCTTTGTTTGTACAGCTATTTGTACTGAACTGAGTTTACCACTTTTACTTCTTTATACTTGCACCAAAAAAGCAAATCTGATTGTGTTAAACCTTGACAGTGTAGTATATATAAATAAAATTACATCAGAGTAAAGTTTATTTATATAGCATAGTACATACTGTACATTGTTCCTCAACGTGGTCCTAAACAAATGTTTTGAGAGAATAACCTCCAAACTTTAGGAATAAAAAATATTGAAGATGTTAAAATGCAAAATGAAGGATTATGGTGCATCTGATAATAATAGTTTTTAAAAGTATTTGTCCAATATCAATGATATAATTTATTGGGGAATGAGGGGACCTTTGGGAGCTTTAAGTGAGCGATTAAGAGTCAAAGTGGTAACCGGTAGCAACATTCAGGTTTCTCTGAAAAAGGTAGGTTATTATGTCATCTGCATAGATGCACACAAGCCAGCTAAATGCTAATACAAAAGGGAGGGAAAAATCAGAGACCAAGTATACAGCCATGAGGGATGCCACATTACACAGAATGGAGAAACGCTGTTACATAAGGGATTAGATCTATTTGTTAGATGTTCTTGGTATCCTTCATCCCAGTTTTATAAGAAAACAATTCGACCTACCAAAAACTTGTATTTGTTGAATTTTTCTTCTTGTGTGTTCAAAGGACCACAGAGCTTCCCTCTAACTACAAAAAGTAGTTAATGTAATAAGCAAGTCTGAGGAAAACTGGGCAGTATTGTCTACTTATTGAGGTTTAACAACAATAAACTGAATTAGCTTATATGGGAGAAAAAGGGAAGAAATTAAAGGTTTATGCAAAAGTCATGTTTGGTATCTCTGTCTACGTTCGTTCGTACAAAGACTGCATCATGAAACGGTTGTGTCAAGTTGTCCCCAAAGAGCTACAGGGCTATCTTAATGCTGTAATTCATGTTGATCCATCTGGTAACAGCACTGTCTTTGTTCACTTAAATGCGACGTACTGCTGGTGTAAACTTCAAGAAGGAGCAAACGGCAACGCATAACAGAGAACATCTTTTTCTTACTGGTGTCATTTTTGCTAATTGTTGACCAGCTGTGTTCCCTGCTCCGAACAAGATTCAGTCTGCTTGGCAAAACTGAAATAAACAAGAAGTTTAAAGTGCCTCTGTGCTCCTGTCTGTTTCACAAACGTGGATGTTTTTTACAGCAAAATGTCCTCCTGCTTGTTTATACACTCACGACCACTATTAGGTACACCTGTTCAACTGCTCGTCAGCGCAAATTTCTAATCAGCCAATCACATGGCAGCAACTCAATGCATTTAGGCATGTAGACATGGTCAAGACGATCTGCTGCAGTTCAAACCGAGCATCAGAATGGGGAAGAAAGGTTATTTAAGTGACTTTGAACGTGGCATGGTTGTTGGTGCCAGACAGGCTGGTCTGAGTATTTCAGAAACTGCTGATCTGCTGGGATTTCCACGCACTACCATCTCTAGGGTTTACAGAGAATGGTCCGACAAAGAGAAAATCCAGTGAGCGGCAGTTCTGTGGGCACAAATGCCTTGATGCCAGAGGTCAGAGGAGCTGATAGAAAGGCAACAGTAACTCAAATAACCACTCTTTACAACCAAGGCATGCAGAAGAGCATCTCTGAACGCACAATACGTCGAACCTTAAGGCGGATGGGCTACAGCAGCAGAAGACCACACCGGGTGCCACTCCTGTCAGCTAAGAACAGGAAACTGAGGCTACAATTCGCACAGGCTCACCAAAATTGGACAATAGAAGATTGGAAAAACGTTGCCTAGTCTGATGAGTCTCGATTTCTGCTGCGACATTCGGATGGTAGGGTCAGAATTTGGCGTCAACGACATGAAAGCGTGTGTCAACACCACAGCCTACCTGAGTATTGTTGCTGACCATGTCCATCCCTTTATGACCACAGTGTATCCATCTTCTGATGGTTACTTCCAGCAGGATAACGTGCCATGTCATAAAGCACAAATCATCTCAGACTGGTTTCTTGAACATGACAATGAGTTCACTGTACTCAAATGGCCTCCACAGTCACCAGATCTCAGTCCAATAGAGCACCTTTGGGATGTGGTGGAACGGGAGATTCACATCATGGATGTGCAGCCGACAAATCTGCAGCATCAGTGTGATGCTATCATGTCAATATGGACTAAAATCTCTGAGGAATGTTTCCAGTACCTTGTTGGATTTTTCTAATTACCCTCAACAGTTTGCATTTTGTCTTATCTGTTGCTGCTGCACCTGCTCTGCATCAATCAGAGCACAATAATCCTGGCTGTACAATAGATCTCTGCATGTGCCTCTGCTTAAAAACAGCACCTGTGTTTGCTGCAAGGACATGAATATAAAGGATTTAAAGCTTCAGTGTGTGTCTTGACCAAAGCTCTGATGTTAGGAGACCAAAAAATAAGTGACAAACACATCTTCCAGTTTGTGGGAATTTAATCTCATTTAAATAACAAAATATTAGAGATAATTTAAAGCAATCACACATTAAAAATCTCACATAAACAGGCACCAAAACACACATTTAATGGATTCACTGAGCATATTTACCTAAAGTGCATTGAACTGAACATTGGAGAGCTTAAACACAACACCTGTTTATTTTACATATAAACCATATAATGTTATGAACAGTAATTACTGTTATTTAATCACAGTGAAGCTAAGACTAGAGTAGGGCATTTTCCACCAGGAGAGGCGTTTGGTGATTGTTCAGATTATTCATCTGGTTGTGCAGCTGCATGTCCTGCAACAGATTTAGTGCTTAAAGTATTTAAAGTGCTTTCAGTAATACATCCAGGTTTGTAGAAATGTTTATGGAGGGATGGACTCACCTCTCTGGGCCTGTAGACTCCGAGTCTGAAGCGACAGCAGATGATGTCAAAGCAGAAGCCGACGAGGCTGTGAAGCATGCCTTTAAACAGGAAAACATGGGTCAAGTGTGGGGAAAACAAATAGGACAAAAAAAAAAAAAAACAGAATTCCTGAGTATTTTTCACGTCAAAACTTAGTTCTTAAGTTCTGCATTTAAAATCCAGGCAGATATTTCTACAGCCTGGTCAGGTCAGGGACCCGCAAAAAACATGGATGAATTTAAGGACAGACAGATGTGGGGACAAACTGATGGACAGATAAATAAATGGATGAAGGATAGATGTAAATATGGACGTATGGACAGAACACAATACCATATAACTCATAGCCATAGCTGCGAAACACGTAGGAATAAATATACATGCAGATTTAACTTGCCAGTTGTGGAGAATATTCCTCCAATTATCCCACACAGTCGCACCAGGAACTGCCACAGCGGCATGTGCTGCTCGCTGACCGTCACCATCAGGGAGCTGGTGTCATACTTGACGAAGATGCCGGAGACGCCATGGCTGCCCGCTGCGTGGTTTATCACTCGCTCCTTTTACAGACACAGCACGGTGAAGGTTAGTATGTCCTCAGGTTTACCTAAGGTGCTCCATCCTCTGCAGTGACCACTCACTCGCTCAGTCACTGAAAACTGGTGTGTGTCTGCAGAGATCAGGTATGTGTTCAGCTTGGTGGGCACCACTGTGATGAAGTACTGGTACATCTGGTTATCTGCAGTGAGGATGGCAATAAAAAAACATGGTAACAAATAGTTTTTTCTTCTTTAAACGTATCAGTAAAAGATAAAAACAGGATGTTTTATCTTTTGGATTGAAGAAAGGTACAGTTGTAGGTGATTTTCTCTGTGCCGTCCAGAGGATTGATTATGCCTGGAATCTCCTCGCCGAAAGATAAATGGTCTATTCGATGGGAGAAGTTGTACGCTGCAAAACGAGGAGAGCAGAAAGTCAAGTTGATTCAGAATGAGTTCTGTTAGTATATGTGGAAAAAAACAAGACTGCCAAAGCAATTTAAACTTTTTGTTCTTTATCAGAAAAATACTTTCAAATAATCCTAAACTTTAATTATGAACAACTCAAATATTTTGCTCATTTCTTTTTCGTCAGTGAGACAAAATTATGCATCTCTGCATGCAGGTTATAAGAGAGAAGCAAGGAGAACAATGCTCGTCTTACCCTCGTGGCTCACAAAAGCTGCGATGTGTGCATGGCCCTGAGGATGGTGAATAGGCCTAAAATAGGACAAAATATTAGGAGGCAGGGTGTTCAGTATTTTTATCTCAGAAAACATAATTATTGATCTCTTTTCTTGAGTAAAACAAGATTATTTTTTCATGTTAAACTGCAACTAAATCACTTTCTTTTCCAGAGATAAATAAAAAGGATTTAAAAGTTATGTTCACATTGATGTCTGAACTTTATTTTCCGGGGATTCAGTCAGTGTGGAGGAAGGTCAAAGTCCACATGTTCTCCAGCTTTTCAACTATTCGCATAGTTTCTTACTTTCCTACTGTGATGTGTAGGTTTCCTGCCACCTTGTTGACATAAACCTGTCCATGAATCCTGCATGCATTGAGTGGCTCCTGGGGTGCGTCCTCCCTGCAAAGCCCACAATCAGACATTAAATGTTACCGCTCAGTCGTGTCTTACCAGCTACATGATCTATAGAGGCTTAATCGAAACTAACCGTGGTGGCAGAGCAGTAGGAGCTCCCTTCAGCAGCGTTTTGTACAGAACTTCCTGCAGAGCGTGCTCCTCCCTCAGCCTGCTCTGAATGAGATGCAGAGTCCTGAAGGACAAAAGGAGGTTGAAAACAGACATTAGCTCCCAGCTAGACTGCTTGTAACAAGAAACTACAGGGGTTGGACAATGAAACTGAAACACCTGGTTTTAGACCACAATAATTTATTAGTATGGTGTAGGGCCTCCTTTTGCGGCCAATACAGCGTCAATTCGTCTTGGGAATGACATATACAAGTCCTGCACAGTGGTCAGAGGGATTTTAAGCCATTCTTCTTGCAGGATAGTGGCCTGGTCACTACGTGATACTGGTGGAGGAAACGTTTCCTGACTCGCTCCTCCAAAACACCCCAAAGTGGCTCAATAATATTTAGATCTGGTGACTGTGCAGGCCATGGGAGATGTTCAACTTCACTTTCATGTTCATCAAACCAATCTTTCACCAGTCTTGCTGTGTGTATTGGTGCATTGTCATCCTGATACACGGCACCGCCTTCAGGCTACAATATTTGAACCATTGGATGCACATGGTCCTCAAGAATGGTTCGGTAGTCCTTGGCAGTGACGCACCCATCTAGCACAAGTATTGGGCCAAGGGAATGCCATGATATGGCAGCCCAAACCATCACTGATTCACCCCCATGCTTCACTCTGGGCATGCAACAGTCTGGGTGGTACGCTTCTTTGGGGCTTCTCCACACCGTAACTCTCCCAGATGTGGGGAAAACAGTAAAGGTGGACTCATCAGAGAACAATACATGTTTCACATTGTCCACAGCCCAAGATTTGCGCTCCTTGCACCATTGAAACCGACGTTTGGCATTGGCATGAGTGACCAAAGGTTTGGCTATAGCAGCCCGGCCGTGTATATTGACCCTGTGGAGCTCCCGACGGACAGTTCTGGTGGAAACAGGAGAGTTGAGGTGCACATTTAATTCTGCCGTGATTTGGGCAGCCGTGGTTTTATGTTTTTTGGATACAATCCGGGTTAGCACCCGAACATCCCTTTCAGACAGCTTCCTCTTGCGTCCACAGTTAATCCTGTTGGATGTGGTTCGTCCTTCTTGGTGGTATGCTGACATTACCCTGGATACCGTGGCTCTTGATACATCACAAAGACTTGCTGTCTTGGTCACAGATGCACCAGCAAGACGTGCACCAACAATTTGTCCTCTTTTGAACTCTGGTATGTCACCCATAATGTTGTGTGCATTTCAATATTTTGAGCAAAACTGTGCTCTTACCCTGCTAATTGAACCTTCACACTCTGCTCTTACTGGTGCAATGTGCAATCAATGAAGACTGGCTACCAGGCTGGTCCAATTTAGCCATGAAACCTCCCACACTAAAATGACAGGTGTTTCAGTTTCATTGTCCAACCCCTGTACATCTGGAATGCAGTTATGCATGATTTTTCCAATGGATCAGTCTACAGAAGGTCTGACTAACCCTCTTGCACGATTTGACTATATCAGTGTTAGCTGTCCTTTACCACATAAGCGTTTCCCTTGAATCCAGAAAACACAGATTTAGACAGAAGTCAAATCTAAATTCATTTTGCAGTTAAATTTCCTAAATACTAAACTAAGTAATTTAAACTTCTCTTACCTTTGCCACAGTCTCTGTTGTGGGGATAATTCAAAAATAACCTGATTAAACGCACACAGAGAGGAGACACGGTTAAGATCTCATTTTTCTGACTAGTTAGAATTTGTTGTGGATTTTCTTTTGGTCCAAACAGGGTCAAAATTATAAATACAGGTTTAAGTATATACACACACCCCCACTAATACAGGTGAAACCAGAAATGTTTACATGCAGATTAAATTCAAATCTACTACGAAGTATAAGGGTCACCTAGAGAAACGAAAAAGCCGGATGTGTTTTGCTGGATTATTTTTCTTCTTTTCCATTACAGAATAAAGTAAAACATTTATTTCAAGGAAATAGTTGGAACAATGAGTAAAAAGTCAAAATATTGAGAATAACGCAGAAATAAAATAAACGCAGGTGATGTAAAATGGAATGGAAAATGACAATGGACCAGAAGAGCTAATCAGAGGAAAATGCGGATCAGCTGTGGCAGAAATGACAGCAGGAAGCTGAAGGAGGGAGACGAAGTAACACAGAGGAAGATTAACTAAGACAAAAAGAACTACAAACCAAGGGGGAAAGATAAACAGAGATCTAGGAGAAATAAAATCCAAATGTACAGATCAGAACACAACACAATGAAGTAATAAGGCAACACCTTTATAACAGCAATGAACACAGGGAAATTAACTGAAAAAAGGAAAGACTTAAAGAACATGATAAACAACAAGGAAATGATTAAAACACAAAAACAGAAGAAAACCCAAACATCTGTGGATCATGACAGGTGTGCCAACTGGACAATGAACCCAAACGAACATTAAAAATGGCTTAAATATTAAGCGCTTGGAATGACCTCGACCATGTTTTGACTTTGGTTGGAAGTCGGGTCAGTGGCAAAAAAAACAAACTAATTTAAATAAGCTCTCCCACTTCTTCTAAGAAGAATGGCCAAATATCCCACCAGGAATATATCGGATATATGCTGATAGCTACAAAAAACGTGTGATTTTATGTGCAACTTGACAAGAGACCAAATATTAGTGGAGATGTATGTACAGGGGTTGGACAATAAAAACTGAAACACCTGTCATTTTAGTGTGGGAGGTTTCATGGCTAAATTGGACCAGCCTGGTAGCCAGTCTTCATTGATTGCACATTGCACCAGTAAGAGCAGAGTGTGAAGGTTCAATTAGCAGGGTAAGAGCACAGTTTTGCTCAAAATATTGAAATGCACACAACATTATGGGTGACATACCAGAGTTCAAAAGAGGACAAATTGTTGGTGCACGTCTTGCTGGTGCATCTGTGACCAAGACAGCAAGTCTTTGTGATGTATCAAGAGCCACGGTATCCAGGGTAATGTCAGCATACCACCAAGAAGGACGAACCACATCCAACAGGATTAACTGTGGACGCAAGAGGAAGCTGTCTGAAAGGGATGTTCGGGTGCTAACCCGGATTGTATCCAAAAAACATAAAACCACGGCTGCCCAAATCACGGCAGAATTAAATGTGCACCTCAACTCTCCTGTTTCCACCAGAACTGTCCGTCGGGAGCTCCACAGGGTCAATATACACGGCCGGGCTGCTATAGCCAAACCTTTGGTCACTCATGCCAATGCCAAACGTCGGTTTCAATGGTGCAAGGAGCGCAAATCTTGGGCTGTGGACAATGTGAAACATGTATTGTTCTCTGATGAGTCCACCTTTACTGTTTTCCCCACATCTGGGAGAGTTACGGTGTGGAGAAGCCCCAAAGAAGCGTACCACCCAGACTGTTGCATGCCCAGAGTGAAGCATGGGGGTGAATCAGTGATGGTTTGGGCTGCCATATCATGGCATTCCCTTGGCCCAATACTTGTGCTAGATGGGTGCGTCACTGCCAAGGACTACCGAACCATTCTTGAGGACCATGTGCATCCAATGGTTCAAATATTGTAGCCTGAAGGCGGTGCCGTGTATCAGGATGACAATGCACCAATACACACAGCAAGACTGGTGAAAGATTGGTTTGATGAACATGAAAGTGAAGTTGAACATCTCCCATGGCCTGCACAGTCACCAGATCTAAATATTATTGAGCCACTTTGGGGTGTTTTGGAGGAGCGAGTCAGGAAACGTTTCCTCCACCAGTATCACGTAGTGACCAGGCCACTATCCTGCAAGAAGAATGGCTTAAAATCCCTCTGACCACTGTGCAGGACTTGTATATGTCATTCCCAAGACGAATTGACGCTGTATTGGCCGCAAAAGGAGGCCCTACACCATACTAATAAATTATTGGGGTCTAAAACCAGGTGTTTCAGTTTCATTGTCCAACCCCTGTATATATTTGAGCCTGTGTATGACTTCAACCTTATACGGATCAAAGAAACCCTGGAAAAAGAGCTGTTGACAGAATCTGAGGTCATGAGGTACGCTTCACTCACGGGCTCGTACTGCAGGTCGTTGGATGCGATCATTGTTTCTGCCAGGTCCAGGATGTCTGCTCCCACATCTGCAATCAGACACCAAACAAATCCTAAGAAATCTAAACATGAGATGCAGTTTAATGATGACGGTAAAGAAGGTGGGAAACTCACGCTGGCATTTCATTGCAACTGTGATGTCCACATTTATTCTTAGTTTACTGCAGTAAAGGAACATAAACATATGTATGTTCAGCTTCATTCTGTAACTATTCGATGCAACAGGTCTGTAACTTATCCATAGAAGCTAACCTGGAAAAATCCTTGTCAACTTCATATTCATACTTCATCCACGTGTCTCGATAAACAAAGAACTCCAAGATGGCCAGAACTGCCATGGCACAAAAAGCTATAACTGACACTGCGAAGGAGACAGATGGATTGGTTACTCCTCAGCCATCTCTCTACTGTTGGTTCTGTTTGTTTTCAGGTGGACGTTCCAACCTGTCCCCCCTGACGCCGACGTCTCCACATAGCTGTCTGCCACTTTTGGGAAGGCGTCCAGCTCCTTCACCAGGCTCAGGGCTTTCCTTCTGGACAGACGCCTCATCTTGAAGGTCAGAACGGCTTTCCAGCTCCTCCAAGCACAACATATGTTTAAATATCTAGAATACACCAACTAATAATCAGCTGAAAAATGCTCCAATTTAACACATATATCTGCTTTCTAACTGATGTTACTTAATGCAGAATAATGCAAATATGTTGAAGCTGCGAGATTTTCCTAAGGTGTGTTAAAGACATGAAGGTGCTAATACTATGGAGGACTATGACTGCTGTAATTATGCAGAAATGTAAATGTTCAATAAACCTTAGTGTTAATATCCATATTTCTTCCATTTAGCCTTATATTTTTAATTGGATTTATTTATTGATTGAGTTATTTCTTATTTCTGTCCTGATTTATTTTGTAATCATGCAGTTATTTCTGTATTTACTTTCTGGAAATTATTTATTAGTGCATTACATTATCAATTATTTTCAAATTTTCACATTTTGTATTTATTTATTTATATAGCATCGAGTTACAACGTCCATTTATTTATATATATATATAGATAGATAGATAGATTTTATTTATTTCGCATTGATACATTAATTCTTACACAAAATTTAATGAACATATTTGAATAACATGTATCTACCATTATGGCTAATCAACAGAGGACATATTATGAAGCTGTTAGTAAAAATTACTTTATTTATTTTTATAGTTTCAGTTAATTATAGCTATTAAACATTCATTATATCATTTTTAACATTTTGTCTAGACGTCACAGTGGCAGGAAGATGGTATAAAATTACAGTCACGCATTAAAACTGTTGGTTTGTGAAAGCTAAAAGGAGTACACCAGTATTCAGAGTGGAACTGTATATAAACAGTGACATTAATGGTCCTTTTACCATGTAGACACCATCGCTGATGTCACCGTCTCTATTTTTAATTATCTTACCTGTTTTATCATCCGGTTGCTTTTTAAATCAGCCCTCAGTTTCCGTGGCAACCAGCGTTTGAGGCATTTTTATTGGGATTAAACGCAACATTTCTAACATATCTGTTAAAACGCAAGAGGCGGAGCGGTGTAGTCTTCTGTCTAGTTTACCGTTACGTAATGACGCAAACTAGTGCGCTGCACAGCGTGCTCGCACAAGTAAAGCCGGTGAACGCGCAGCAGCGGATATTATTTCACCAGCAGATGACGCCATGACACCTAAAAAAAGTCTCCATTTTTTGACTCCAACAATAATTTATTTGTTAGATGTTTTTGTTCATACTTACTTGTTTAATTATAACATGCATATTTAAAATAAATAAATACAAGCAGCAGAAGGTGTTATACCAACCTGGATCTTCGTGGAAAAGTAATCTCATCTGTTCTTGAATTTCTTTATATTAGAGCATGATCTCTGAGAAATTTTGGCGTACTTCACGTCATCAGACGGGTTCTAATAAAATCGTCGTTTAGAGACTGCATTTTGTATTTCTTCAGGTTATCTTTTTCTGATATCAAAACTGGTTTAACTATCTGAAACAGTAAGGTGTGAGGGAGGCTCTTTGCAGAAACGGAGATTAACATTCTGAGGTAATTTAGAAGATTAAAAGATAAAAGGATAGATTTTCTGCAAAGGCAGGAAGACCATGACCTGTTTATAAGCTTCTTTTTCTGGTCACAACTTATCTTTTGTTTGCAGTGTCTCAGTGTATCACACCTCGTACCTGGTCAAAACTACACTTTCCATCAGCAGTCACGCCAACTCACTTTAAGTTGCATTAACATAAGTAATAATTAACTACTTATGGACAGCTATGCATGCATACTTAGAGAGAACACAATATAAAGACCTGATGAGGGACACGTTTATCATCCGCTCTGAGGACAAACTAACTGTGTACATCTAACTGCAGGGGGGAAATGAAACAAGACTCAGATCTGCAGATGAGCCTTCACATGTGTCTTCAGTGCTTCGGAGCCTCTGCATGCACCAGAGCTGCTTGCCTATGCAGAGCAGCACAGATGGGCGTGTGGGGGGATGGGTGCTGTCAGCTCACAGATCAAGCTGTGGGTCGGTGGTCCCATTGCTATTCAGCACGCAGGCACGTAGGGCATGTCAGACATCCTCCGCTGAGACACGCTGGGTGTCTGTATTGTGTTTAGATTTTTTTTCAGCTCCTCTGAGCTGTAAAATGCTGTAAAATGTGCAGCCATGTAAATATTCAGTTAATGAGTCACAGAAACAGCTTTTGTTTATTTGCAGGATGTTTGTAGGTTACTGATAAGTGCTGATTCTGCACGTTTGTAGTCAGTTTTGTTTTATTCTAATATACCAAAAATGATTCTGCATCTGAATGATTTTGATTAACTTAGAATTTTATTTTAATATTTATATTTTATTCATTGGTAAGTGCACACCCTGCAAATTTAAATTCAGACCCCTAAATCAGGGGACATAATTTGCCAAAATATATTTTATTTTCGTATAGCTGTATCAAGATGCAGAAGAATAATTTTTGAATACTTTAACATTTAATATATATATATATATATTTATTATAACTCTGCAGAAATTCATATAGTCTAGTGTAAAATGTAAATAATCACACCCTCTTTTGCACATCATGCCATAATAAGAATAATCTGATCTTTCAATTTTAAAATCTAACCTCAGGTTATTATTTATCTTATTATTTATTAAAACTAATTTAAAAATCTATTAGAAAATGTAAGTACACCTCATAAATTCAGCAGCAGCAATAACATGAGGTACTCTTTTTGTGCATCACCGTCTTGTACATTTTGAAGGACATTTGGCCCACTCTTCTTCATGAGATGTTGGTTTGTTGCCTGTATGGCCCAACTTTGATTAAGTTAGTTATATAGAGGTCACGTTGACTTGGTGACTCAGACATTCAAACTTCCTGTGGAAGCAAAAGAGGCAGAAGTATTCTTCTATTTATTCATTAAGTCATGAAAATGTCCACAAAGTTTAGGCTTGGACCCATAAAAGACGTCAACTTGATAAACTTTGATTCAAGATCTAACTCGGGAACTGAAGCACCGACTTAAATCCCAAACGAAGACAAGAGGGATATATGCATTGGATCAGACCACTTAACATACAAATGGTAAGAAATTAAAATTAAGATACACACAACAAAATCTTGGCTGACAGCAACAAAATAATAATTAGAACAGGGTTCGTCAATGACCTTGTAAAGGGGTACTAATAGGTACAAACTAATTGGTAAACTCTGCTGGTTGAGGCGATCTGATGAAGCTGGCATCTTTAACAACTGCAAGGGAGCTGGTCACTTAAAAAAACTGCACTGAGGTACTAAAACAGGTTCTGCTGGAGGTTTCTTCCTACTGTCGCCATATGCTTGCTCAGTATGATGGATTGCTGCTAAGTTAACGAGTTGATGCATTAACCTGGACTTCCTTAAGGCTTTTACTGGCTTTACAAACTAAAAAACTGACTGTACTATGTTACAGCTACAAAGAAACTAGAACATATGTACCTAAATCTTATTCAGTCTGTAGGACTGGATTAAACTGATCCGTATAAAGAAACTTTTTTATGGCCCTAACGGACTTTATTTTTGTTATTTTTCGAAAGTAGGCAGACATGAAGTGGGGTGGAGAGCGGGGGAAGACATGTATAGCATAGGCCTCCACATATGCATCGTGCGCTGAACTGAACTGATTATAACTGAATTATTAATGTTTGCAAATGACCAAATAGTTAAAACTACAAAAATAAAGGTGAGCATTCCATAACAATGTTTTTCTATGCTAAATAAAAACTAAACAGTCTTGTTTTTTTCCCATGTTCATATGCGTCTTAAAGTTGGGCGTAAAGAGTAAATAATAAACAGGAGTTACCATTTAGACCTTTGTTTGATGAACTGCACCAGGGACTGCTATTACAGCTGGGAAGATGGCCGCTGGTTTAAATGTTTTCCACTTTTAATAAATGTTCTCTCTGTAAAATAAAAAATTCAAATAGTTGTCCTTTTCAGACTAATAGGCAGCACAGTTGCTTCTATAATGTCATTGCTGATTTCTTTCCACCCTGGCATAGTGTTACCACACACCTTTACACAACAGAGCTACAAATTGAAAAAAACTCCTACTTTTATTGAGATGTTCACACTGATGATGATCATTTAATGAAGTTGATATGATTAGCAAAATTTAGCTTTAACTTCTCCTCCTGTATCCTGTTGATTTATGGCTGTTGTTCCACACAGTTTTTCCATTTTCTGCACTTTTGTTGTGTATTTTCTACCATGACTATACGTCTCATCTCACTATATTTTGTAAAGAATAGTGGTTTACATTTACAGGTTAAGATACACTTCTGGGTGTTTATTTATGCACTTTTACTCGTATCAGTTACTTCTAACAAGAATATCTGAAATAATTATTTGACATTTCTCAAGAACAGGATTTTTCTTCAGGCTATATAATTTAGAGTGAAATAGGACCTTAAAGACAAGTTTGATCCCAGAAAAGAATCAAAGGGCCCTGGCAGAATATGAAAAACAGACTAAATAGCAAATAAAACTTACTATGTGGCAGGAATGTACAGTTGCCCAAATTTAAATGAAGCATAAAATAACAACAAACAATAACACAGCAACCACACAGACATTGAAAATGCTTATAATGCATTGAATAGCTTTTATAAACATGCATAATTCACTAAGATGTAAAAAAAAAAAAATCATGCAACAAAAAATTCACAAATTCATGACTGATGGAAGGATCAACATACATTTAAAAATAAGAAACAACACATGAACATAAAATAAATCACCAATATGTAGGATAAACTGATACAACAAACTATATAAATACGCAAGGATATGAGTTTATAGAAACATAAATAGGCAAACAGGACAATCAATAATATATGAGATATATGCATTTTGACTAATTACACCGGAATCATACAAACCGGATTCCAAAAAAGTTGGGACACTAAACAAATTGTGAATAAAAACTGAATGCAATGATGTGAAGGTGCCAACATCAAATATTTTATTAAGAATAGAACACAAATCACAGATCAAAAGTTTAAACTGAGAGAATGTATCATTTTAAGGGAAAAATATGTTGTTTCAAAATTACATGGCGTCAACAAATCCCAAAAAGTTGAGACAAGGCCATTTTTACCACTGTGTGGCATCCCCCCTTCTTCCTACAACACTCAACAGACGTCTGTGGACAGAGGAGACCAGTTTCTCAAGTTTAGAAATAGGAATGCTCTCCCATTCATGTCTAATACAGGCCTCTAATTGTTCAATCGTCTTGGGCCTTCTTTGTCGTACCTTCCTCTTTATGATGCGCCAAATGTTCTCTATAGGTGAAAGATCTGGACTGCAGGCTGGCCATTTCAGTCCCCAGATCCTTCTCCTACGTAGCCATGATGTTGTGATTGCTGGAGAATGTGGTCTGGCATTATCATATTGAAAAATGCAGGGTCTTCCCTGAAAGAGATGACGTCTAGATGGAAGCATATGTTGTTCTAGAACCTGAACACAGTTCTCTGCATTAATGGTGCCTTTCCAGACATGCAAGCTGCCCATGCCAAAAAAACACTAAAAGCCCCCCCCAAAACCATCAGTGATGCGGGTTTTTTTCTGAACGGAGCGTTGATAAAAACTTGGGTTATCCTTGTCCTCTCTGGTCCGGATGACATGGCGTCCCAGTGTTCCATAAAGAACTTCAAATCATGACTCATCTGACCACAGAACAGTCTTAAAAGACCCCTGGCCCAGTGCAAACGTCTGAGCTTGTGGAGCTTGCTTAGAAATGGCTTCCTCTTTGCACTGTAAAGTTTCAGCTGGCAACGGCGGATGGCACGGTGGTTTTGTTTTTCACTGACAATGCTTTCTGGAACTTTTTCCGGGACCCCATTCTGTTATTTCCTTGACAGTGGCATTCCCCTGTTTGAGGGGCAGTGACGTTTAAAAGGGCCCGGAGATCACAAGCACCAGTAGATTTTTTTTACGGCCTTGACCCTCAGGCAAAAGCGATTGTTTCCAGATTCTCTGAATCTTTTGATGTTTACCCCGGGTTTTGATGATAACGTGAAAGTCTTTGCTTTTTTTTACGCTGGGTAACACCATTCTGGTATTGCTGCCCCACAATGGTGGAATTGGTGATCCTCTAACCATCTTGGCTTCCCAAGAGACACTGACACTCTGAGAAGCTTTTTTGTCAATTGACCAATTAGTGTTCAATGGTCTTCCAGCTTTTCGTTTATAGCTAAAATTTCCCTTTTTTAACCAGCCACTTATTGCTACTTGTCCCAACTTTTTTGGGATTTGTTGACACCATGTAATTTTGAAACAAATTTTTCCATTAAAATGATTAATTCTCTCAGTTTAAACTTTTGATCTGTGATTTGTGTTCTATTCTGAATAACATTTGATGTTGGCACCTCCACATCATTGCACTTAGTTTTTATTCACAATTTGTTTAGTGTCCCAACTTTTTTGGAATCCGGTTTGTACAAAATTTGTCAAAAAAGACCCAACATGAACTACATCTGGTTTCAGTTTGCTTTCTTGGCCCTCACAATGAGGTTGGGGTTGTATTTTGCCGTTTTTATGTCCCGGGGCTCACTACATGCTAATACCTAAATCTACTGTACAGTACAATTTTACTTAAGGCCTGGATTTTTCCAGGACCATCAGCCTATATTATATTTGGTCTAAAATGTATTTAAGGTAAATGAACGTCAGTTTCTGCCTTAGAATAAAAATTACTAAACAGTTCCATGATGTCATTCATATCTTTCTGGAAAAAGTGTATTGTTAGTGCACCAACATAGCCAGATGGAAAATAATAATTTGAAAACTGACGTCAGAGGTGGGTTTCAATATAATGGAGGATCTTGTAATGGTCCCCTCTATGGCAAGTCAATTTATCATACAATATGAAAACCAGTTAAGACGTCAAAAGCGGCTTTTTTTTAGTCTAGTTAACATGTTAGATATGTAAATGGAGTACTTATCAGGAGGAGATTTGCTTATGTCTCCAATCTCTTTATCACAAGTAAAACAGGTCACCGCATTGGCAGAGTAGTGTAAAGAGCGCTGACAATGATCACACACTGAGTGGCTGAAAAACAATTCATAGCAGTGGGCTAGAGCTAAGTTGCAGTAGACTGTACAGATGCAACAGTGTGCAGGGTTATATATTTTTACAAACAAAAAGTACAGAGAACGGAAATGGGAAGAAAGTGGGATTGAAGTAAACACCTGGCTTGACAAAAAATAATAATAATAATAATAATAAAAATTATACTTAATACTGATACTTAATATTTTATACTTAATACTTAACTGTCCTCGGCGGCGTCCGGACGCACGGTTCTCACCTCGGGTGTTTCCGGATGCTTAAGGTTCTGACCTCGTGTGTTTCCGGACTGTGGGTTAAATCCCCGCCCGCTTCATTCCTGCGTTGTTTGGGGACAGTAGGAAGATGGCGGCGGCCCCGCTGTACTGTGTCTGCCGGCAGCCCTACGATGTGAGCCGGTTTATGATCGAATGCGACATTTGTAAGGACTGGTTTCACGGCAGGTAGGTTGGGTAGGATGTACTTAACGGACGTCGCTTGGCGAAGAGGACAAACACCGGTTGTTTAGTTGGTAAAGCCGACGGTTTCTCCGAGCGGTGTTGACTGGCGGCTAAGTTAGCTTGCTAACATTAGCGGTGGGCGACGGGGGTTTAAAATCGTCTATTGACACGACTTAACAACCGAAAGTGGGGTTGCGATGTCTTCCACGTCGTTTTGAGATTAAATACCTGTTCAGATAAACACCTTAAATGACCTGACGTGAACCTGTAGGTCTTAACTTACAGTTAACGTTATGGAGTTAAATACTTATTTTGAGTGGGTATGTTTATAGGAGACAGCGCTGTGTCAGTCAACCCGAGATCAGAAGCTTAGCTGAGTGATCGGAACATACAAAGCCTGCATGTTTTCTCCTCATAAATAATTTCAGGATTCACTGTGATCTATAGGATAAATAGTTAAAAAAAAAACTCATGGTGTAGTTTTAGAAAGTCTGATCAGGTTATTCGAAGTGAAATCAATTTTAGAGTTTACTTTAAACTTAATTAGATACTCTCCATTCCACAGTTTGTGCTTGTTGGGAAACAGTCTGCTAGTTTTTTTGTTTACTTTACTATTCATCCTAGACTTGGTTTTATTTTCTAATTAAAAATATATTTTTTCACATAATGTTTTTGAGTAATTTATTGGAGAACAAGGGGATTGTTATGGTTGGGCTTTTGATTGACAGCTGGAGAAATTTAAATCCCTCTTTCAGGCTGAGGAGCCACATGGCAGGAGACCCCTAGTGGTTGACAGGGGGATATTTTAAAGGAACCAAAGCATGCAAGTGTCCTCAGATTACTTCAGCACTTCTTTGTCCTACTTTCCCATTTTCTTTTGATTGGCCGTTCTCAATATGATCTCAAGTGAGTTATTGTTGCGTGAGATTGTTATATGATTCATGTTGAGTGGGTGTTGGCTGCGTTCATTGTAACTGCAATTTATTGTTGCGTAATATGACCCAATTATTTCTACTCTTGCTATCCAACATTTCACAAGTTTGTTATACATGTCCCGGTGCACATCCTATATTGTGACCAACTCTGGAGATTGTACGTTTAAAATTAAATCTTTATTGGCCTAACAAGACGCCAGCTTAGTAGTGCAGTTGTTCAGATTAAACCATATTGAGGTCTAAATTTTACCTAGCAGACCAAGGAGATGGGTATCCCTGATGATATCAGTTTTGTTTCTATCAGGATTGTCGTAATAGATTATATGCAGGTTGACTTTCTGTAGCCATCACTTTTTATCTCGGTGGCCCTGAGGCTGGCCTAGACAATCTATTGACTCAGCCTGTGTGGGTGCATCTCTACAGCAACTGTTTATGAATACAACAGTCTGTTTTCGCTCATGCTGAAATGACGGAAGCCATTGCGTAACCCAGCATTGGGTGTCCTGCCAAAAAACTTGGCAGTCACAATTCGTGGTGTACTGGAGCCAGAAAAGACTCGCTGTGTGTCATGTGCCAGCACGAAGACGGAACAAACGATCGAGCTTTCCCCATTGATGACTAATAGGCACAAACACACAGGGCGGACCTCCAAAAGCGGGCGCTTTTTCCAGTCTCTTTCCCACGAGGCTGGCCAGAAGGAAGGGGGATATTCTCTGGCTGTGGATTGATGGCAAGTCGATTGAGTGGAAAGGAGTGGAACTTGGCCTCCCAAACGCTCGTTCCTCAGCTTGTTGCCTGAGTTTGTGTTTGTGTGGGGGGATCAACGTTGTCTTTCTCCCCCCGTTTCTGAGGGGTCCCCTGTTTTCTATCACCTGTATCTTTTATAGTCTCATACAGTCCAAGCTCTGGGGTTTATCAGTGCCAGACGAGTGAACGGTGACATCACCAGGCAACAAGAAAGTGTTTATTCACCTTAACGGGACCCCCCTTCTGGTATTATGACCGTACCCAACTCCCAAATTCAGTGGCAGGGTGTTTGTGGTATTAATGCTACTATTATTACTCCTGAATAGTGCAGCAAAGCATCAGACAAGCAACAGAGAGATGGAAACAATTATTTGTAGAAGAAATGTTTTCCAGTAGCTACCTGCCAGTGGCTCACCTTCTGACCCCTTTGGTTTATTTTGCTGTTCCTCTGGGGGTTCTCTTGCTGTCAGGACTGGTGACATTACCCTGAATTGCTATACAATGCTGTAAAACCTCTTTATCCCCACATAACTACACAACCTGAACTATAGTACATTTTTCACATTTCACTTTACAACCACTAACACATTTTATTAGGATTTTATCTGATAGACCAACACTAAGTAGTGTGTAGTTGCGAAATCATTTTAACTAATAAAAATCTGAAAAGTGTTGCATGCATACTTATTCACCCCCTTTACTTTGATACCCCTAAATAAAATCCAGTGCAACTAGTTGCCTTCAGCGTTACCTAAATAGTAAATATTCCATTAGATGACAAAAATATATTCTGATAAGGCAAAACATAGTTTCAAGATCTACATGAGTTAAAAATAGAGCAGTCCAAAAGCAATCAAAGCTTCAAGAACCACAAACAAGTGAAGATGATGGGGTGACTGCAGCTGCATGGTTTGCACAGCTGCAATCAAGCCAGCTAAATGGCAATTAAGAGAAAAAAATAGTGGACCAAGAAAACAGCCCTTCAGGACACCATGCTTTACAGAATCTGAGGGGGGTGGGTTGCATCGCTATAGCTGCTAACAAAAGTATTCATCCTCCTTGATCTTTTTTAATGTTGCTGCTTTTACAAACACAAAGTAAAGTGTTCTACACCATCACAAAGAAGGCAATAATTGTGAAATTGTAAAAGTGTTAGCTTGCATGGTTTTGAAAGCATTGGTGTGTTTTTGTATTATTACCCAGTGTTACAAACTGCCTTATAAAGGCACTTAGTGAATACAGTACATTTGTGTAGTATAAATCTAGCTGTTCTATGAAGGCCTTAGAGTTTCTTTTAGGGAACATTAGTGAAACAGCATCATGAAGACCAAGGAACACAACAGACAGGACAGGGAGAACGTTGTGGAGACGTTTAAAGCAGGGTTAGGTTTTAAAACAACATCCCATTCTCTGAACAACTCAGAAGTTAGTCCATATCTGAACATGGAAAGCCATGGTGAGGATTATGTTATGAAGGGTGGAGAAGGAAGAATGCCATGATGGTGGCAGCTAGATGTGCAAAGCTGGTTGAGATATACCCCATAATGCTTGCAGATGCAGTTGCAACTAAAGCTGGTTCTAGTATTGACTTAAGAGTGTTGACTAAGTGACTTCTATAGGTAATTGGTTGAACTGGGTTTTATTTAGAGGTGTCTGAGTAGATGGGGCTGCATTCAAATGCACACCATGCTTTTTAGATGTTATGAAATTTAGACAACGATGTATTATTTCCTTCTACTTTGTAATTATGCTTCTATGTGTTGGTCTATCCCGTAGATGTTTGTTGACAAAGAGTGGAAAATTATTTCTTCTCTATATTTCATGTTCTTCACGAATGCTGAATTACATCTATGCAGCGTACGCCCCTGCTCTGCAAATCCTCAGTAGGTCAAGTCAGACCAGTGTTGATTTCAGGGCCTCCTGTCGGCCCCATTGTCTGATTTAGGTGCTGACGGTGGGGGGTGACGATAGATCGGTGGTCCTCGATGGGACAGAGGGAGGTGATTGATGGGAGCTCCGGCGAGCCAAGTTCAATGCACGATCCGTCACTGTCGAACGGAGTGTGAGCACGCTAAAGAGAGATGAATTGCTTCAACCGAGTGCCTTCTTAGTGTTTACCCTAAGTCTAAGTGGAGAGATGGGTGAAAGAAAGGACTCTGCTGTCTGTGGTGGAGGTGTTCAGATCTTAGGTGTCTGAAGTTAATTGGTCTTACAGTTCCTGTTAAAAGCTGTGTTTACATTCAGTGGGAAGGTCTGTAGGCAGCACAGAAACACCATTCAATTAACCTTGATCAATGTTATTAGGACTGTTAGGAATAACCTTTATTAATAGGCTCATAGCTGTTTTTTCCCTTCTATACTATAGTGAAGTAAAGTATAAGTTCTAATGTTTCCCTTCTGTTACAATAGGATACGAATGCTCACAAACATGCAGTACAAGGACAGATGACCCAAGGATTGTCATAAATGACCTGAAGCTGGGGCACTGGGGTAGATAGTGGAGCAGCTGATATTACTGGTTTGATTAGAAAGCTACAGCACACTTAGATTAAGGATGGACACCCGCTACTACACAATCTAACAGATAGACACCACAATGGTGACACATAGTCTACTGATAATCACTGAGGGAGAGCACATCCATTGCATTGGAGTGCCAGATATAAAACTATATGTGACCTTCTATCGGGGCTCTTCGTCATGCTCTAACAGACGGCGACGGTCCGAGACGGGAGCCTCAGCGCTGATCTCTGTAATCATTGCTCTGCCTTTACTTAGAATAAAAAGAGCTAAAAGTTAGAAACTGGTTGAGAGTCGTTCCTTTAAGAGTCTTTAGATAGAGTGGGGACTGTTTCCAGGGTTCATAGTACCGGTGGGTTTCCGAGACGTCTGACCGCCACCAGGGTGCGGTAGCTCGGACAGGACTCACATATTGATTAAGAGTCAACTAGAATTACGATGTTAAAGATGTTGTGTAAAAAAGTTAGGATATTAGTGGCTTTATTTTATGAGCTGCGATTTGTTAAGAGTTTGTACAATTTATAATTAGTGACAGTTGATTACTTGCCAGCTCATGTATGCAAGATTGCAAAAGCTGCTAGAGGACTTCAATCTGAGTTTATGGGCTGATGTATCCCAGCAGCAGCAGGCGGACACAGGAGGGACGAGTTTGTGGGGTTTCACAGGGGACACGGCATGTTGAAGACGTGTGGAACCAGAGCTGCAGCACTAGTAGCCTGAAGGCATCATCAGACACAGTTAAGTTGTTAAAACTCCTGCTGGCTCCCTGACGCACTATAAACAACAAAGTGAGCCTCGTTTGTTTTCCACCAGCTGACTACAGAGAGGCTCCAACACCACTGCAGGGATGTTGTTCTTTTTATAGCTAGCCGCCTTGAATGATTTTACCAGCAAAGCCAAAATTGACACATCTCCATTCGTCTGTCCAGCCTCTGTGGCTCTCACTGCTGCTTGAGTCCTGAGCTGTTTTCAGTGACTTATCTTTATACTGCTTGAACATTTTTCCTTCACAGAACAACTCGATTTATACTGAATTAAATTATGCAGAGGTTAACTCTATTAGCTACTGTTGTGACATGGGGTACCAGGGAAAAGGGGGCTGAATACATATGCCCGGCACAATTGTTTTCAGCGTTATGAAAAAGTACCACTTTGTTGGTCTATCACCTAAAATCCTGAAATGAAACACTCAATTTTATGGTTTAATGTGACAAAATTTGAATAGGTTCAATGCATATGAATACATTTCCAAGGCTCTGGCTGGAAGTGACAGCTCGGTGGGTTAGGAAAAGGGCTGTTGAAGTTTGCTGCTCCTGTGGGATGGATGGGAAGCCAGGTGTGTTTAACTGCCCTCATCTCCTTTCTATCACCATCCATAACGCCTGTCCATTTAGGCCCTGCCAGCTCTCTAATGTGGGCGTGTCGCCGGCCCATGCAGAGCGGTTATTTAGAGCTTAAAATAATGGTGACTCCCGCCTCCAGGCTTTGTGTTTCTGCGCTGATCACCGAGGACAATGAACCCCTCACTGTGCACCGACTAATGAATAAGCCCTCTCAGTCACACAGGAAGGAGGCCCTTGATGAGAGGAAGCGGAGGGAGAGGGGTTGTTGATGGCGAGGGCTTTAGCCAAATACACTCACGTGTTCTCTCATACGGAGAAGCGTTTTTGGCTATGTGATCTGCAGCTCTGCCGTCATGGTTTTGTTTATGTAGTAAATCAGGTTAACATTGCTTCAAGAACTGCTTGCACCCTTCCCCAGCTTTGCATGAAAGGTCAGGCATCATCAAGCCTGAGCACGACAGGAAGGACCTGGTCGTATTTGTCTTTCGGCTGAGTTTGCCCACCTCCTTAAAATTCCTTAATCAACTCCAAATTATTTCTGAAAGTTTGCCGTACAGGTGGCACAAAAGCTTAGTCAGGCAGGCATTTGTGGCGTAGAGCACTTATTTCCTACTGCGATGTTACGTAAAGGAAAGCACTAAATGACTTGTGGACAGGAGGGTGATGCTTGCCTCGCACAGCTGAGCCAACCTGGCTGCAGAGAGCGGTTACTCCAGTCAGCAAACAGCCACATGTTTACACAAAGATTCCCGACACATGAGCCAAGAGCTGTACGGTGTTGTTGTTGGGTCATCTGCTTACTCGCATGCAGGAGCAAAGAGCTTTTTTTGCCAAATGTGTCCCATAAAGAAGGTAAATCTGATTAAAAAAAATGTTTTATTATTCACTATGGTATGGCTCTAATGTGTTGGTTTAGTTACCAGATTATTATGACAACTAAAGTGTGTTAATGCTGCTTCACCCTGCCTGACTTGAAAGCGTAGTTGGTTTACATGCAGTTGCCTGCTTTACAGTAGCTGTTTCCTGTGCAGCCGACAGCAGAGAGAGGCTCTATGTGGTTAATGAGTGAGAGGAAGCTACGGTTGATATCCTGTCTGTGCAACAAAGTTATTTGGGCCAGTGCAAGCTCGCCTCTTCCTGGTGAATAAATGTGGCCCTTTGGTTTTATTTCCTTTGCAGCCTTCTGCAGTCCCTCGTAGATCAATGATGACAGCAGGTTGTGGTTGAGTTCAAGTCTGCTGCAGGCTTTTTTACCTTGAAGTAGAGGTTATATCTGTAAAAACATGCTTGTACTACTATTCATCATGCCATTGTTGGCTCTCATTCCACCCAGAGAGAGTTTGTGGTGGTTTTTTGCAAGTTGGCATCCTTTCGAAATGCAGTGTCTAAATGATTTATACCTCTTCTGATTGTGCTCAACATATTTGCCGATTTTTAATAGTACTATAAAAGTGATTTATACATTGATATCTTGCTATGAGAGCCATTAATCTATACATTTACAAACGTACAGGTATTTGTGTTTGTGTTTAGTTTCAGTTTTTTCTAATAAATGTAATTAATTAATACTTTTTTGCGTATTTTCATTTAAGTTTGTAGTGAAACAGATACCATCTTAGGAACTAGACTTTTAATTGGTTGAGTTAATATTTAGTTAATACTTTGTAGAACCTACAGTCAGAATTACAGCTGCAAGTTCTTTACTGCAGAAAAGCTCAATCTAGAGTGGAAGAAGAGCCTCTGAACATTGATTTCCAAGTCTTGCCATGTTTCTCAGTTGGATGGCTGAACTTTGACTGGACCGATCTAACACATGGATTTGCTTTCATCTAACCTGTTCTGTTGAAGCTTTGTCTGTTTCGGGTCGTTGAACCTTCCAAGCAGCATCTCTCCCATGTTGAGCTTCTTCCACATCTTCCCATCAACTCTGAGCGGCGTCTCTTAACTCTCTGATGGAAAGTATTCCTACAGCAGGATGGCATCGCCACCATGTTTCAGAGCAGGGATGTTTTTATTTATTTCAGGGTGATGCATGCATGCAGCTCACTGTCTGGCGCACATTTTCTGGGATTAAATGCAAACACACACTCACTCACAAGGTAAAAACCATGCATTCTTTTCCTTCTACTTCACACATTCGTGCCAGTTTGCATTGCTATATTCCCCTAAAATATATTGAATTTTGTGCTTGAGGTGAGAAAAAGTGAGAAGGTTTTTTTTCCAAGGCTCTGTTTTCTAGGGAAAGCACACATGAAGGTGTCCTGATATACATAGTGGGTCATTTACCGTCCAGCTTCCACTGTATGTTGTGTGGATTTTGTGATGCTAACACAAAGCTTGCTCTCGATTCCTAAAGGTTGATATGAGTATTTGAGCGGTAAAAGCCTGCTGGTACTATTGTTAGTTCAGCTCTGCAGCTTGTTTCCTTATTATCCCGTACGGCCCAGTCACGCCAGGTGTTGTGGAGCCGTGGCGCTGCACTTGTTGCCCAAGTTTCCCACAGTTCAATCCCAGCTGCTGTTCAGGAATGGAGCTTCAGTATGCAACAGAGGAATGCACGAGCGTATGGTTTGGCTGTTTCAGAACAGTCTCGGTTTGCATTGTGGGTGTCACTGCTGCAGATTAATCGATCGTGCTGCTGTTCACATTTAATATTTTCTTCAACTAGGTGGATTTGCTTCCATTTTGCCTTTTGTTCATCATGATTTTTGTTGTCTAATGTGGAAGCCCGGGTGAATGTCGACATCATCATTAAAATTAAGATATTAGACAAAGATAACCTGGATACAAAAAGCATATTTCGTTTATTCAAAAAAAAAATAGAACCTGACGACATGAAGTAGGCTAAAACATCTATCAGGCCTCAAAGGGGTTACTAAGACATTTAGGCTCCATTAAATCACAGTGAGAGTCTTTATCCACAGATGGAGAAAACAATCTACCCACCGAAGCAAAATTACTGCAAGGGCACTTTCACGACTCATCCAGGAGGTCACAAATGAACCCAGAACAACGTCAAAAGCTCTGTAGACCTCACTGCCTCAGTTATGATTCAACAATTAGAAAGAAGTTGGGCAAAAATGGCCTCCGTATTTGAGTTCTGAGGCTAAACCCACTGCTGAGCATAAAAAACACAAACGCCTGTCTCACATATGCCAACAAAAGATCTAGAGGATCTTCAGGACTTTTGGGAAAATATTCTGTGGCAAAGTTGACCTTTTGTGAAAGTTGTGCTTCCTGTTAAATCTGTTAGCGTGGTGGTCTGGGGTTGCTCTGTTGCTTCAGGACCTGAACAACTCTTCCTAAAATGTGGACTTCTCCTCCGTGCCACGAAAGGGAATCTCTGGCTTTTAGGTTATCCAGCAGGACAATGATCTAAAGAACCCCTGGAAGTCCACCTCTGAATGGCTTAAAAGGCACTTATTCTCGCCAGGAGTGGCAACAACCTGTTAGCTTTACCTTTTCACATAAAGCCAAGTTGGCTTGGGGAGCTTTTTTCCCCCTTAAGAAATCTTATAACCATTTGAAAATACATGCTGGTTTTCTCTGGTTAATGTGTTTGATCTAAAACATTTAAAAAGGAATAGTCCTTTGTGTTCCTCTCCTTGTAAGGGGCCTGATACCTTTCTGCTACAATGTTTGAGGCTCCTTATGTGTTTTGGAGCTGCCACATTTTTTATTAGAACCCAGTCAGAACTTAGTGTAGTGTACATCTAAGCAGACTTTGTTGCTGCTAAAATAGCGTTCTGTGGTGCTTTAATAACGGAGGAAACAAACGTAAGTAAATATGGCTTTTAAAAAGTTTTCCACTAATTTTAAAGTGCTGCATAAATGCATAAATGGTCATTTTTTTTCCTTCATCGTTTGGGGTTTATTAGGCTATTCAAACTCTGTGTAAACCTGTTGTCCTTCCTATTCCCTTGTTTTCAGCTGTGTTCACGTTGAGGAGCACCATGCCGTGGATATCGATGTTTACCACTGCCCCAACTGTGATGTCAAACACGGACCCTCCCTGAGTGAGTAATGCCCTCATTATTGGCAGGCTTCATTTGCTGTTTTCTGTGTCTGCCTCCTTCCCCCAGCCTTATTTACAGCCTTCCTTTGTCTTTATTAACTGCCCACCACCTCAGTCTCTGCATGTCGGACGGATCCTGAGGGAAAACTCAGCCCTCTGGAGTGTTAGTCAAGTCTGAGAGGTTTGGGAGGGGGTGTGGGGTCGGCCTTTCCGAGCCCTCAGGGCAGACATTAACTGGCTAATTGAATGGTCTTGTAAACCCTCTACTCTGATTGGACATCCCCTCCGTATCTGACCACAGGGGTTAAGTAGGGAATTCTTGTTTTTGTTCTGTGATGTGCACGATGATACCAGGTTTGTTCTCATCGTAAATGCAAAATAATGGGTCAAATGTCTTTGTTTGTCTTGCAGTGAAAAGACGCAACAACTGGCACAGACACGACTACACGGAGCCAGATGATGGATCCAAGCCGGTGCAGGCGGGCACCTCTGTGTTCGTTAAGCAGCTCCAGCAAAGGACCTTCCCGAGGTGTGTATCAACACACACATACATAACACTTAAATGGGCTCATCAAACTCTTCACCAGGGTTGTTTATGGCGAAGGTTGATTTGACCCTGTGTTTTGACTCATTATAAAGAAGAGTCCTGGTATTCCCAACAGGTCCCCCACTTTACTTAACAGTGGGCAAGAGATGCCTTCCCAAAAATTCTCTCTTTGCGTCACTCCAAACACACATGGTGTGCTGGTTGCCAAAAAGCTAAATGCTAATCGAATCGGATCATAGCTCATGGTTCATCCTCACTGTGCACAGTGGCGGGACAAACCTGGATCCTCATCCAGTAGCATTTATCTTTAAACAAAAGATGCTAAAAATCCTGATTTACTTAAGTTTTGACCTCGTCATGATTTGGTTTGCAGTGCCGAGGAGATTCTCATTCGGATGAAGGGTGAGCAGGTGACCACCAGGTACTTGGAGAGACATGGCTTCAACTACCCGATCGCGATCACTGAGATGGAGGGCCTGGGTCTGAAGCTGCCCCCTCCCACTTTCTCTGTCAAAGATGTGGAGCAGTATGTGGGTAAGGACGCTAAGCAGCCTAAATCTAGGGTTAAAACAAAACTTCCTCATTTTTACCCATTTAGAGCAACCATTAGAGTTTATCCTTTGAGGATTATGCTTCCCTCTGATTGGAGCACACAGTACCTCCTGTTCTGCCTAAAAGCTAATGAAAAGACCCAACACCAGGCAGCTATTGCTGAGCTGGCGCCATTTGTGTGCTGATATGAGCAGGTTTCCAGGTTCATGGGGTTTTAACCCACTTATCAGGCATCAGGAGATGGCTGAGTGAGTTCTGGATGGGTGATGGCTAAGCTTTCACTGGCCTCTTCGTGACCACTTTGCTTCCTTCACTGACACGGCCTGCCACTTCCCAGCTCCTGTTACAAGCCCATCACCAAGCCCAGCAGTGTTTTTATCATTAAGTTCAGATTACAGACTCTGCCCCTCACTTTATCGTTTCCTCAACATGTACTATTGAGCTTTAAGCCAAGGCACAGGCGACGGGCCCAGGGACTGGGTGTCGGGTCGCGTTTCCTACACCCGGGAGACTCTGGGACAGTGGGAATCAGCGCTGATATCTTCTCCAACTTATAAGGCTTTCTAATTAGACCACATTGTGTGCGGTCGGAAATTTATCCCACTCTTCTGTCCCATGTTGACACAACAGATCGGAGTCATTGCTTTCCTTTGATTGAGATGCAGATTTAAAAGAACACTGGTTAGACTGATTTAGTGTTAACTAGGTGGTGTGTTTATTTCCAATAAGGTAATAAAAAGTGTGAAGATACAGAGAACAGATTTAAAAGTTCTTATTTTCCTTACCGCTGCTGATTGATGAGCAAACCATCCGTTTAGTTGGCAGAAGGTTTAAAAATCAATAAGTTATTTATTAATTGATTAAAAAAAAAAATTCTATATTTATTTATTGCCTAGATTCCTCGTTATACCATTACTTTAAAATATGAAGTTGAAAACATACTCTTGTTCACCTGCTTTTAAGGAGTAATTCGTTTTTCAAAGAGGTTTCTTTATGATCAACCAGGTGTCTACTCAGCTCTCAGGTCTCCATGTTTGACCTTTCAAGCATCTTGGATCAGATGTAAAATGTCTTCTTTTAACTCCAAGCCTAGAAAATTACCGTTTGATTGTGGACATTTTCCAATAATTCTTTCCCCTGCTGTGGGAGCTCTGAAGCTGCTGTTTGAGCTTTGCTTTGTGGGGTTTCCTGGCAGCTTCGTCTCACTCTGTGACGGACTGCCTTCACTCCAGCTGTTCTCCGTCATCCGACACCGGCCAGCTGGGCCGTCAGAGGTGGGAGTGTGAGACAGAGGGAACATGCAACGGGGCAATAAAAAAAGGTGTGTGGGTGGGGTGCGGGGAAAGTACAACAACCAGCTGTCTTGGTTCGACATCCAGCTTTTCTAGACTCTGATTTGTAGCGTCCCAAATGTTTCAACAGACTCTCTGTTATGGCTTCTTTTCCTCAGTTTTTCTCTCTTCTTCTTAAACCCACATTCGGCTTCTGCACACTTTTTCTCACCTCTTTACAAGTATTTCCCCATATGCTTAAGGTCTCCCACACACCCATGGGCAACAAACAAGACCGCCCTCTCACCTCTACCCACTCCCCTTCCTCAGGGACTGGTGGTCTGGGCAGATTGTCTCGCTTGCATCCCCTTGTAGCTCCTCCCTATGCTGCCACATTGATGCCAGTTTCCCTCAGGGCTCGACCTCTAAAAGCACAGAAACATGGCAGCAAGCTGTTGACCCCTTTGAACCTCTTGCCTACTCAGCAGCCAATTAAAAAGTTTTCATATTTTGCATTCAAAAGTCCAGCAGCTGCAGAGCATTTCCTCTGATCCTCCATGAACTAAATGGCACTTTTCTCCAATGTAGGTGGAGACAAAGTTATCGATGTGATAGATGTGGCACGGCAGGCGGACAGTAAGATGAAACTCAGCGAGTTTATCAAGTATTTCACCAAGCACCATCGACCCAAAGTCCTCAATCTCATCAGCCTGGAGTTCTCTGACACAAAGTAAGACACACCAACGTTTATTCATTATTTGTGCAACTTTAGTTTAAGCAGTTTTGCTATGCGTTTTTTTTTTTTTTTGCAGTTAAAATTGGAAGTTGGAATTTTTAGCTTTTTTTCAACAACTTGCAGGATGTCAGAGTTGGTGGAGGTTCCTGATGTGGCTAAGAAGATGTCCTGGGTGGAAAACTACTGGCCTGACGACTCATTCTTCCCAAAGCCCTTCGTCCAAAAGTACTGCCTTATGGGGGTTAAAGACAGCTACACGGACTTCCACATAGACTTTGGAGGAACCTCAGTCTGGTATCATGTTTTGTGGGTAAGTGTTGATTGATACCACCTCTGCAAACACAAGGCTGTATTGTTTTTAGCGGTACTTTCAGATTGGAGGTAGAGTGGGTGGGTATTTGGTTCAGATGTGCGACTCGATGTAAAGCCGCGGTTGGCTCCAACATGTTTCCGTCTGACCTGCAGGGTGAGAAGATCTTTTACCTGATCAAACCCACTCCCACCAACCTTGCACTATATGAGGCATGGAGCTCCTCACCCAATCAGAGCGAAGTGTTCTTCGGAAACAAAGTGGATAAGTGCTACAAGTGTGTTGTTACCCAAGGAACCACCCTGCTCATCCCTACAGGTTTGTATTTTTATAGAGATTTTAAACAGGTTTTTACAAATGTTTTTTAAAGCAAACTGCATTAATGAAAGATCTGTGAGAAGATTTAGACCAGGCTGTAAGCAGGAACCTGTAACACTTTTGTCCAGCAGTATTTGTGACGGGTTTCCTACAGAGTCTGGACAAGTCTGGAATTTGATTGAGGGGAATTTTTAAGGTCATTTTAGGAAAGGAAATATTGAAAGATTGTGGAGAAATATTTGTGTTACCAGGCTGTTATTCCCCATCCTGTTGACCAATCGTTTGTCATTCATCAGCTTTTTTGGCCATTATCCACCCATCGATCCCTTTGCCGGTCCATGCAGTCATCTGTCCCTCCATCTGCCCAACCTTCCTCTTGTTCATCTGTGCATTTATTCCTTCCTTCTTCCTTCCATTTTTCTGTCCATCCATTTTTCCCCCTTCATCCCTTTATAGGTTAGTCTGTCCTTCCATCCATCTGTATGTTTGTCTTCCTGTCCATTTGTCGATCCATTGGTTCTTTTGGCTGTTCGTCCGTCCATTTCTCTTTCAGGTTCATGAATCTATTCATGCATCCATATCTATCCGTCTATCATCCATCCAGCCTTCCTCACAGCTTCAGGCTACTTAGTACAACTTGACCACTGTTGACACATCTGCCCTAAATTGAGATTAATCTTTTTTTATTACTTCCAACATTGGCTTAAAAAGTGCTGAGAAGTCTAGCAAAGTGTAGAAATTTGATGTAAAACCTGTTAGAAATTAGAAAACACATGCTGCTATTGTCTAAATCTGTGCTTAAGATCTGCTTGTTCTTTCTTGTTGTCTAGAGTCTAATGTGGCGTTAGCTTTTTTTAATCAGGAAAAAACCCAAACTGGGATGATTCCAGTCATTATTCGCCTTAAACTGCTGATCAGAGCAAGGCAACAGTAATGAAAGACTACGTACCACTTAAGCAGCAGTCTTCTTGGCAGGAAGCCAGTTCTTTGACAATGGAAACTAAAGCAACTGGTTTTATACTGGTGCAATCAGTGAACACGCACAGGAACTAGTTTACTTGTAAACTGTGCTTTCACCTGAAGCTGAGGTCATTGCTCCAGGCATTTAGCTCTTGCTTTGTTCGTGTTCTTTAACATAGTTGCACAAGATCCCAAAACAGGACATCCAGTCCTGCTCTGTTTACCCCTTTCCAGTCTGGATGTTTATGTTAAGATATGATTTTTAAAGAGGCGGACTACCGCTTTTTAACTCTTCCGTCAGCTCTTGGCGTGCAAACAGGTGATTAATGAGGTAAAAAATTTAGGATCATTTTCTATTAAAGGGGATACTTTAAAAATGTGCGTGGGAGTGTATGGAAGATTTATTGACTTTCTTTGTGTCTGCATGATCTTTAGACATTTTTCATGATTTTAATATTTTGTTTTTAAACTTCCAAGCTGACTAAAAACACATTTGTGTTCATGTTGTCCGGTTCAGCCCATCTGGATGGCGTGGAAAATCTTAAAGTCGGGATGTACTTTTGAAAATCTTCAGTAGGCGCCCGCTGTTGGATTACTGTTGCTCAGTGCAGAAAGAGATTTTGTTTTTATGTTAATGTTATCCATTTTGTCCTCAGATGCCCCTTTCCACATGTCACTGCAGCGGTACACAGATGAAGCCATTTCTGTCCCACTTGTTTTTTCATTTTTGGATTCATTTTAAAGCTGTAGACTAATTCAAGCTCTAAGGTCTACTGTAGTTCCCATTTATTTTCTCTAATTAGCTCTTATGCATGTTTTGTGGATTTTATGTCCTGTCGTGTTTTTCTTCTCTCTTTTACATCTCTTGGTGGCTATCTCTGTATGAGAGCTTTATAAATTCATCCATAAATTCCTTCAGAATGAAGTGGAAGAGAAATGATCCATGCTTTATGTAGCCCTTGGGCGTCTCTCCACCAGCTTACATGTACAGACATTTCTGCTAAATATTATCCTACTCTCAGTCTGGAAGGAGAGCGTCTGTGAACAGGCATTTTCAGGTTTTGACACGATTTGTTTTAGGGCAGGGCTTTGACTAGGCCATTCTAATATTTGAATATGATTTGATTTAAACCAATTCCTTGTATATCAGGATGCCCAGTCTCACTGTTGAGGAAAAGCATCCCACAGCATGATGCTGCCACCATCGTGCTTTATTGTTGGGATTGACGTGGTCAGGTTGATGTGCGATGTTAGTTTTCCGCCACACAGCGCATTCTGCTGAATACCAAAACGGCTAATCTTGGTTTCATCTGAGCAGAGCGCCATCTGTCACATGTCCGCTGTGTCCTGTACACAGGTAGTGGGAGCTTCTTTCTTCTTGCCACTCTTCCGTAAAGGTCAGATTTGTGTTGTTTGGAGGCTGGAATGTTGGTTTTTAAGCTAACCCTGCGTTAAACTCTTCCACAACTTTAGCCCTGACCTGTCTGCTGTGGTCCCTAATGTTGTTCCCTGATGTTCTAACAAACCTCAGAGTTCCTCCACGGTTATACAGAGATTTAATTACAAACAGATGGACTCTGCTGACTCTTTTATATGCATTTGGTTCCTTTTAGATTTTATTAGACCAGTGTATAAAATCTGGATAAAATGCTGGGAACTTGACAAACCTTGGAAAAGTTCAAGAGGTGTAAATACTTTTGCAAGGCACCGGAACACAGCTCCTGTGTTAGAAGCACTTAAAAGAGAATTTAAGAGAATTATATGGCTGTTGAGTGGTGAGATTGTCAGTGTGGTGCAAAGATGGTCGCCACACGTCACTCACTGAATGAAGCCGACGTGTCCAGTTGTTCATCCGTCTACCTTCTCAATGGACTTTGGAAACTGATAGTACCCCCCCCCCATCCTGGTTCGGCCCCCTCCAGCACCCAGACAGACAAAGCCCAGTTCAGCCTGTCAACTCCTGGACATCTCCAATCAGTCTTCCAGCTGCAGCTCCTCCGGAGCATTGTGAAAGGGGTCCTTTCTGGCAGAAAGGCTGCAGAGAGGTGGGAATTAAGTGGGGGTCAGAGAGCACAGTGGCTCAGTCAGCCAGGGCATTATCAGGCCTGTCTATCAGTCTTACAAACAGCCGCTCAGAGTCTGCTTCTTCTCACTTTGGCGTGCCAGGAGTGCTGTTTTTCTGGGACTGGTAATGGGGGAATTAAAGGTTTGGTTTTGTACAGTTATTCTTAACTAAAAGTTGTTTGGCCATCTCCTCTTTGGTTGTTACTGGAGTATTTTGTATTAGATTTTTCACTGAATAAAGTGGAGTATTTCTCTGTGCTCTGCTGCCCTCTACAGGCTGGATCCATGGTGTTCTCACCTCTCAGGATTGCATGGCATTTGGAGGGAACTTCCTTCACAACCTCAATATTGGCATGCAGCTCAGGTAAGCACCTCCTACATGCTTTTTCTTTGCCAGTAACAATCTGTTACTGTGTAAATAAACCCTTTGGTTTGTACTGTAGGTGTTACGAAATGGAGCGTCGCCTGAAAACTCCAGACCTCTTCAAGTTCCCATACTTTGAGGCCATTTGTTGGTATGTGGCTAAAAACCTCCTGGAAATGCTAAAAGGTGAGAGCGTAATGTAAACCAGACATCCAGTTCTGTGTTTCTGTAGATGTAGCAGGATAAACCCTGAATTCTCTGTCGATTGTTTCAGAGCTACGTGAGGACAACTGTCCACCACCAACCTACCTTGTAGACGGAGTCAGGGCTTTAATCAGCGCTCTGAGGACTTGGTTGAGAAGAGAGGTGAGAGACGCCAGGGATCTTCCCATTCCTCCTCTGCCTGTTTTGTTGTTACATCAGAAGACATCAGAGTTTGTCCTCATCTAGTGGGCGGACGTCCACCCACTATGCAGACCTCCTGCTCACCTTCACTGTTGCTCTTCCAGGTGACCGAGCCCACCAGTGAGGTACCGGATAACATCAGGCCCAACCATCTCATCAAGGAGCTGACCAAGGAAATCCGCTACCTGGAGGTAAGGATGAACTCTGCCTTCCTTCCTTCTGTCTACTTTATACTTTAACTTTAAACCCAGGCTTAAAAGGACTGGGAACTCTGGACATTTGGACATGGGAAACATAAAGGAACCTTGCCAGCTGCAGTTCAATAAAACCGGTCTCTTATATTGAAATCAATATATTTTTCAATGGTGTTACATTATCAGATTTAGCCCTTAAAACAAAGTGAGAAGCGCAGAATTTAGAAAATGTCTGATTTTGATCATTAGCTGTTGGCCTTGACGAGTCAGGTGTCCCCTATGTCCACCCAGGAGGAACCAGTGAGTGGTAGCAAGCTGATGAAATCTCAGGGAAGTGGACTACTGCCTGGAGTGAACGGCTTCCTCACCACCCGGGCACTGGAGAGGCTGTGCCAGGCGCGCCAGGCGAGGACAGCCGCCAGGCGGCTTAGGGAGCAGCAGCAGCAGGCCCCCAAGGTGCCCTCCAACCTGGACATCTTGGAGCAACACACGATGGAGGTGCTGAAGAGGGTGGAGGTGGGACCACTCGAAGAGGTGAAGATGAGTTTTTATGTTTCCTCATCAGGAGCCTTAATGTCATTAATCTCATGCAAAAAGCAGGTTCCAACTTGTCAGATCTGCTGGTTTTTAGTTTACAGGAACCTGAAAACTTAAACTAACACATATGAGCGTATTTTATTTTTCAGGTAGATACATTTCAAAGCTCAGCTGTTGCGAAAAAAACTCCTGAAATTAAGTTTTCGGTGGGCTGCCCCCCTATGGCCACCCTATAGAAAACTTTCCATAGCCACCACTGATTCAGCGTGAGGCGTTCAAACCTAAGAACCCCATTACACTCAGGGTTCCTGTACAGTCTTAGAAAGCTTGGGATTTCCTTTTATCAATTTCAGGCTCTGGAGTGTCCAAAAATATTGGGTGTAGCAAAATATTTGGTTTTTCCAGACTAAGCTGTAAAACTGCTATTTCTTCAAAACAGAATAAAGGTGCCAAAGTTCACAAACTGTTTAGGAACCACTGTTTTTAGCTTTGGATGATACGGTTCTGATTTGACGAGTCCAACAGTTATAGATTTTTGAAACAGATCTGATCCAGAACCTGCGTTAAAGTAGTTTTAATGTTTTGTCCTCAAATGTCAAGAATGTTACAAAAACTGCTGGAAAACATCTGGATTGAGTTTGAAACGCTGGTGGTGGCAACATCATGCTGTGGGATTGTTTCATTGGAAGTTTTTACTGGTGCATTTCATAAAGTGGAATAGCTTCAAAAATGTCCATTGTAACCCAACAGCTACATGGTTGAAACCTGGACCCAACAGAACTGTTCTTGGAATGGATAAAACTGGCTAACATTAAACTTCTGAGATAGATCAAACCTCAGCATGCCCAGCCTCTGCCAGAAACCAACCAGTTTAAATAAACATTAATGTTAATTATTATAATTATGTTAATGTGTTTAGTAGAGGTGCTGCTTGCTAATGGAGATTTAACCTGGTGTTAACAGAGATGTAGTTATACGTTAGAGCCTGTAGGGGGAACCAAATCCTGTTTTTATGTTGCAAGTTGTTGCAAAGTGGAAAGAAAACTTGTTAAATCAACCATTAAAAGCCCTAAACTTATGAAATTCATACCCTTCATAAGTTTATGTACATTTGGATCCGAACCGCAGATATTATGGCTCTGTTTCACACTCATTAGCATCTGTTAATGCATCTTTGAAGACATTTCTCTAAAAACTACTATGTGTAAATATGTCTGCTGCTAAAATATTGATGGCATCTCATCCCCTCTCCTCCAGGATCCAACATTTTGTGCCAAGGTTCTTGGAAAGTTCAACAAAGTGTCGACCGCATCGGCGGCAGCAGCTGCAGCGGCTGCAGAGTCCCTGGAGGACAACCACCTACGCCTCATGCTGGTCAACGGCAGAATCATCCGGTAAGAGTTTCCTGAGGGAACATCCCAACATGTGTATGCGATGTATTTGGAGTGATTTATAACTCTGTATCTTTGATTTCCTCAGGGTGGAAATAATTCTACACCATGTTGTTTAATTTAATGACATTTCTTTGGTATCTGGTAGATTTGCCTTTTAACTATACGAACTGGATCAGTTGTTTTGGGTTTCCCTCAAAAGCTTCTCCCTGAACTCGATAGATTCTCTATGGGGTTCTGGTCAGGTCCGTTTGCTGGCTAATCAAGCACAGCAACACCGTGGTCATTGGACCAGCTTCTGGTGGGCCAGTACCAAGTCCTGCTGGAAAATGAAAACCATCTCCATAAAGGTTGTCCGCAGAGGGAAGCATGGAGTTCTGTGAAACTTCCTGGTAGATGGCTGCATTTACTGTGGACTTCAGAAAACCCAGTGGACCAGAACCAGCAGATGACAGTGCACCACAAATCATCACTGACTGTGGAAATTTCACACTGGACTTGAAGCAACGTAGATTCTGAGCCTCTCCACTCTTCCTCCAGACTTTGGGATCTTGATTTCCAAATGAAATCCAGAACTTACTTTCATCTGAAAACAGGACTTTGGACCACTGAGCAGCAGTCCAGTTCTCTTTCTCCTTAGCCCAGGTAAGACGCTGGTAGACATGCATAAGATTCATCCGTGTGTAGCAGCTCTTGATGCTCCGACTCCAGCCTCAGTCCACTCCTTGTGAAGCTCCTCCGAATTCTTGAATTATTTTTCTTGTCAATACTCTGAAGGCTGCGGTTATCCCTATTGCTGAGGCACCCTTTACCACCACACTTTTTCCTTCCACTATACTTTCTATTAATCTGCTTGGATACAGCACTCCTTGAACAACCAGCTTGTTTATCAGTTACCTTTTGTGTCTTACTGTCTATGTGGAGGGTGTCAGTGACTGTCTTCTGGACATCTGTCCAGTCAGCAGTCTTCATGGTTGTGTCCTGCTGACCCAGAGTCAGAGACCATTTAGAGGCTCAGGAAACTCTAAGCTGCTTGTGGAGTTTCCAGTATTTAACCTTTAACAAATAAAAATGTTCTGAAACAGTGAATTTTGGATTTTCACTTTCAAAATTACAAGAAATAAAGGCTTGAAATGCTTCATTTTGTGTAATGAATCTAAATAATATTAGTCCTACTTTCTAAAGGAAGTGACAAAAAGTACGATATTCTAGTTGTTTGACTTTTTACTTGTAATTTAATGGTGTGATTGTGGTCATCTATTTGTCCCATCTGTCACCAAACCTAAACCTTCTGGCTGATCTCTTGAGATGTTTCTTCAGTCTTTCTTCATGATGGTATCTATTTTGTGAGGTGCCCCAGCTCACCCTCCAACCCCACAGCATGATGCTGCCACTATTGTACATCACATTTGGGAGGGTGTTGGCTTCCCACAGGCTGGAAGCTTCCTCTTTTCTCCTCCAAGTGTAGCGATGTCAAAAATAAAACTATCCTAATGAACTTGCAAGAAACGTTGAATCTGACAAATGTGAATAATTAAATATGTGGGTTCTGTACATTTGCTTGTGTGTTCAGAGATTTAAGGCGACCAGGGAGCAGCCCCGTAAAGACAGACGGGGAGCAGTCATCTGTTGACCAAAGCCCATCAAAGAGCTGTGTGGATGTGAAGCTGGAGGGGATGGAGGGCAGCACAGCTGAGGGGGCTCCTCTAGGTCCAGGAGGTCTGGACATGAAGAATGAACTCAGGGGCGAGGCCTCAGGACACTCCAGCGTCTCAGACATGGAGTCAGACAGCGACTCTCCCTCAGAAGTAAATAATTTATAACAGAGAAAAACCACATTATTGTGATGCTGTGAGCTGATGATTGTTGCCGTGGTTACTGAGACATCTCTTTAAATCTGCTCTGTCATTCTAGAGTAAAGCATTATCGTCGTCATCATCATCGTCCTCTTCTGACGATGATTCAGAGAGTTCCGGAGAGGAGGAAGAGGATGAGAGGAGCTCAGCTCAGCAGGCAGGCTCAGGGCACAGCATCGAGCTGGACCAGTCGGGTCAGAAACTCAGGCACAAACACAAACCACTCAAACGGTGAGGAAAAACTGTCCCAGTGGGGCAGCTTTTTAAAATATGCAGAACTCTGATTAGTGATGGTTGTTCTGCTGGCTCCTGCAGAGAGCGTCCTACCTCACCCAGCACAGAAGAGGCCATTCAGGGGATGCTGTCCATGGCTGGTCTGCTGTGCACCTCAAAGCAGGAGGAGGCGCCGTCGCTTCAGGAGTCCTGGTGGTCCGGTTCGAGCCAGCGCTCGCTGCAGGAGGCGGCACACCACCATTGCAGGCTGCAGGGGGACAAGAGCCACATGGATAGCCAGGGCAACAGCAGCAGCGAGGCCTGGGACAATCAAGGGCTCCCCAGCCCCAATACAGAGTACCAGTACTGTGACCCCTCAATGTCTCCACCTCTGCACCCTTCCAAGAGGAACGCCCCCAATCCCCCACCTATCAGCAACCAGGCTACAAAAGGTCTGGCAGTCAGATTATGGCTGATGAATGTGTTAATGATCATCAGAAGCTGAACATAAAGTGATGATTAGTTTATGGTTGCGTGTCAGAATGCTGCTTCTAATTTTATTTTCATCTTTTGTTTTGTGTTCCCAGGTAAAAGGCCCAAAAAAGGAATGGCAACAGCCAAACAGAGACTCGGCAAGATCCTTAAACTCAACAGACACAGTCGTGTTTTTGTTTAACGCTCTCCCTCAAACTGAAACAAGACTAAAAAAATGTCGTTTGGGGTCTGTTCTCAAAGAAGTAAAAAAAAAAACATTTGTGTTTGCTTTGTGCTGTGGAGATGACAGCGAGGGAAAATCGACGCATTGCCTGGAGACGACCGTAACGATCCTCACAGAAAAAGCACACTAAGAACAAGCAGGAAGCGGAGAGAGGAAGTGAGAAAAGTCGATTTAATCGGAAGTTTCTGCGGGCATTCAAGTGGGACTAAGACACATTTGCTCAAATTTCCGCTTCAAATTTAACTTGCTTCTTCCCTGCAAGCTGAACAGGAGGAAAGGAGCAGGTTGACGCTGAGCTGCGCCTCTCGGGTCGGGACTTGGCAGAAAACGTGGTGCTTAAAAAGAAAAAAGGAGGCGTTGGACTGATATTTCAAATGGTGCTTATTGTTTTGTATTTTTCTTCCAGCTGTGCTTTCCCCTCCTTCCCTCTTTTTATCTCAATCACACCAGCAATAATGACTTTGGGGCGAGAGGAAAGGCTGAGAGGCGGCAGTGGGGTGAGCGTTGCAGACAGGATCCTCTCTTCTCTGCACTGTTGATTAGAGCTGAGAGGAAGTTACTCAGTGCTGCCTCTCTGTGAATTTGTTTTCAATAGGATTTATGAGTCATTAACTCTATAAATGACTCCTGATTAATTTATTTCTCATTTTACCAGGTTTTTTTTTCAGTGTGTTTATGGATAATGATGTATTTATTAATTGAAAGAATTGATTTTATTACAAAATGACCATGAAACCTCTACAGTTTTGAGGGTTTTTCCTGTTTTAAGAGGTTTCTTTTTCTTTGCTTTTTTTATGTTTAGCGAACATTTTTGTAAATGTTGATGTTTTTGTCTGAATAGCAGTTTATCTACGAGCCCTTTCTAACTTTCTGTCGTCACAAATCTTTTCCTTCTGCGGTTGACTTGATCCTGTGTTGATTCTCCTCTCTTCTGGTTGCTCCCGGTGATTTTTTGGCGATGTGTGAGTAGAGACTTAGGTTAGGTTTTCTGTTTTTGTTTTTTTTAACTTTCATATCCACACCTGAGCATTCTCAGTTAGTGCCACTTACCTTTAATTAGCAAAAACAAAGTATCTGAGCCACTGTGGTCAGTACAAAGCACAGTACTTGAGTAGTTTTTATACCCCTCTGAACTTTTTTACATTCTGTTGCTTTAAAGGCACAAACCTTAATGTATTTTATTTGGATTTTGTATAAAAGACCAACATAGTAGTATAATAGTGGAGGGAAATGTATACTTTTTTTATATATAATAAGGGATGCCTACCAGCTTACTGTCGCTCCTGTTAGGACAGCTACAGGGTGCCAAGTAACGCGCCAGAGGGGATTTAACTTAACTGAAAGGATACTCTCATAATAGTTCAAGTCCTTTCTTTTCTTTTAACAACTGAATATAAAGAAGAACCTGAAAAAAATTGGCTAAAACTCTTGGTTCCCACAGCATGCTTCTGTTTCGCTTTTCAAACAATACATTACCTTGTGTTGCAAGTTCAAGGGGTGCAAATACTTTTTCCAAGTGACTGTAGTCTATATCCAGAAGTTAACAATGAGGAACTTCAAATGGGAATGAGTGAGTTTTCTTGTATAGCAGTGATGTTGTGAAATGTGTGCAGTTCTTCACTCTCAGGGAATGATGCCATGGACAAAACCTCCGATTAACCACCAGCCACATGATGGATGCAGACAGGACGCTCTCAGCACTCGCCCAGGACTTTAAGGAAGTCCTGCTTCAGAGATGCTGAGGTTTGTTTTAATATTTCCAAAAAAATAAAAAATAAAAAACCTTTTTTTAAAGGTTTTTCAGGTTGCACAAACACACTGTTACCAGTCAGTCGTTGAATCTTTCAGCCTAACCGGAGTTTGGTGTTGTCCCTCACCCTTCCAGGTCGTGTTCAGCTCAGTGTTACTCATTCATCACCCTCTTGGAGTCAACTCTGACCTCATAAATGAGCTGCCATATAGCTTTAAGACCGTTCTGTGAACAGTGCGAGGCTGGGAAAGCTTTTCTCAGGTTGACCTACAAGTAACTGTGTGATTAATCACAAACCAAGTTGGTGTTAATCACTTAGCTAGGCTGATTTCCTCATTCTTTTCTTACACTACACTCTTTTAACTTTGAAACTCTTTGCATGTTGAGTCATTGAAGAAAAAAGAAAACACGAGCTGGCCCGCAGGCAGGGTTTGTTTATAAGCTGTAGTATTCACCCCACAGGGCAGGATTTATCACCCCCCTCCCTTACTGCTCTTTCTGCTTTTTTCACATTTGTGTTGTGTGTCGGCTCTTGCAAAGATGGCTTCTGATTTGAAATATACAAACACTGGCTAACTGTGACACTGTTGATGCGTTGCATTTGTTTCTGCATTTCAAAAATCGCTTGTAAATAAAACTTATGAAATAAAAACAAGGCTCTTGTTAAATTGAATTTAAAAGAATTTCATCTGCAGCCTGGAAAAATATGAAATTTAAACGTTTTATGGATAAATTTGGAAAATGATTTGTATTTCAAGGCTTTAATCCCTTGGTGAACTTTGGAAATTTTAGTCTACAGAAGTACGAAATTTTGAAATGGACATTAACAACCAGCCTCTCAGTCTGATGCAAGTCTGGACTTTGACTAGGCCAATCCAAAACCAAGGCCAAATGTGCTTGAGCTTAAGGTTCAGGACTGAATGAATGTTTTCCTTGAGGGGAAGCATCCCCGACCATCACACCACCAACACCATGTTTGACTGAAATGCTGTTGGTTTCACACATGATGGAGGAAGACACAGGATTTTCTGTTTAGTCCGAGAACAAATCCCAATAGTCTTGGAGATCAAGATGTTTTTAGCAAACGTGAGACGGTCCTTTGTGTTCTTTTTAGTCAGTTTTGGAGTTCATCTCTACCAGTTCTTTTTTGTTGAATCCTGAACTCTGACCTTAACTGAGGCCTGCAGCACTTTAGATGATCTGGGTTCTTTTGTGGCCTCCTGGATAATTTTGGTTCACCACCGTTTCATGTTTTCTAAATTTGTTGATAAAGGTTCTCAATGGGCTTCTATGGAGTCCATAGCCTTAGAAATGGCTTTCTGACCCTTTCCAGACTGATGGACGTCAGTGACTTTGTTGTCATTAGTTTTTGAATCTCTTATCAGGACACATGTTGCTTTTAGCCCTACTTCATGTCGTCAGACTGGCTCCGTTAAAGTGAAATCTCTAATATTTCTAACATAATATAGCTAACAGTTTGTTTTTCAGGAATCACATTTCTTTTAAGGCTTTTAAAATCCTGATGTGGTGAAATGAGTTAGATGTCAAGAGTTTAAACCAAACATGTTCCTTTGGGTGTTTGCTTCCTGCCTCCAGTCTGAATTAATGGTTTCACATCTGTAATTTTTCTCCAAAAGAATCAACAGAAAAGAAGAGTTTAACTTAAAGATAACTTTATTGAGCTATGTACACAACGATGACTTCAGAACATCTGGAAGATGCAAAACAGCTTCAGTTTGTTGTGGTCATCTGTAAAAGAAATAAGCTTGTTTAAAAACAGTGGAAAAAATATAACAGTTTAAGGCCCATCCAGCTAAAACAGAGTTATGAACCTGTCATATTTTCAATCAACTCTCCATCTGTTCCTTCTAAGCGGAAAGACTCGATCTCTTCTAGTGGTTTTGACTGATGGTCTGAGGTGTCCTGAAGGTTTTGCACCAACAAACTGATTGAGATGTCTCCAACAACAGAGCCAGCAGCCCGCTGAGAATGAATGGTTTTACACTCTTCAGCTCAGAGTGTAAAAACCAACACATGTACAGATGTTTTCAAAACACCATGGTAGGTCCTGCATGAGACTGCTTTAGAAACATCTGCAAGAGAACCTGGCTCCTGGAAAGCAACATTAAATGCTGAGCTTGGTTTAGTTGCATTATTTTTGCAAAATACTGCAACTAATAGTTTTCCACATTGGACATGGAGAAAAGTAACTGTAAAAATGGCAAGTTAAGAATGATCTGCTCTAAATGAGCCAGGCAATTGTTTCTGAAACAAACTGAGATTTGCTGTGGTGCAAATAAAATAAGTTTTATTTCTAACAATGAGAACAGAGAGGAGCACCTTTAGTCATCATCTGGTGGGATGCCGAGCTCCTCATCGGTCCATGCAGAGGCATCAGGCCAGGGGAAATGACCCTGCAGAGAAAGGTAGGAATCTTTTCTTAAATGCAGTTCAAATAATCATCCTCCCAGCTTTGAGCACAACATCTAGCACTCTCATTCAGCTGCAAAACAACCCCACCTATAGACTTAATATTTGAATGTAAGTACATTACAGCAGTGCTGTGTATCTCTTTGCTCTAACAATGGGCTCCGCTTCTCATCAGAACCCCTTCATTAGGCTAAAATTAGAAATCATTGCAATGTGTTGGAAGTGTCGTGCATTTCTGAGGTACGTTTTCTGCTCACAGCGCCTTGGTGAAACAAAATTTAATAAGAACGTTTGGGAAAATCTCCTTGGTCTTGAATCCATTTTAATATTTTCATTATGCAGCATCCCACTTCCTCTCATGCAACTGTATTAAGTTGCTAAAGTCTTTTCACCTCAGGTTTTACTTCATTAAGTAAACTGCTTGAGGCCACAGCAGGTCAAACACAAAGATATCAACCTCGTCCAAAAGCATCATTAGACCTGGGCATTCAGGGCTTTTTAGAAAACAGCCCCAGATCTCATGAAGACCATCACAATTATAGCCAATTTTATTGAGAAAATATGCAGATTTGTTGCCATTGTGTATTTCATACAATCAACGTGCTTTTTACAAAACATTGCACTAACTGAACGCAAAACTACATGGATGCACAGCTGATTGTTGCTCTCAACTTGTCTCAGCAGTCAGGTAGCTGTTGTCTTTATTCTGTGAGTCAGAGAGAAAGTTTGCTTCTCCAGCTGCAGGAACATCAGAGCTGATTTTATGCAGCTCGTCTCGTTTAAGACGAACATTTCTTCTGCTGGAGCAGATGAGAAATGCATTTCAAACGGCGCAAGAGAAACCAGCAAGAACAGATGTATATATTATTAAACACATCTACTTTTTTCTCTCCCAAAGAGGCCTTTCTTTGGACCTGGGATGCTTTTTCACTCCACCTCTGTATGGTCCTTATACTAGATTTGTGGTCCAGTTAATTTTTGGGGCACAAACAAACTGAATCGAATTGTACGTGACCACTGCAGCGTATTTTGCTGTCATGGCCAGTGTGTGTGTGCTTTTTAAAAAGAGTTAAGCAAAAAACCAGAGGAATATATTAAAGTTAAACTACATTATCTAATTTAGCCATTTTATTAACCCTAACTGAAGTATTTTGGTCCTTTATTCCAGCTAGTAACACGTCTAAATTAATGGTAATATTCTGTCTATATACACAGTACTGGAGAAACATTAATATTTTAATATTAAACTAACTAAATATCATGCAAATACGAAAATTCAACTATTTCTTTGCGGGGCTAAGCCCCCAAAGTGTCGGGATCCTAACACCGCCTCTGGCCTAAAGTAAACAAATGTGTTTATGTTGCGCCAACATTAATATAAAGAGTTAAAAATAAATGATGTATTTCCTCTAAAATACCGTTTAACGTTAATGATAGTCTAGAAATAGGACAGATTCATCTGTAACTGCCAGCCGCTGCTGCCTGTTGCATTCACCCCCCTCAACCACCACCACCACCCCGCTTCACATACCAGGACCGCATCTGGATCATGCCAGCAGTGCCAGAGGATCCAGAACCACATGGCCCCACTGATGAGTTCGGACTCGAACTTCTGTTTCTTGGTTAGCTGGGGATACTGTCTGTACTGAGGCTCGATGTGCGGTCCGCCGCTGGCTCTGAACCAGAAAAACACGAGTTAAACATCCGTATTTAATCAAGCTGCTTTCTGATGTAGGTCCTGCGGATTTATGGTCAGGTTTCTACACCTGCTAACAGATCCGGGTAATTCTGCAGCTAATGTTGCAGCTAGCTTACTTTCTGCTTGTTATCCTTCCTGGGCCGCTCCTGAGCAGCCGAGTTCCGGTCCAGATGACTCCTAACGCCCTTCCAAAGGAAGACATGGTCGATAATTTACTAAGAACCCGTCCAGTAAGGGGTTAGATTTGGACAAAATGCTACCGAAGTCACCTTCCCTCTTCTGGTCAATAAACGACCTCGGAGCAACGTCAGCTCCGATTGGACAGGAACTGACGTCATCGTTCATTGCTCGTTAAACACAGCGCCCTCTTTCGATCAGTATGGAAAATAACATGTTGTGCCGTTTAACTTTTATTATTCACAATGTTGGAATGATGGAGGGATAAATGGATGAATGAATCATGGTACTCGATGGCCAATAAAGCAATCAGTAGATACTAGGTAGAGCCAGGTGAGGTTGTTCAGGCATCTGATCAGGATGCCTCCTGGGAGCCTCTCTTTAGAGGTTCTCCAGGCATGTCCAATCGGGAGGAGACCCCAGGGAAGGCCCAGAACATTTGGAGGAGCTACATATCCCATCTGGCCTGGGAATGCCTTGGGATCTCCTAGACTGAGCTGGAAGATGTTGCCAGGGAGAGGGATTTCTGGGGTTCCCACCTGGACCTGTTGCCCCAACAACCTAATCTCTAATAAGAGGAAGACAATGGATGGATGAATGATTGGATGTTCTTTATATAGAGCTCGTAGGCCTGTATCGACTGATGTGTTTTTCCCCTTTACCATTTTGGAGTACATCTTTTTGGACCGGCCAGAGGACGTTTTAAAGTGACTATGAGTCACTTCGTACCAGCTGATGTGTAGACCTACTCAACTATCAATCTAGTGCAGTAAACTCATGCAACTTACTACTGTAAGTAGAATAATTTTGTGTGGATAGGTCGCAAACTCTGGCACCAGCCCCGGGGCCCACATCCTCCTGAATCTGGCCATGGGTACTAGAGTAATAGAAACCCAACAGTCCTGAACCAGGCTGGTTATAGTTACTAAGAAAATGTGAGTAAAATGGCTCATTCCCAACATTATTGAGAAGAAAAACGTACTTTGATTAAAAAGTTTGATTTTTACCCAGGAAAACTAACAAAGCCAAGCAGAAGTGAGCTGAAATGATCTGAGATGCTTTAAGATGGAACCCAAAACCAGAAAAACCATCCCAATTGATCTAGGAATAGCCTAAATCGCAAGACTAAGCCAATGATCGGCTCCAAAGAGACAGGGCAAGGCAAGAAGCCCCACAAAGTCTCTCTGTTGGAACATAAGAATGTGCTAAAGAGGTTACAATCTGTAAATGAATGCACTGATCAGTCTAAAGAGAAATGGAGCAACATTTAATTTAAACCCAACGTGGAGGCAGTTTATACAAATTCCTTTAGGCAAAAGTATATGCAGACAGCTGTATCTGTCTTTATTTTACTGAGGTCCTTTCATATACTTGACTTCCAGGTCACTCTGCAGAATTGTGGTTGAGCGGCGCCACATATTTAAAGGCCATTTTTTCAAAACTACCTTTTGTCCATTAATGAATGAAATCACAATCTGAAAGCGGCGTTTACAAATGTGACTAAAAGGCACATTATTAAATTGTGTACTTTTTAAGCTTTCAGTTTCAACAAGAAAAAAATGTATAAAAAAGTATATTGACATTTGCTGCATAATTGCCCCACCCCAACATATCTTTTTATTCTGTGTGACCATCCAATTAGTCATTTATGAGGTATATTTTCTACTGTTTTTCCTATTTTTAAGAGGAAACAGCCTACAGAGACGTAGATCGGAAAAAAAAAATCCTGGATACCATATTATAAAATTATAGCGTAATCTTTAAATAATTAAATTGAAATTCGCATAGTTTTTTAAACGTCTATCCCATAGGTAATTACTTCTGTTGTCCACTTGATGGCCCCAAAGATCAACACACATTTAAATTGGGTGAGGTTTCTTTTTAGTATTCTACAACTTCTTAAACATTGTTCCTTAAGATGAAAATCGGGTGCTTGTGTAGCATAAATCACAACATTTGGAGTGATTTAATGTTTCTGTCGTGTGTTGGGAGTTTTCCCACAGCAGAAAAAAAGCACTTTCTCCACCGGCACTGCTTAGATTCCCAAAAACTGAAAAGCTAGTCAAAAGCTCCGGGTTCAACTCTCGATCTGAGGTGTTTTTCAGTTAAGAACAGTCCAGGGCACGAAAACAGGAAATTACATTGTTTCGAGGGCGCGCACGGCGCCGCCGCCCAAACAGGGAAAGAATCTCGACGCCATCTTGTTTTAGATCGAGAACCAGTTTCACAAAATAAAAAAGTAAGCTACGTGTCATGATTTGACAGAAATCTCCTATATTCTGTGTAGCCATTACACGTTACAGATATAGCTTATTTAAAATGTCACCCATATTAATGCTTTAATCCAAAACGGACATTAATTTGACATTGTTACCTAATGGCGCCTGGCCGTTACTGCTCTCCGGTTGCGCCCCTCTCCCCTCTCAGCTCAGAGCCCGCCCACAAATACTAACTGCATGATGTCATCATAAACCAACCATTTCTCAAAAATGACCCTTTTCATCACTCGCTTTCTTCCTTTTTTATTTTAAGGGACCAACACAAATCCCATATCCCACCACCAAGTCTTAACGTGAATGAATCAAAACCCATCTTCAAACGAAGAAACAAGATGGCGATCGAAAGAAAAAGGCTGTCTCATTTCCCGAAAATTCGACCTGTGATGTCTGAGTCCTCAACGGCCGTTCATTTCCGACTTTTAAAACAAGAGGAGAACGGACCGAGCCTTTTATACTGCAGCCGTCGTCCTCAAAGTTTGCGCGAGCATCAGCAGTTGCTGCTGTCTCGCAAAAAGGCGCATGCGCCAGTGGGTGCAGTTCAGGGTGGGGGAGGGTCGACGAATGGAAAGGATGAGCACATCCTCCCTGCACATATGATGTCAAAGGGATTTCTGCACACACACTACTGTAGAGAGGTATCCTGTGATTTATCGTATGAAACCTTACTTTATGGAATAAATGAATAAATAAGGACTGGTGAAACACATTTTACACTGACTTTACCTAATAAAATTTTATTTAATCATGCAGTGAATCTTAAAAGTATATGCATCCTTTTAAAAGGTCAGGTTTTGTGATGTAAAAAAATGAGAAGATAAATAACTTAAAAAAATATTTTCAGAACTTTAAATTCCCATTCATGAAGCCCATCTTTTGTTGATTTGAACTCACTGTGATGCTGAAGAGTAAAAACCCTCTTCATCGCTACCTTTCTAGTGGACACCTGATTGATTTTCGGTCAGAACTGACTGCCCATTGGAACTGTTAATGTTTTTATTCTCGTTGTCAAAAACCTCAGCTCCATCTGAAGAAAAGTGACCCCACATCATGATGCTGCCACAGCCATGTTTCACTGTGGGTATGGTGTGCTTTTGGTTTGTCGAGTTTTCATAAGATCTAAGCGGAAAATCAGCATATTTTTTAACAAAAGTAAAGGTTTGAAAACATCAGTCTGTGTTTAGTTAATCTATATAAGAGGACTGAATGAACTTTTCAATGATACTGACTATATATACGCACAGGTTTGCCATTTTAACACAGGTGTGCACACTTTTGAAAGCCACTGTAGCCTCCCACCACCCCTGGTCATGTAATGGCTCCAGAAATAAATTTACTTTAAGTCTATTTTACGTTCCCTCTTTTAGCAACAAGTCCATGTCACTTTATTAAATGGTTTCTTACAAGCTCAATAATATTTTAGTTGTCCAGTCTGTGTGTATCTGTTCACAATTTAATTTTACACCATAAAACACACATCTTGTATAAAAGGTTACATAATAGGTTAGCCTTCTGCTGAGTTGTGATGGATTTGGGTGATCCTTAACAAGCGTGATAGTACTAAACACAAATCAAGTCATTTCATTGTTCAGTAAATTGCAACAAATCTAACATGTTATTGTAAAAGAAATCATTAAATAGACAGAAAACACAAAACAATGGAACAAATTATTTAAGAGTTTAAAGAATTAAACACTTTTAATGTACATAGTTGCAGTGGGGAAAAAATCATACATTAAGACCTACATGTATTAAATTTTTATGTATGAACTTGCAAGATGTGTCCTTGCTGAGTCCACATTGTCATGAAGAGTGCGTAATTTATTTTTTTTATTCGGTTCCTTTCCGTCCTGAGAGGGGAAAATAGGAAACAGAAGAGGAAGCAGTTAATTGGTTTAAACAAAACCTCCTGATAAAAACATTCCGACAGCTGACTTCACTTTTAAACCGTTATCGTTCAGATAAGACGACTCTTAAAAACGCTCATTACGAACTACTTTGGAGTATGGGAATTCAGCCATAGAAAACAGAGTATTTAGAGTTAAAATTGCTTACCACATACATCTGGTTCATTTTACACAAAGCATTTTGTACATGTTGTTATACCTTATTCAACTTTAATGTCGAAAATATTTGATTGTGGTTATTCCGATTTTATTCTCAAACATTGGACATAATTTATGCAATATCTGCTTAAAATTTGGGGAAAAGCGTTCTAAATGGCAAGGAATCCCTGTAACAGTAAATATATATTCGCCAGCTGTATTACTGTCTAAATAAATGCAGATTTTATGTTTTTGTACAAATAATTTGATGTGGGGCAGCTGAAACGTGTACAGTCCCTGAAGCTTTCTTCGGAAGACTCATGCTCGTGAACGCGCATGGAGACCGATCACGGAGCCCCTGTCAAACGGGTAGTGTAGCCCCGCAGAATGTGGAGGCGGAGCCCATTCATGGGGGAGGCGGAGTCTCGGGAGTCCTGGCAGGGCCGCCATTTTTTGCACAGGGAAAAGAGACTGGTTTTGAAGGGATCTAATTTCTAAAAGTCGCCGTTGACTGGGGCTCTAAGGCTTTTTCTAACGGTTTCGTATCCATTTCTCGCTATATTTGGGGTCCCGACGCAAATTAACTGGTGCGTGTTTTCTTCAGAAACAGGAAAAGGAACCTACAGATAAGACGTTTGAATACAAACATTTTAAACCTAGGCTAGGAATCCGCAGTGTGTGTACTGAAGTATTGTTTTGGTTGTGGAAGCTGCGACTGGGGTCTTACCCAGGTCCCCAAATTCGCCATTCAAAGCCTTTAGAGTGGATTTAAAAAGGTAAGTTAACTGTATTATGTGGCGATTATAGATAGGGGTTAAATGAAGCCTGAACGTGTATTGTTGTCTATAGTTAGCTAGCATGCTCTTGCCTGCTAACATGTCAGCTGAGAGTAGCTTGCTAACTTGCTGTTGAACCTTGGCAAATCAGAGTATGTAAGTGCTACGTTCATTTTGCTTGTTTGATGTTGAGCAAAACTTAAAAAAGCTTACGAAAGGGCACCAAATTTTACCAAAAGTATGAAGTTGTTAAGCCAACTGACCACTTGCTAAGTAGCGCATGCTACTATCTCAAATTAGCTTGATACAAACCGAATAAGGCTCTGACTTCTCGTTAAAAGCGCAGTAACCCACTACACGTCACGTTAAATAATAAATATAATGTTGAAGTCATAATCTGATTACAGTGACAGACGTTCGCAAAGTTAGAGTAGGGTTAATACTAATTTTAACTCGCAGCAACGTAACACGAAAACGCTACGATACATGGATCTGTCTGTCCACAAGCATAAAGTCTCCATTCAGAACATTAACACTGATGAATGTCGATTTGAAAACGCATCGTATGCTTTGCAAACGGTGCCTACACATGAACAGATGTGAAGTGGGAGTCACTCGGGTGTTTAGTTTGACATGCTGACACTGCGGGCCATATTGCGCACAGTTTTATTCGCTTTTGTGTACATACATTAATATGGGCAAAACGAGAGACTAACCACAATGACCGACAGCGTTTCAGTCTACATCTGCGTCTTACTTGTATACTAAATGAACAAGCTGGATTTTAGTCATTTTGTTATATTTCCAAATCGCATCACATCTAACATCCGATGTTGACCCTTATGTGTTTTAATTGCACAGATGTAGATTACCTCATCTTCACTACATGCATATTAATTGTATGTATAGAGCAACCCTAGTGTCATCTCCTACACAAAACAGTGCAACACCCTTTATTACCATGCAGTTATATTCCACTAAATTTGATAAAAGGCTGTCACAAAACGCTCCAGTTCATTTGATTATATTATATAGCTCATATACAGTATTTGTATTTAAAGAAGTAGTTAAAAGCGGCTTCTTAAGAGTTGCCTCGCCTTAAGGTATCATTTCCGTTCAGAAAAAACTGTGTACAGAACCACCGCTCAAAGCCCGAGAACAATGAGCCTTTTTATAAACAGCTACGAGGATATGTTTAGTTTATGTCCCAGGCAACTTAGAGCGAAGCCAGTTGTTGAAATACCTGAAATGCTTGGTTGCTTTACAGTTGTCTCCTTACAGTATCGCATTCATGTCAAGGCGGCATAACTATTACAACCAAAGTCATCATAGAAACCGATGTCTGCTACTTTAGAGCTCGGATAGACATGTTACGGTCACTTATTTTAGAGTTGGTGTGTGTAAGGATCAAACGCTGCAGCCATGGGGGAGGGGATATTCCACTTAGGTTGCTCGCCTTTCTCAATAAGTATCTCTACTGGCAGTCTTAGTCATTCTGAACCCTGCCGCTTCTTTTTTTGCACGCCCTGGCACCGATTACCGTATATAATGTTCAGTCGGCTTTGGTAGTCTGCTTGCTAATGTCGTCGGTCTTTCCTGTCTCTGACGACCCAAGCATTAATCCACTTCTGTCGTGTAACCGTCTACGCATTATGCTGTTAGCTTCCGCTAGCTCGGTTGTTACATACCGGGGTTATTTTTGGCCGTAGCTGCCCAGTAATGACCATAATTTCTGCAGCATCGTTTTAGGCTATCCTGCTTTCGTGTAAACGGCTGAAAAAATGTCCAATTCACCCAGTGTTTTGTCTTCATTGTTCCGAAAGCCAATACACGTAGCCCGCTAACATCACATTTCCAGAGGCTAATATAATAATGCTGGGCCCTGCGTTAACTGGCCGTGCGTTTCGACGAATTCACAACAACTCTAGGCGGTTAACAACACAGAAACTGTACCGACAGAGTGACACTTGGAGTAGAGTGTGTAAAAGAGTTGATTGAACGCATTCTTGGGGATTTTTCTTCCCACGGCGAGGCTCCCCTGGCTACACGCCGTCCTGAGAAAAGCGCTCTGAAAATGGCGACAGGCACCAGGGTGTTGTGGTAACATAATAGCAACGTTGTACCCTCTCCACACCCCTATCGGTAGGACTGACTGCAGCGCCGACACACTCGCAGAAAGGCAACTGCATAACACTTCATTTTTATTTTACTTCAGCTTAAAAAATGTCGAAAGAGCCTGGATTACACACTGGTCGTGAGAATTATTGAATACATTTATTTTCTCAAAACAAATAACGAAGCACCTTTGCATCGTGCGTCATTGCCTGTGCATTTGCTGCTGGTTCTTATGCTCTGATGTGGGTTATTCCTGTCATAGAGAATAAAACATAAGCTCATTAGATCATGCAGTTAGAAAATATGACTATTCTGTTTTTAACTGGAGAATATGAACTTATTTTAAATCACAAAACGGCAGTCAGATGTAATAAAAAACATGAAGGGTTTGCTGTATGTAATCTGTCAGGAATAATCCATAACAGTTACCCTCAAACAATCAATAGCGGTTTGTTTTCTTCATTAAGCTTCTTGTCAACCTTTGTAGTGTAAAATGAATGCAACTGATATCCTATTTAATTATTGGTTTGAATATGCATCTCCTGGGATCAGTAATTTAACATTTTAATATGCAAATATTTTATCAGCAGATAATCTGCTAAGAGTTATTTTTGCAAATGCATAACAAACTACTATACCAAAAAAAGCTACATATTTCCTGTTCAAGATAACTGCAATTTTTCATTTTCACTGCTGCCTCCAGAGTCCTTAAATAGTTAAACCATAGTTTATAAATGTGGCTGAAGTGAGTTTGCTTGTAGTGAATTTGTAAATCATATTTAGACTTCTTCATTGAGAATATATTTCATAGTCTTTGTACTTCATGTGAAACCAGGTTTATAGAGCACAATAAAATGCTTAGTGCCTCAGTCTGTTATTTATTTTTAAATGGTAGTAAAACAAAAGTTTATTTATATTGCACAATATTACAAATGGTCATCTAAAGACACTTTACGGTCACCTCCATTTTGTCTTAAGATATGCGATCTGATCTGGTCCAATTTGTTTGGTACAAACCAATCATGTAGTCACATTCAGACCCAGTATCACGTAGGGTAATATAATAATTACGGTACAGAAAAAAATTATTAAACAATTATCAAACAGTAATTTTAGAATTAAAATTTTTCAGATTCCTTATGCATCCAGATTTTATTAAATATGATACAGAATGCATTCATGTGAAATGGGCTGAATCTTAAAGCATAATGCATGACTTCTTGTGCTGTTCCAGTTAATCATATACTCATCTAACAGTAACATATTAATGAAAACATGGAAGAAAGTATATTGAACGCATTCTAGGTGTGGTGGAGTTTTAGACTGCCTATATACCACTTTGATTCCTGCTAAGAACCATTTTTTTACCCTTTACTCGTACAAATTAGGATGTCAGTTGTGTAAAATGTATAATATCTGCACAATCGTCTATACCTGAGCAATGTGTTGTCAGCATTCATTACATTACAGATCACATGCAAGGAAGGTAATGTAGGTTTTCAGAGGTAATGAACGTTTTTGCTCGTTCACCCTGCAGATTATACTTTTGTCATTTTCTGTACTCAGAAGATGCATCCTAACATGTCTATAGCATGGCTGACACAGAAGAAGCATGGGAACCCCCCCCCCCCCCCCCGCCCGCCGCCGCCGCACAGCACAATGCGAAATAAGCAGCTGAGCGAGAGTCAGTTTCAAGTCATTTAATAAAGTTAAGTGGTTACTGCTTAGTGTCTGATTATACCCTGCCCTTTAACACACAAAATCCCAAAGCATCACTCATCTTTGTATGAGTAGGCCCTCTGTTTAAATACTCATCCTTTCTTTTGGTCCATTTCGTAGCAGCACAGGTAGTGATAAACACCTAACCGGATTAATGTGAGCCTGATGGACATGTGAGTGATGGTGTGTGTGTGTGTTTTGTTTGTTGTGTTAACAAAGACTGAGAGCGGAGGCGTGGTGCCTCTCTTGTCATAGCGACAGAGCGAGTGGTGTGGATTCATGGCAGTCTCGTATGACACAGTGTCCTTTAAACCTAACTCGTCCTAGGTGCACTCTAAGAAGCTCATTTTATCAAAAAGCCAGCATGTAAGTAGGAAACTGTTCCTTCTTTCACTTTAACTGGTGAGAAGAAGTCAGAGAGGAATGTCTCAGGACATCTGATTCTGTATTGACATACTGACAAAGCCTATGAACGCAACCAACTCAAAAGCTTTTATGCTTCCTTTTAATGTTCTTCCATTTCCAGACCGTAAACCCTTATGTCTGAAACAGTAACACCTTTCTGTGTCTGTAGATGCACCTCACCATGTGGGACTAACCTGGGTAGCTGTTTCCCGGTCTCTGGTGGTCTCACATGTGTGGTGTCCAGACCCCAGAGACCCAGAGAGAAAGCTGAATGGCCCAGGAGCCCGGCTCAGTCACATGGCATCCCAGCTGGGAAGAGGAGCTGGGGCTCAGGTGACCTGTTTTTGTACTGCTAGCTGGGCCGTAACAGATCCCTCTTTAAACTAGCAAGCTGTTTCCCTGACAGGTGGCTTTAGTGCTGTAGCTGCTGAGGCGCCAGCCTCGCTACACCTCCTTTACCCTCCTGTTGCTGCAGTGATGTTACACTAGCATTCACAGGTTCCAGCATGAGGCAGATCGAGTAAAAAAAAAAGAAAGGAAAGCATCAGTGTCGGTGATGTAACAGCACCGCAGTCCAGGCGTAAAAATTAATCAGCAAACACTGTTGTGATGTACCCCAAGTTGCTATTACTGTTATTTTATCCTGTAGGTGCTGGGTAGCCCCTCCCTCTCCTTTCTGTGCACACCCAGACAGGCACATAGCTCACATTTTAGTTAGCGGTGCAGTGCATTCTCCCAGTGCTACCGTTGGGCACTGGCTCCATATGTGTCTGCTTGTCAGCCGCTAATGACAAAAGCTTTCCAAGTCGAGTGAACAAAGACCTGTAGGACCTCACACGTGCAGTTACAGCGATAAGGATACAGATGTTTGATGTAACGCACATAAATCAATTTTAAAATACTTGAATGAACCCATCCATGACAAATCACAGCCTAGTTGTTCCTGTGAAGCAGCAGTGAGATTCAAACTGATCTCTCCAGAGTTAACAGTGAGTAGTTCTTTTCTGTTCAAGTCGGTCAGTTGTGCGTATGCAAATTTGTCCTTAATTAGCCAACAGGACCAGTGTGAACAGATCTCGGTATAAATACTGCTTTCTTGTGAAAGCCTGAGAAGTTTGTTGGAGAACATTGGTGAACAAAGCAAAGGGTGATCCACAGCTGAAGTTGGCAGAACTACTACTAATCATGCACTCTAGAAATCTGGCCTTCTGGAAGTGTGGCAAGACGAAAACCACTAATGTAAGAAGGCAAAACGAAGACCTCTGTGCAGGGCGAGACTTATATATGTACACACCCTGTTCGCAAGCCACAAAGTACAGAGAAAAATGGGTGAAAGAAGGTGCTCTGGTCTGATAAGAATAAAATGGAGCTTTTTGTCCTAAAGGCTAAACGCTGCACAACATTCTAAACAAACCATCCCCACTGTGAAACATGGTGGTGGCAGTGTTATGCTGTGGTGATTATTTTATTTCAGCATGGACACAGAGGATAATCCTAGAAAGAAAACAGTTAGAAGTTCACCTTCCAGCTGGCCATGGACTCTAAACTAGAACCACAGCTATAATATTGACCCAAGGAGGCTGAATATTAATGCATACCTCACTATTCAGATTTTACTTGTAAAAACATTTAAACTCCTGTATCATTACTTCCACTCCTTTAGTTATGCGTTATTTAATTTTCACATAAAATACATATGGATGTTTGTGGTTGTGACGTGTCAAAGTATACCAAAAAATTCGACGCTTTTCAAACTATAGCCGACACATAAGCTTCCATAATAATCTTTTCTTCGAGCTGTTTTTTTGTTGAATAAATAAGCAGGCTCTAAGCCGCCCTGTAAACATGCAGCAACACATTTTCCTGTGTGCAAAGAAAAGTTGCTTGTGTGGATGCTGATATCCACACTCCCTGCTGTATTGAAGCATGAGTTCACCTTCAGCGCTGGAGTGCAGCGGGAAGCACTGGCAGCTGTGGGCACCCTGATTGATGAAGAGGAAGGCAGATCCAACGTATCCCAGAGTGGGCATATAACAGTGAAAAGGAGGCCAAACCTTGATCCCAACTGGGTCGAGCTTTTAGTGTTTACCAGCCCTGTTTTTTTAGTGTTTAACAGTTTCGTAGCTGAGTCACTGCAGCCACCTATGGAGATGTGGTGGAGCCGCAGTAGCTTGGCAGGGGTTGCTATAGGATTCAGTTGAAATCCCGTATTTTGTTTTGCTCCACCCACTTATCTGCAGACGTATCCTGCCCAGACTTGGCTGTTAATGAAAACAGTTACACACCAGTCTGTGGTCATAAACTGAAAAGAGGGGGAAAGTGTTTATGTTATCAATCGAAAATGTTTTATTTTATCAGATGTGGGTGCAGATTTGTCCTGAATGGAAAGGCTTTCCATGTATAATAAAGTGACTGTGACTCCCCCTTAGTGAGGGAGGGAAAAATGAAAGACTGGATTACGCTGTGAGCTCCGTTCCGCCACCCAGAGTCTGCCCAGGTTTCCACTGTGTAGCATCACTGTTAGACAGTCCCCTCGTACACCTCCCCCACCCCCTCTGCCCTCTCTAATCGACGAGCTCTTGTGATTTGTAAAGCTCCCCGTTGTGCCAGGCAATTTATTTAGTGAACCAATGAAAACAGAAATGAGACGTGAAGAACATCTAAACCACTTCCATGTTGTGGTGTCTTTTACTAAACCCTGCTCAGGTTTATTTAAATTTTTTCATGTTTGTTTCCCTGTTAGTCGCCCTCTATGCCTGTTCCCTAACCCTCCACACCCTTCGCTTGCCTTACGGGTTCCATAGCAGTGGTGGATTTAGCCAAAGGTGGCTTTAAAAGGTCTCTTATGTCCTTCTTGCAACTGTCTGCGACACTCCCCTTCCCCTCAGCTCTGCATTACTGTTTCAGGTTTATTTAGGAAGTGCACAGAGGAGGGAGAGGAATCTGTCTGGGCGGGGTGGCTAGGCTGGGCAGGGCAGGGGGACTGTGGAGAAGGAGGAGGGGACTCTTTTCTTTTTTTCTCCCCTTCTGGCTGCAGCTCCCTGAGGTGATGGGCAGCTCTCCTAGAGGAAGTAGGAGGAGCAGACAGAGGCAGTCACTGCTCAGCTCAGATTTACTCAGGAATGTGGCTGTTCTGTACTTGTTTTTCCTTTTTTTTGTTGGTCAGAATCTGTTAGGCTGCAGTGCACGTTTGTGCATTGAAGAGTGCTCGAAAAGCCGGGCTGAGAGCTTCTGGTTCTGTTTCTGTGGACGTTTTATGTGACCCTACATACATAGTTTAATTAACTTTCTGTGCAGATTTGTGTAGAATGATGTGCCAAAAGACACAAATAAGCCTGTTTAACTGACACAAATTGTAACATATTTTTCAGTCTCGTTTTCTCTGTATTTTTCTTTACTGACTTGTCTTATCCAAATATTGAACCCAGCGGTGGAAATCTAGGGCTGCTCTGGAAAAGCGTAGGCTTTCATTTAGTTCGTAAGTATGGAAGAAGACAATGGTCTGGAAAATAATAGTATTTCCAGAGACGTTTCCTTATCGTATTTTTTAAATTCTCCATCAGTCCATCCATGCTACGTTCTTCAATCCATTTGTTTGACTTTCTTTTTATCTTTATGTCCATTTGTCTGTTTTAATTTTAAAAGTAAAGTAGATGTTTTAAAGGGAACCTTTTCGTTTATATTTCTCTACTTGCGCTCTACAGAATTTTTCCTGTGTTTTCAAAGATATGATTTTTAAAGTTTTTTGCCTTTTAAAAAGAGGTTTAAATTGTTTTGTGTTTTTGGTCACTATTCCTGGGAGAATTTAAAAGCGGGTTCTCCTAGAAGCTGACATTTGCTCACCATCGTCTTGTTTCTCCTGTTAATTGGGTCTGGAGCTGACCGCTGACATGTCTGTGAGGCACACACCTGTCCTTTCGGATCAGTACCATGCGGTTCTGTATATTCCCACCTGAAATTACTCTCTCAGCTCTTGAGCTTATTGAAGAGCCCTTTAGTTCAGGGGTGAGCAACTCCAGTCCAGTCTCTGCTTCAACACACCTGAATTGAATGCATGGCTCATTACCAGGCCTGTGCAGAACTTGGCTGCATACTGAGGAGGTCATTCAGCCATTTGAATCAGATTTGTTGGTCCAAAGACCCTGCTTTAGTTTCTTTAGCAGAAGCTTTGCAGTCGGGGTTGAACACTAACCTCATCCTGAAGTACAGCTTCCCTTGAAAGCTGGGCTAGATACATGCTTGTAAACATGTTGTGGGTCTTTTACATGGAACAATTAGCTGCATTCATTCCCACTGGACATGTTTGTCTGGGCGTTTACATTCTGTGAGGTGTAGACCTGCTCAACAGCTGATATGTTCCTGCTTTGTAACCCTTCTAACATGTATGTGCACCCTGAGATGTGATCTGAGCCTTTGTTTGGTCACAGTTAGCATTGGCAGGTGGAGGTGTGACCTCCAGCCTATTTTGTCTCAGCATCTGTCCCTCCCTCTAATCCCGCTTATCAGCAGAGCTGTGTGTATCAGGGGCAGCTACTCTGACACACATGCTGCTGTCTGGGCTCACATTAGATGCATAAAACATGATTTAAACATTTCGTCCGTATTACTCCCACTCTGTCAACTGTTATGTCACACCTAAAGTAGTATTACTTGAATCCACAGCTGTTTTCTCCATGTGTAATGATGCTGAAGGCAGTCAGGATTTTACAACTGAAGCTCACTGTGAATAAAACATGTGGATGTCCCGGTTCTGTGAAGTCACCGGCTCATTTTAAATAGGTTTGGGTGAGTTCTCAGAATAGAGCGGTCCTCCTCGGTAAGTCGGGGAAAAAATGGCCTCTGTTTTGCATGGAGCCCAGCAGCCGTGTTCTCTTGCTCCCCTTTGTGGAGTTTTCCTACAGTGCAGCCTTTTGTATTCTTGACAGACAGTTTGCAGAGGTCACCATGGTGCAGTTCAGTCTTACCCTGTTATACTGCTGGTTTTCACCCGCATGCAACCTTGTAGCTTTGTCAGAGGGGGAAGTCCTGGCAAACTGCTCTCTGTGTAAGAATGATTCACGCCTTTACGTACGCTGGAAATACCCCATTTTCACTATGATTTGGAATTTTGGGTTTAATCAGTACTGCAGCTTTGCTTTAATCTTCCTTTCTGCAATAAAAATAATTAATAGTCATATTAATATTTGTTTTTCTTATCTCTTCGTGTGTTTACAGGCCTTGTGGATGCACTTAGATGTCTGCAATGACTGCTGTGGCTGGCATGCCTCAGTGTTTCGGACTCCCTTTCTCTGGACTCAGTAGGACAAGAACTGATCAGCAGAGAACGTCATGAGCATAGTCATCCCAGTAGGGGTGGACACAGCAGACACCTCATACCTGGACATGGCTGCAGGCTCAGAGTGAGTAAACTCAAGATATTTCCTCCTTCGCTCTTGTAAACGGTCTCGGGTCCATGGGTTCGCTAGGATGTGATGTCTCTAAACCCATATAAAGTTCAAATGTTAATGGCAATGAACATGAAGGAAAACACACGAGGGGCTTCAAATCAACATGATCTTTTCCTAGAACCATTTAGGGGTGAAATAAACATTTTGGCTGCTATATGGCTTTCTTTGCATTAGCAGTAGGCTACTGTGCATCTTTCTTGGGTCTTTTTAGGACCTTTGTGGTTTAACTCATTTTTAACTCATGAACTCATTTTTTGGTCGCATCATTTGGTTGAAATTTGGTCAGATGTTTTACCAGGACACAGAAGAGGCTTTGTTAGGCATGTGTGCAGCACTATTCATGTTGTATGATATATTTACTTCCCCCGCCTGTCTTTTGTCCCATGACACATCTCCTCTTGATTTGTTTTCTTGCAGCTGTTTTAATGAAATTGTCTAAAGCTAGACCTCAGTACTGTTTGGTCTAATGAGCGGATCGGTTTTGCCAGTAATTGGTAATCCCAGCCCCAGTCGTGACTCGTGTGCTTCTTGTCCAAAGCTCCTAACTTGATGTTTGTACATGTGAACACTGTGTTCAGGCAGTAAAGCAGAAGTGCCGCTTGGCGCCATGGAAACGTGCTTGCTGTTGCCCCTCCCCTTTGTTTCCTATAGTCTTGTCAAGGACATCGCTGTAGCCTTTTCTGGTTAAATTAATTGGGCAAGATGGTGTATGACTAAAGAATAACACGTCATCTGCTCACAGAGGAACTCCTGTCTCTTTAACGCAGGGGTAGCCCTCCCCTTCGTCTTCCTCGGTGCTGTTGCTGTGACAGCTTGAGTTGCCATGGTATCTGCCCCCTCCTTTCCTCATTGCACTGCGCAGGGCTTGTTGCTATAGTCATTGGCCTGAGTGACAGGTGGTCCTCACACAGATATGGCGTCTTAAACAGTCCCAAAGCACCCCCACCACCCCTCCTCGTCTCTGCAGAGGACTGCTGTCACCAGGGGTTAGAGAAAGCCCCTCTGCTTAGGCTCCCTCACTTCTTTGTCTGGTTGCTTAGTGCGATGGCCTGCTGCACATTTATTCAAGAGCAGATAACCAGCATTAAAGGGGGGCTTCCTCCAACAACTGCTGCTGCGCAGGTTTCATCCAGACCAGAGGGACAGAGCTAAGCTGGACAAGCAGATATACACACTGCTTCATCCGTTATCCAAAGTGAGCCAGCTGGGTCTGGAGCAGCGGGGCTGGCTACTCACCGGAGAAATGGCGTCACGTCCTTTAAACGTTCCCCCCTGAAGGCTGCAGCAGCACGAGCAGCTGCAGGCTAATGCAGCGTGCGTGTCCAAATCGACACAGATCCTGGCGTGCGCGCCCTCGCCGTCAGGGTACGTAATGTTGCCATAGCAGCAAGCGGGATCTCTTCAGGAGTCTGCTCTTTCTTCTGCTGCTGATTTCTCAACATCTTTTCCTCTTTGCTTCTTCGCCCTCTCATAGCATATGTCTAGATGGCCAAGCTATAAATTTTACATGCCTGCCTGCAATCACAAACGCAGCTTTTTAAAGCTCCTAGCCAGACTCACCTGTAAAATCAATCAAACTCACTTCAGGTGTAGTTTGTCACCTATATGAAAACACACTATTTTAGATTTTGCTATTTTATTGTGAGCTGTTATGTAATCGGGATAAAATCTACCCTCCTAAAACAAACGTCCTCTTGTACATGATGGGGGCATCACATAAGGCCTGAAGCAACAGACCAGAGTTATTTGGACTACATCCTTTTCAATCAGAGATGCACTGATTTATGACCTGCTTTCTGGAAAGGTTTGATCTGATTTCTTTAGTTCTAACTGTAATGTAGAACGATGCACAAAGCAGCATGTCAACCCTTCCTGCCATAAGCAATCATTCATTATTGTCATGCTGCTGTGTGAGAGCACTTGCTGTAAAACAGGGTTTTACTAATATTTTTAAACAGACAAAATGTTTTCAGCGTTGACATTTTCAACCGTCTTTAGCATCTTATGTTATCAATTACCACAGTCTGCGTTTTCCCTACAAAAACGTACCATAATTCTGATTCCTAGACGGTTGCTAATATTTAAAAAATCCTCAGGAGGATAAACGGGATAAACCTTGCTGTTATACGTTCAGCCTTCCTGTTACCTCCTGTAATTCTTGCTCTCTCTCGGAGCCCTAATGAATCCACGCATGTAGAAAGTGGTGTTTGTCGTTTACTCCACTATATTAACACATTTCAATTAATTTCCTCCTTTAAAGGCATTTGCTTCTGTTTTATGCAGCTGTAAGAAAACATTTGAGCTCTATGTGAGAAAAAATGCAGCTATAAAACACATGGAAGTGGTTTGACTAGATTTCATTATAAAAGGTCTTATAGTAATCATATGAGTGGAAAATATGCAGTGAAAGCCATCATCGTCATGGTCACCGTGCAGCTTCACCATCCTCAGCAGCATCCCTCATGGCTCAGGCACATAAGGTTGAATCCCAAGCAACCAAATTACAGCCTAAATGTTCCAGAAGCAACTAGTTGCTCGTCAGCTGAGCCACTAAAATATGTAAAACACGTGGCCTGCATTATAAATAGTTTTTTTTATTCTGTTTAAGTTCGTATCATGCAGTGCCTGGTACATTTGAAAAATTTCCCCTCGCTTAAATGAAACTTGTGTGCACAATCTGGCAGTTGATCTGTTCTGTGCACACACCCCTCTCCCTGGCACCGCCTCCAGACCTCATGCTTGCTTGTACGTTTTCACTTTGACAGCGAGGAGCCGAGCGGTAATACACACAGGAAGTGTTGCACAGAGCTTGTTCGGCGTGCAGGAAGAGCAATAGGGCTGAGGAGAGCTAACACAGGTACCGTAGGACCAAATCAGCTTGGAAGTTACTTCAGAGGAGATTCAAACAGGTAGGGAAGGAAGGAGAGAGCTCACAGGACGCATGTTGAGTGTTTGAACTTTTTAGTAGCTGCTTCGACTCTTTTCAGGATACATCTGCCATTTATCTAGTCATATTCTCACATAGATATGCGTGGCCTGTTCAGAGGCTTAAATCTTCAGCTTTTTTTGCCTGGTGTCATGAGACAGGGCAGCAGAGGATATATGCTCATCAGCCGCTACACATAGTCTGCGCTGTTGATTTTTTCCAGAGCTCCGAGCGAATCTTTACAAATCTGTAAAGAAAAGGATTGAGTGTGTTTCACTTGACTGAACATGTGGATCGTTTGTCAGAGCTGCTCCTCATGTTCCCCTCGTTTTTTCTCTTTTGTTTTCTCCTCTTCTTCCCTTTCGATACCTGACCATCTTGTCACTCCATCCGTTTTGCCAGTTCCACTTCCCTCTCCCTTTATTAACTGCCCTACAGCAACTGAAAAATAGATTAATCTCATCAAAATAAGGGTTGGTTACTTTCAGAAAGCTAAACTGGTTCTCTCACCTTCAGTTTGTACCTTTGGAAAGTGGTTAAACTGGTTTGGCATGAATTGGTTTGGAAAAAATGGTGCGTTTGTTGTTTTGTGTGCATTAGGAGACAGTAAATATAATTATTGCCTTCCTTGTTCGTTTAGATGTCTGGTTTAACTACATCTGCATCTCAAGTCCAGTTCATGTGACTTGAGATGGTTCCACGTGTTCCTGCATGTTTAGTTGCTTTATTGGAGTCTGACAATCATTATCTGCCAAATTTAGTGTGCTTAAGCGCTAATTGTTAAGCAACATCCCTGCTAAGGTTTCTAATCCATGAAACTAACTAGTTTTAGCGCTCTGAATAATGTTCATTTTTGTTGATATTTGTCGCTGCCCAGCAGACCAGAATCAGTGGAGGCCAGCCCTGTGGTGGTGGAAAAGTCCAGCTACCCACACCAGATCTACAGCAGCACTTCTCACCATTCCCACAGTTACATCGGCCTGCCTTACGCTGTAAGTACACCAGCTCCGCTTGCTCAACTTTGATTTAATTATTTGGAATGAAGGTGGCAGCACAGCAAACCTGCCTCAGCAGCCAAAGAAAGGAGACCAGGCTGTGCAGGGCCTGTTCCTTTTGTCAGAGATTGGTCTAAAACGCTCACTACCACAGAGTCACCTACACGAGTGGCTAAGGACTTCTGTAAAGATGGCATAAAGAAACTGAAGTATATAGCCTTCTGTGAGAGAGCCTCAATCCCTGAACGTTTAAGGTTAAATTGAATATTAACATTTGCTGAATTAACAGAAAATCATCTACAAGGTCTACAAAAATCATATTTATCTTAATCTTAGGCCTTCAAGTCTTACATTCACCCAGATTTTCAGCACCTTGTCTCTTTATTGAGAGAAGGACGGCTCTGGTTTGGTTTGTAGTTTTAGGTCAGGGGTTTGGACGTTGCTATGCTCTGATAGAACTACAAGCTCCATGACGCTGAAAAGAAATAATTTCTGTTGAAACCAAATTTCTTCAGACTTTCCAGCAAACCTGCAAATGAATTCTTCTAAAACTGGCTTATGCATTAATGTTTAGGTGGATTCGCAACCTTCTTCATCATGCGTTGTTTGGCTTGAAAACCAGGATCCAGACAGAAAACTATTAAGATAAATAAATATATGTTTATTAGGTTATTTCCTGTGATTCATGGAGGTGTAAAAAGTCCTAAAAAGTCCACAGTGCCTGCTACTTCCACTGCTACTTCCAGGAGTAGGAAAACAGAGGATTCCACTGTAAAACTGGGAGTATCCTGGAATTTAACATGTGGAGTGTAGTAATCACTATGGGAGGAAAAAGTGCTGAACAGAGAGCGCATTGGTCGCTGCAGTCTTGATGTGACCCACTCAGCCATGTGTGGGAGTACGACTAAAACATTAATCCTCAATATGCTGTTCAGAGGATTTCATTTATACAGCAGAAGAAACTGTAAGCCTAGTCCACATATTAGCTGTAAAGCAAAGAACACGTTAGGAGTCATATCAATCCAGAGAGGAGGCGAGCTAGCGTTAGCCCACTACTCCACTGAACAACTCCCTATGCAAAGATCCTCAGTAGCAGACAGATGCCCTCACTGAAGACTTTTTGGCCATTTGTGTTGATTCACAAAACTTGACGTCGGATGACGTTTTTCCAACGCTAGAGCAACTTTCTGAGCCCCTGTTGACCTTGGTGTTCTGCAGGAAGTCTAGCGGGGCTAAAGTACCAGTCACTCCCAGATAAAACAAAGAGGACTGAGTCTGTACAGGATGTTTACCTTAGACACATTTTCTCTACTTTATTTTACGAAACTAAATCGTTTCGGCTGGTTTATGCAACATTGAGTTTATTATTTGTAGTGTTATTTGGTTGGGTTCTTATTTGAATTCAATACAAATTCAATGAAGCCTTAATGTTAAATTGATTTATATATACTGTATGCTTAGACCAGGAGTCTGCAACCTGTAGGCTCTCCACATTGGCTCCTTATGACTCTGGCCAACAGTCAGCAGTGTTTTTAAATATATAGTTAAAAAGTTATCTTTTAGTAAATGTTCTATCAAGGTAAATGTGCTTCAAAATCTCAGTTAGGAAGAGCCCCAACAAGAGAAGCAATACAGTGTTGTTTAGTATTTTGTTTTTGTCATTATTCTGCAAAGAAAAGGTTTTCTTCTGTTGTAAACCTAAAATTAGATGCAAAATTGTGGTTAATTAATTTAATCCTAAAACAAATGGCTTCTAAATAGCAAAATCGCTGTGCCTTGATTAGACACCTTTTTAGCTAAATAATTATTATTACTATAAATAATTATTTTTGTAAATTTTTTTACTAAACTACACACACATTACAGAATTCAAGGCGTAAATAAGCCAAATCTTGATTTCAATAATTACCAAAATAATCTGGATTATTATTATTGTACTTATTTTTAATCCGTCTTTTTCGTCTACAGCTCAGAAATGAAAACCTGTTTTTGTTTCCTTTTTCTTTTAAGTCTTATGAAGGAATGTAATTTCCACAATGACTTTTTATCTGTTTACATTTTCCTTATAAAATACTGAGAATCATACAGTTGTCAAATAAGTTTTTTTTTAAACGATAAATATTACATTATGAATTAAATCAATAAAAACCAGTAAAGTTGTCTGATTAACCATCAGTCCACTGAGCAGAGTGCATCAATCCTCCAAATTCTTTATTTCAGAGCAGTTCATCACATCACCTAACCATCTTCTGTTATTTGTTCAGGACCACAATTATGGGGCACGGCCCCCACCTACGCCGCCAGCCTCCCCCCCACCCTCCATGTTGATCCGACAGGGAGAGGTGGTACCCTTTGGTTCCGGGCCCCAAGATGAAGCATCCCGGGGCACCACACTCAGCACGTCAGAAGATAGCAGCTATGGGACCGACATCACCCGTTGCATCTGTGGCTTCACCCACGATGACGGCTACATGATCTGCTGTGACAAGTGCAGGTAAAACCCTGGCTGACACAAGTAGTCCCCATTAAAGACGTCACAGGGTGAGGTACATGTTTATAAACACCCTGTTTTGGGTTTTTCTAGTGCCTGGCAGCACATAGACTGCATGGGCATCGACAGGCAGAACATTCCTGAGACCTACTTGTGCGAACGGTGCCAACCACGACATCTGGACAGAGAGAGAGCCATCCTGCTTCAGACCAGGAAAAGAGAGTGCTTATCTGGTGAGGAAAGCTGTACAACGTGAAAACCATCAGAATGACTGAAACGGCTGCTGTTATGAGGGCTGGTTTACTCTGTGTTGAATGTGTGGTGTAAGAAGCCCAAATATGTGTATCTCAGTTCTGCTTTTCTGGCTTCCTTGCTGCAGTAAATGGACAGTTTGTTGGTGAATGTTGCAGGTTGTAGGCTGTGTCAGGTTAATGTTTCCTCCCCCTGCAACTCAGCCAAAATTCATTTTCCAAGACTGATTTTAGGCCATAGTGACACCTGCTGGATAAACACCAAACTACAGTTTTGAAATTCATTGTCTAACATGCAGCTTGTTCTATTATTGCATCCCGACTGGCTTTTATGTTGCCTGCAGCAGCTGCAGCGTTTTATAGCTCGGTATGTTGGGTGCTTTGGTCCATGTTCTCCTTGTAACTTCAATGCTTGTTCAGACGGGGACACCAGTGCGACGGAGAGCGGAGATGAGGTTCCACTAGAGCTCTATTCCACCTTCCAACACACGCCCACCACCATCACGCTGACAACCGGGCGCCTTGGCAATAAACAGGCTGATAAGAAGCGTAAGAAGAGTGGTGATAAAGACCCGCCAGCATCTACTGCCCGCGCTAAGAAGGTCAACTTTCACTCGTTCAGTTACAACAAGCAGTGCATTGTTAAAGTTATAATAAGTCAAGCTCATTTTAACAACCTGCTTGCTTTCTTTGTAGGCCTTCAGAGAGGGGTCCAGAAAGTCCTCTAGGGTGAAGGTAAACTCACTGGAACAACACAGATACTGTTCCTAAAGCTTCTAGAAGGTTTCTACTGTATTAACTGTTCATCTCTTCTGTCAGGGTGCCGCTCCAGACACGGAGCCTGCAGAGCACCCTTCTATGTGGGAGAGTAAAATCAAGACGTGGATGGAGCGTTATGAAGAGGCCAGCAGCAATCAGTACAGTGAGGACGTTCAGGTCCTGTTGCGTGTTAAAGAGCAAGGCGATGGCAAGAACCTGGCGTATAACACGCACCCAACCTCGTTCAAACCCCCAGTGGAGGTACAAACATGCTCACAATCACACAACCTTAACACCCACATATCCATCTGCTTATTTAACATCTATTTAGTATTTTGCCACCCTTGCTTGTCTCTACGGTGCAGGCCGTTTCTGCTTTGTTTTTGGCTGTTGTCAGTTTGTCCAGCGTTTTTGTGCTGATGTCAGATTGTTTGTGTTGCCCAGAGTCAAGTTCAGAAGAACAAGAAAATCCTCAAAGCAGTACGGGACCTGCCCCCGGACTCCCTCATCATCGAGTACAGGGGGAAGTTCATGCTTCGACAGCAGTTTGAGGCCAACGGATACTTCTTCAAGAGGTCGGGATAATCCCCCAAGGATCTCTTATTGCTTTTGTCTCATTGGTTAAACTTCAACGCCTCTGCCTTTATTTAATATGTGAACTACAGTGTCAACAAACTGCTTTTATACCGCCCTGCAAAACTATTCCTAACCCTTTAAAATAAATGTGATTTTGGGGAGTTTATTTTATTTAGCATTTTTTGCAAGTAGCAATCTTAAAAGTGTGGCATGCATTTGTATTGAATCCTCTTTAGTCGACACTTTGTAGACAGCACATTTGCAAAGGAAACAGTTCTGGACATGGAATAGGCCATTCCAACACTTAAATCTGCTTTGATCCACACTGTCCCATTGTAGCTCTGGCTGCATGTTTATAGTGGCCGTCCTACTGGAAGGTGAACCTTCACCCCAGTCTCTGTTTAGCTCCATACATCTTTCCATCAACTTTGACGAGCTTCCCCATCTTTGCTGAAGAAACTCATCCCCACAGCATGATGCTGCCACCACCATGTATGCAGGTAGCATTGTGATTATAGGGCAAAGATTCACCATTGCAAACAAGGGTTCTTTTGCAGGTCATACTTTAGGGGTATTTTTATTTTTTTTTAACACTGAAAGCCATCTATACTTTGTCCTCAGTACTTTTCGTTTATCACACAGAAATTTGAATAAAATGCATAAAAAATAGTGGTTATGTCTCCAAATGGTGTGTGAATACTCTTGCACAGCTCTGTATGTAAAGTGTTTCCAGTTGGACATTGATCCCTTTTGTTTTCCCTTTTAGGCCTTACCCCTTTGTTTTATTTTATTCCAAATTTGACGGAGTGGAGATGTGTGTGGACGCTCGTAGCTTTGGTAACGAAGCACGTTTCATCCGTCGTTCCTGCACCCCAAACTCTGAGGTACGTCCAAACAACCGCCTCTCTGCATCCCATTAAACAAACGCAGCTGCAGAACGCTCATTTCTGCCATTGTTTTGGTAAATCCTTCAGGTACGGCATGTCATTGAGGACGGCATGCTGCATTTATACATCTATTCCCTGAGGCCTATCTCCAAAGGCACAGAAATCACAATTGGTTTTGATTTCGATTATGGCAGCTGGTAAGTTAGAGCCCATGAAGTGGTCAAAAATAGGAGGCAAGACCAGTTTTTTCCACTAAAGCTTTCACATCTTTCTCCCTTTTTTTGCAGTAAATACAAGGTAGACTGTGCCTGTCTAAAGGGGAACCCGGAGTGCCCGGTGCTGAAGCACAACCAAGAGCCCACCGAGAACTTAAGCTCTGGAGGCAGACGCAGGGGCAGTCGCAAGGACAAGGAGTTGGTCCGAGACGACCAAGGGCAGAACCAGAATGTGGCTTTGGACGGTGAGGGGAAGAGGAGTATAGGTGACGGCAAGCAGAGGAAACTCTCCCCACTCCGACTCTCCATCTCAAACAACCAGGCAAGTTCATGTTACAAACACCACCCAGAATATTAAGTTCTTTAACTCGACATGTTCTCTTGTCACCATTATGATCCAGTCTTGCAATTTTTGTTCGATCTTTGAAGGATGTTCCTTGCATGTATTTCCCAGTGTCGATGCACATCACGTGTTGTTTTCCCATCCTCCCTTTCTGCATTCACGTTTGTCCCCCTCAGCCATAAACTTTGGTGATGACTGACGGATCCCTGAGTTTTTTGTTGGTTGTGTCTACTAGACGAGACTGAGCTATCTTGCCTTGCAGAATGACTCCAAAGAATATATTCAGGCTTTATTTTCCAGTTTAAGATTAGAGACATTGTGTCAAGATGCTTTTTAAAATATTGGTGCTCGACTTATAACCAATCAGTCCCGTCTGTAACGTTTTATGAGGAGCGTTTTGACATTCAGTGAAAATGGAAAAGCTGAAGGGAATAAAGAGAAGACACGAAGGCCCTTTACAGGAAATGAAAAGCAACAACATTCATTGTGAAAGATCCTTCTCCTCCCTTATACCCTCTCCTCAGCTTTTCCCCGTCTCCCTCTAGTCTGTAGTTGGGCTGAATTTCAGCCATGATGAGAAAAAATGGCCATACACGGCTCTCCCCTCCTCTTACAGGATCCTGAGTTATTTGAGGATCTAGAAGACAAAACCTCCATTAGCAATGAAGTAGAGATGGAGTCAGAGGAGCAGATTGCAGAGAGGAGGAGGAAGATGGTAAGTGTGCAAAGTTAGGGACTCCAGCTTCTCTTGCTATGCAGCCACCCAGCAGAAAGTAAAGAAATATTGGTGATAAAAACCAAAGTATCCCCTGTTGCTCTTCCCTGCTAGTGCGGACTAAACGACTTCTCTGCTGAGGGCTTTGACAACAGCAGCTCTCCTTCCATAGTATCAAACTACGACTCTGCTCAGACGTTTCCACACACTCGTCATCGCATGAATGTCATATTTGTTTTGGGATTTCTCTGATTTATTTGAACCGTTCTTTTTCCCTGATAATTTCAAGCATACGTCTTGACTTTATTGTGGATTTTCTCTAATCTGCGTTCTGGGCCGTTCCAGGAGTTTAATGTTGAAATTAGTTTTGATGTTTGTTTGGGATCATTGTCCTGTTGGAACACCCAACTTTCAACCATCTAGCTGTCGATTAGTGGTGAAAGTAAAGAATCTAGAGGCACCCCACAGCATGATACCGCCACTGCCATGTCGGGAAGATTTTGTTGTCACTGTAGCAGAATTGAACGTTTCTCCAGAAGACTGTTGGCTCTTATCCATGAGGGTGGCTGCAACCTTCAGCCAAGCTTGAATGTGTTGGTTTTGGAGTAGGCTCCTTGCCAATGTTAAACCTTACAGCTTGTTGAAATAATGTCTTGTTTAGTCGTTCCTCTTTGCAAACCGAACGGTTCAAATTAATCAGAAAAGGCCCAAAACTAATGACATTGATGGTGAGTGTATGTAACCTTCTGACTGTAACTGTAGCCTCCTCTTCATCATTCATCTCTGCTGGGACGCCCACCACCATCGGCGCCTCTGTTGCTCTTTTGCTCAGTCTTCCATTTTATTATTTTTGCCCTCCTTCAGCTTTAACTTTTTTTCCTTGCAACATTAAAGCTTCATGCTTCTCCATCATTAAGGAGCAAGATTTACTTTTATATTTTCCCGACCATTTGTTTACATTTTAAATGTAATATGCTTTCATAAACACCCATCACTGGCAGTGAAAACCCATTCAGCATCTTAGTGCGTGCTGGATCAGTCCCTGAGTCTCCATTACAGCTCCAGAGCCGCGCCTCCTCTAACCTTCATCGCAGCCATGAGTCTAAAATGGTCTATCGTGGTATCAACCACTCCCTGTACTCGCTGCCAAAATGCCTCATGTCCCTGAAAGATGGAGATCATACACACACACATACACACACACTCTCTCTGGAAATTACCCTGCAGTCAGCTTCATTTCACACAGTGGATCCAAGGTGTAAAATGCTGACTCATCTTTGGGCAACATACAGTTGTGCTAATCAGCAAGAGAGATGGATGGATTAGGGGGGAAGGGGGGAGTAGAGCTGTATTGGCTTTAGGGTTTCCATTGAGCTGCTCTCAGTGGAGCGAGCATTCACACACTGTTGGTTACAGTGTAGAAGATGCTAGTGGACCTTGTTAAACTAGGTGCAGGGATGCAACAGTGAGGTCTGGTGCTGCTCATCTATTCACAACTTAGACGTCTGCTTTAGTTTATCATTATTTGCTCCGTTTTAACCATGCTTTCCTCTCAGGATGATGAATGTAACAAAGATTGCCTCACCGTAGTGATTAATAATACATTTCTTTATCAAAGTAAAGCAGTAACCCTTTTGTTTTTCACAGTCCTGTAAAATGACACATTATGCATTAAATAAAAGACTATCTGTTGTTAGATGACCACAAATATGCAGATGGGACAGATTTGGTGGCACAGCAGGTAGATCTTGCAAAAAGCCTTTAAATGAAATCAGGCAAAAAAACCAAGTATTCTGCTGTGGCCGCGTTGAACCACAGTTCATGCTCTGGAACCTCTGTTTTTCAGTGGAAACCAGTAACACCAGTCCAAAATGACGTTCAGGAACCAGAACATGCTCCGACCCTAACGGTGAGCATGGGGTACTTTTCCACATATTCATCTTTTGTTTTACAGCAGACTGACCTAAACGTTTTGTCACCTCAAACATTTAGCAAACCTCTCATGTTTATATTTGAGATGATTGAACAGAAGTGGGGTTTTCCTAATGTTCCTCCCAAACAACTCTTTGCTGCCCTCGTATAACAGTGAGCCTTGGAGATGTTTACTTCCCTCATCATCCCTCTCTCCTTTTGTGGTTCCAAGAAAAACCTGGATCTTCCAGCCCTGTTTGTCACTCAGCAAGTTGTGAATGTATCAGTTATTTCTCTGACTGTAGATACGGCCAGTAGCTTCCTTCCTGTAACCCTTTCCTGATTTATCAAGATCAACACATATCAGCCTAACCTGAGTAGCACATAGTCTTGCTCTTTACCATTTTGAAGACTGACTTATAGAAATAATATTTATACCATGTGGAAACGGAAACAGGAGGTCATTGATTATCGAATAAACTTCTCAACCACACTGATCAACCCTGAAACTATTATTTCTTAGCATTTGATTTTTTATTTTATGGCTTTTTAATCATCTCTCCCAGAGTTGCAAACAAATTTGTTCACATCTGCATCAACCACAGTAACTAAGGAGGTCTTTCCAGCACATAACAGCTTAGAATAATGAAGATTAGCGTTGCCACAAAATAAATGTGGACCCATGAAGAAGTCAACAAAGCTGCTGAAGGAGGATTTGCAAGTTATAATCCTACTGTTTGTGAACATAAAAAGCAAAATTTCATTAATAAAATTTGGTTGTTTTCAAACTTTCTGACTGAAAATTCCTCCCAGGAATCACCCACCATGATGAAACATATTTTCCATCACCTTCACATAGTTGGACCTAAACCCAGGCCTGGTTGGTGTTTGTGGAGCCTTGTTTAATTGGAGAGCATTGCTTCTCTAAACTGGGCTGTCTCTTTATTAAACATTCAGGCCAACCCAGCCGAGCAGTCCCATCTACCTGTCGGGGCAGCTTCAAGCTGGAAGGGGCCAAAACTCAAAGAGGTAAACTCCACCCCATACATGGCCAACATCACCCTCATTCCAGGGTTCTCCACCACCAAATCTGCTCATGGCTACTGGTTTATAGGCAAACTAACCCTCTCTGTTGGGTGGTGTGGATCTTTCTTTAAGGGGCTGTTATGGTTGATGGTGGAGGTAGCCGTAGTTTTCATATAAGGTGTTCAGGGGGAATATTTGGGTGCAGGCTCCTGCAGGGGCAACAGTCTGGAGCCACTTTTTCACACTGCTTTCCTACTCTGGGGTTTATTTATTTGCCTCTGTCGCTCTTTTTGTTTTGATGCTTCTGTTTCGAAAGAGAGCAGTGATCTTTTCTCTCCTATCTGCATTTGCATCTCTGCACTCCCTTAGAATCGCTTTTGCTGTATAACCAATTTAAGCCCTTTACACTGTGGCTTCAGGCCCTCGTTGGATTGCTAATGATTGTGCTCTTTTCTTCCCTCGTCTCCCAACCCCTCATCCAACTCCACGCAGACACGAGAGGAGAGGAAGATGGAGGCCATACTGCAAGCCTTTGCAAGGATGGAGAAGAGGGAGAAACGCAGGGAGCAGGCCTTGGAGCGAATTGGTAGCATAAAGTCAGAAGTGGGGGGCCGTAGCGATATCAAAGAGGAGCTTCCAGCTACACCAGAGACTGTAGATTCCCCAGCTGTCATGCAGGTGAGCGTAAAAACAGACAAAAAACAGAAAAGTGTGAGAAACTTATTTAGAATCATCTTCTAAACCAGTGCGGTTATCTTCCAGCCGCCTATTGAAATAAAGGAGGAGCCCGGGCTGAAGGCTGCTAAGGTGAAACCCTCACGTAACAGGAAGAGCTTCTCCAGGAACCGGACTCACATCGGTCAGCAGCGACGGCGGGCTCGCACCATCAGCAGCTGTTCTGACTTGACACCTAGCTCTCCAGCCGAGCCCGTGGAGCCTCCAGCTAGTGAAGCGCCTGAAGGAGAGATTTCCTCTGCTCCAGAGCCTGAAGCGATCCCCTCACACGTCCCAGAAAGCAGTCCTCCCCAAAGCAGCTCGCCAGCGCCGGACAGAAACCGCACAGGGAGCAAGAGCTATAAAACTAAAAAGGTTGGAAACCTTTCCAACTTCTTTCTTTATTTTGTGTTCAGGAAGCAAAAAAATCTAAAGTTAAAACCTTTAAACAGCCAAATAATTCCCTAAACTGTAACTCCCATTTCCAGCACTTTGTCAGTGAGTGGGTGGGAGAGAAACAGCAGGACCGCGCCGCAGTCCGAACACCAGAACCAGTCCCAGACAGGCCGCTGAGAATAAGCAGTGACCCAGAAGTGCTCGCCACGCAGCTTAATGCCTTACCAGGCATGACCTGCTCTCCGCAGGTCTACAGCACGCCCAAACACTACGTCCGCTTCTCATCGCCGTTCCTGGCCAACCGCAGCCCCACCACGCCCGGAGTGCCCACTGGGAGACGGCGCTCCAGAGAACTGCCAGAAACGCCACCTACCAGTGGCTCCTGTAAAAAGGTACCGGTGCTAATTTTCCCTGTCTGGGTTTATTAAAGTACTTTCACGAGCAACAGCGAGTTTTAGTGGGATTTCATGTGTCCACTTTGACTAGGCCATTCTAACACATGAATATGCTTTGATGTAAACCATTGCATCGTAGCTTTGGATTTCCAGGTTTCCGGCTCTCTGGTTTCAATGGGTTCTCAAGGACTGCAATAAATTTAGCTCTGTCCATTTCCCATCAACTTTGACTTGCTTCTTTGTCCATTCGGCAAAAAAAGCATCCCCACAGCATGATGCTGCCACCATCATGTCGTACCATGGGGATGGAATTTTCAGGATGATTTGCAAGTGGCCCAAATATTTCTTGAATCTTCTTCCACATGTTGGATGTATTTTAATTAGGGGTATTGGAGTAAAGGTGGTAAATACAAAATTTATAGCAGCTGTTATCGTTCATTGACTGATATTGTTTCTCTGTAGCGATGGCTGAAGCAGGCTCTAGAGGAGGAGGGGTCCACCAGCCCTGCCAGACGGCCGAGCCTTTTTCTGCCTGGCGACGGACCTCTGAGCCCGTCCGTTAATGGAGACGTCGACAGCCCGCTGCTCTACAATGGCACCTGCTCGCTGCCAGGTTGGCTTTTTGTTGTTTTTTATGCTTTCTTCTAGAATATTCCATATTGTTTGTAGACTGAGAAATATCAGAAATCGGAATGTCAGCTTTTTTTATTTTTCTATTATTATCATACTTTTACTATGTGATGAAAAAATAAAATGTCTGGGAAAGTATAAAAGTTGATTTCCTAATTTTCCAAAAGGGGACAAATACAGAAAAAACTTAAATTGATCAAGATACCTCACTGCCGAGTCGGAAACCAGCTTCATCACTGTGTTGTTTCATAAGTTGATGGGAGTAAACTGAATAAAACCCAACAATGAAAATGTTTTGTACTCATGTTATTAAAAACTGCCTAAAAGTGTCTGGGTTTTTGAACAGAACCGTGTCATCCCTGTTGATCCACTCACTGTGTTCTTTCAGAGCTGCCCACTCCTTTGAAAAAGCGCCGGCTGAGCCCGTTAGACGCCTGCATATCTGAGACCTCCACACCCTACGGTTCCCCTTGTGCCACGCCCACCCGAGCGGACCACTCTGAGACGTCTGCAGCGCCCAGCTTACTGACCACCCCGCCTCGTCCCCGAACAGAAGAGCCCAGTACAGAGCCCGTGTCCAACAGTACCCCAACACACGCACTTAATACTCCTCAGGAGGTACGGCTGTCTAGTTGGATGCTGCTGCTGCTGCTGAGTGTTGTTTTTCCCTGAAATAAAAATAGTGACTGAGTTTGTTTCCTGATCCACAGACTGAATCTTGTGAGGAGAACTCACCGGAGGTCAGTCGGAAACCCTCCATGCAAGAGGTGAGATGTCTCCTTGTACATTTAAATTATGAACTGATGGAGAAATACTTCTGTGATTCATCCATCAGTCGGTCCTTCTTTCCCTCCAACAATCTGTTGACCCATTCATTTGTCTGTTCGTTGATCATCTGTCCATCCAACATACGTTCATCATCCATCTATTTGTCAGCCATCTATCCATCCGTACATCCAGGGGACTGTAATTTTAACTGAAATATTCATATAAAATGTAAAAATATGGAATGTTATTAAAAATGTTTAGGAAACTTTAGGTCATTTTAATATAAATGAGTTAAAGTATTTGTCAGGGAGATAAAAGTCAGCTGATGCTGATACTTTCCCTTTTTCCCAGGCTGATCATCCTCCTTCGTTAGTCTCCTCTCCGTGTGTCCGGCCTCCCGTTTCAGATGGACTCGCCTCAGAAGTCAAGGTTTCTCTTCCAGAGAGCCCACAGCTTCCAGCTCCTGAGTTGGTGGACTGTGTAGAGGAGAGGACAGATGGTGGGCTTGCAGAAAACTCAAACGAGGCTCCTTCATCTGCAGAAACCTGCACTTCGTCTTTTTCGGGCTGGATAAAAAGCCCAGACAGAGGCCCGACTGGACCAGCTGGTCTGAACTTCTCCCCAGTCAACTCAAACTTACGGGATCTCACTCCGTCTCACACTCTGGAGCCTCTGGCAGCTCCTTTCAGGCCAGAGCCTGCAGCTGGGACTGCAGCAGGGCCAGCAGCAGGAGCAGGGTCAGTGTCCGGCTCTCAGCCTCCTTTCAGTGAGGCGCAGGGACAACTGTTCTACCCCTGCTCTGAGGAGGGAAGTTCGCTCGTCTTCTCCCGCTCACTGAATGGGGACAATGAAGGAGGGTCTGCACAGAACCCACCACAGAGGAAAAAGGTGAGGGCCTACCTTCAGGGTGTTTTTTGTGTTCATATCTTGATAGATATGAGGGGAATCTGGGTTGTGATTGCTAAAAGTAAAGAGTTTTATCTCATAGCTGCAGGAAATGTGTGGTTTCCTTTTTAATAAGATTAGCCCAACAACAATCCTGAATGTAATTAGACATTTGAAAAGTCTGGGATTTGATAAGAAGCATTTTCCCAGTCGGGACAGGTGAGTAAATTATGTTAAAAAAGGGGAAATATTTTTATTTCCAGACCCATTTTCTAGTAGTTATAGTAATTTTAATCCATTTGTCTATCCGTCGGTCCTTCCATTGTTTTTCTATGCTTGCATCCATCCTTCCATCCAACAATGGAGTCATTTCCCCAATTATTTGTCTTTGCTCCATCAGTCATTTAAGCCATTTTTCTTGTCTCCCTTGCAGACTCCTTTTTTGCAGCTTCCATATTTAAATTTAAAATGTGCTGAAGGAACATCCGAACTGTGGAAATTTGAGTTTAGACATTAAAGTTGACTGTAAATGCTGCCCCATATATATGTAGTAAACTGCATTGCACCTCTCCATCTACATTTTCCTTTCCTCTAAGGTTTCCTTGCTCGAGTACCGGAAGCGTCAGCGAGAAGCTCGGCGCAGCGGTTCCAAGACTGAGTGCAGCTCTCCTGTGTCCACTGTGCCGCCTTTGACAGTGGAGGCTTTCCCCGTGGCACTGGAGCCATCCATTGAGCCTCCTCTACCTTCTGCTCCATGTAACACCACCCCCACCGTCAAGGAGCCTCAGCCCAGTGAGGAGAGCGAGGCCTCTGGAGAGAAGGAGGGAGGAGAAGGACAGTGGTAGGTGCTGTCTGACGTAGTACTGGATGTATTTTAGCATTATTCATTTAGAGCACAGACTATTGAATGTGTTCCTGTCTCTATTATCAGGACGTCATCAACTTCAGTAGAGCAGGCCAGAGAGCGCGGTTATCACAGAGCTCTCCTGCTCAGCAAAGATAAAGATGCAGGTAAACCACACATCCCTTCAACTTTTTCACATTTAATCTTCTTAAAATCACAGAGTATTGCATCATTCGTAGGTAGAACAAAAAAGAGACATTGTTTTTAACATTTTTTACGAACAAAAATCTGGAACGGGAGGTGTTTGTTTTACCCCCTGCCCCCCTTTACTTTGGTACTCCTAAATAAAGATGATCTAATTTGTAAAGACTCTGCCTCTGTGTATTATAGCTGTTCTGAAGGCTGGCGGTTTGTTAGGGAGCATTAGTGAACAAACAGAGGTGTGAAGAATAAGGTAAAAAATGGTAACTGTGGTGGAGCACCAGAGGTCCACAGCTCAGGTGTCGGAATCTGTTGACAAACTGTTAAATGTGTCCAAATCACAAATCTAAGCTTTGTTGAAGACTGAAAATCACTAAACTTTAATCCAACCATGTAGATACACAACAAAGGTAGAAGAAGTTGCTCCTATTAGAAGAGACCAGAATTTAACTGTTTGACCTAAACCCCAAATGTTGTGTGTGGCAGGAGGCCTTCCCTTGTGAAACATGGTGGTGGCAGCATTATGCTGTGAGCTAAATACAGGCTATTCTTGGAAGAAACACTGTTAGAGGTTGCAGTATTATGGATTACTTTGTGTTCATAAAATCCCAATAAAACAGAGCCAGCCCCTGTGACCCCGACAAAGTTGCACCCCGCTGCCCCGCTGCCCTCCTCTCCTGTCCACTACCCAGGCTCCTCGCTCCTTCATTCCCCGAAGCCCCAGCCTCAGGGCTCACCCTACCGCAGCCAGAGGGCGCTGTTTTCCAACCAGCCTCAAACCCAACAGCAGCCTCAAGCTGCAGATTCAGGAAAGATCCATTTCGGAGTGTGAGCCTCGCCCCTTCAGGAGGCTTCACCTGTGCGTGTGTGTGTGTGTGTGTTGTGGTTGTGTGTGGTGTGTGTGTGTGTGTGTGTGTGTGTGTGTGAATGGCAGCTCAGAGGAGCAAAGTGTGCGTGGGATTTTGCTCAACGAGCTAGGCAGAGTGGTCTCACCTACGAGTAGGAAGTTAGCGGTTTATTTTTGAATATGAATGGTTATTTGTAGAAAGTGTAATTTAAAATCCCAATAAAATCCCAATAAAACAGTAAACTTTGTGGTTCTAAAGGTTTGATGAGTATTAATAATTTCACTAAGAACTGTAATATGGAGTCAGTCTCGCATCATTCTTTGTAATATTGCTCTGTTTTATTAGATGGTGAGCCAGAAGGAGGGGACACGCCTGCACTAAGAGACTGTGCTTCTCCCAGTCTCCAAAAAACCCCGACCCACACAGTAAGACCACATCGGTTCTGATTCTGATCAACAGCTTCACTGAAATTCATCCATGTCTTTAGTTTGAAAATAACTCAACTAATAATGAACACTGACAGATTTCTGTTTTACCGTGCAGCCCTGCTCTCCCGGCCCTCACACCCAGCCTCCCAGTCGCCCAGCAGAAGACTGCGACGGTCAGCCGTGGACAACGAATCCAAACAGCAAGCCTGTTGGATCCAAGCCAGCCCCTGTGACCCCGACAAAGTTGCACCCCGCTGCCCCGCTGCCCTCCTCTCCTGTCCACTACCCAGGCTCCTCGCTCCTTCATTCCCCGAAGCCCCAGCCTCAGGGCTCACCCTACCGCAGCCAGAGGGCGCTGTTTTCCAACCAGCCTCAAACCCAACAGCAGCCTCAACCTCAAGCCGGACCTGCTCCTTTCCCCCAGTACAACACACAAGGTGCTCCACCTCCTCCTCCCCCTCCACCCCCTGCACCACCCGCCTCTACAGCCTACTTCTCCAACCAGAGCCCCTCACCTGCCAGACCCTTCCCTGGGTTTAACCCTGCAGTTACCCCGACTTACCCACCGGGATCTCAGCCCCTGATACAGACTCTCCCCCACAGTGTTCACTATCAGAGCTCAGCTGCTCCACCTCCTCCTCCCCCACCTCCTCCACATCCGTTACCAGGGCCTACGCTGCTGCACGTCAACCTGCAGCCCCCTCCCATCCAGCAACATCAGCTCATGATGACCTCCGCTCCGCCTCCCCCTCCCCTGCTGCAAGGTCAGACCCCCCAGCAGCAACAGCAGCAGCAGGCTCCCTCCGGCAGCACGCTCATGTCTCTGACCCCTCCGCCTCCTCCTCCTCCGCCTCCCCCTGCTCCCTCCTCCAACACCCCGCTGCAGCCCCACCACTATCAGAACTTAGGGGGGTTCCAAACAGCAATGATGCACCCTGGTGCTACACCGAACACTTCCGTACCCCCATCCTCATATCCCCCACCCCTGCAGCAGACCGGACTGCCGCCTCCTCCCCCACCTCCCCCGCAACAGCCTCAACAAGGTCCTGCTCAGGCCACTGCCTCCCAGATGCCTCCCGGGACTCGCGGAGCTCCTGCATCCTCGAACTCTTTCCACAGCCAGGGGTACCTGAGCACAGGGTGGCACTGACCCTTCTCCCTCACCACGACCTCCCTCTGTTGGCCCCCTGAGAACTCTGCTGGAGAGGGGCATGTACCATAAGCTGTAGATATGTTTTCTATGTACCTGAACACATGGCCAGTGGAAAAACAGCTGATTGTGGGATAAAAGGGTACTTTAGAGGAATAACGAGGACAAAAACAATTTAAGGAAAAAGGACAAACTGAAAATAAAGATGGACGATCTCCCTGGTGCTCATAGCCCTCTCTCTGGCCTACATTTGTTTTGTTTTTCCTTTTTATAACATCCTCTCTGAAGACGGAGAAGAAAAATTTCTGTTCTTTGTTCAGAATCCCGACGTAATTCCCCGCATTTTGTTAATCAGTGGACATTCCAGCCTCTTCCCTCCCTTCCTCCTTATATTCGTCTCCTGTCTGTCGTCAGCTCTGTACACAGTTTATGTTTTAATCTAGTGGCTCATTATAGCAAACAAAAAGCTTTTTGTATAGAGTAAAAAAAAAACACAATTATTTTTTTTAACCTTCTGTCTAACAACAAATATCTGTTCACCGCTGCAGATTCAGGAAAGATCCATTTCGGAGTGTGAGCCTCGCCCCTTCAGGAGGCTTCACCTGTGCGTGTGTGGGAGTGTGTGTGTGTGTGTGTGTGTGAATGGCAGCTTAGAGGAGCAAAGTGTGCGTGGGATTTTGCTCAACGAGCTAGGCAGAGTGGTCTCACCTACGAGTAGGAAGTTAGCGGTTTATTTTTGAATATGAATGGTTATTTGTAGAAAGTGTAATTTAATGTATAGGTGGTTACTTCAGCTTTCACCAGAAACAGGTTTTGTAAATATTCTGCTTCTTTTCTTTTTCTATGCTTGTACAATTCGCTCCCATCGCCCCCATTTTAAGATATGGTTGTAAATATGAGCGCTGTTCTCGGCAAAGCTGAATGTTTCTGTGACTGTAGCATTATTTTTATTTTATTTTTCTCTCCCCTTTTATTGACTCTTCAACTTTGTCTTTTTTATTTGTGTGTGTGTGAGTGTTGCCTTTGTGTGGAGGAGAGAGACTCACAGACACTGCACTGGTTGGCTATTTTCATGGTTCATTATAATAAATCACTGTAATGACAGTTTTATATCACTTGTGGTGACTTTTGTCTGAAAGCTTTGGGGGGAAATTAACTAGGAAAAAGTATTTGACCCCTTAAGGATTTCTGCTACTTTCGCCTTTTTTGTCATACTTAAATGTTTCAGATCTGATTTGTACCTGTAAAATCAAGAAATATCCTTAATAGGACCTGTCGGACAACATGAAGTAGGCTAAAAGGTCTCAGGAGCAACAGGTCATGTGTCTGATCTAAAGATATTCAATAGAAACAAGGGAAACAAATGGGATTGGGTCTCCAGTGGACCAATGTGAGACCAGAACCTTCCTAGGAGACTCCAGCCCACCAAAAGTACTCAAAGAGTGCATTGACATCTTATCCAGAAGGTCACAGAAGAACTGCTGCCTAAAGTTTTTTTTTCAACCTGCTGATCACTGATCAGACCACATGAAGTTGATTGGTGGACGTATGCAAAGAACATTGACATCCATATACAGAGGGTACCAGGAACAGTTTTATAGCCTCAAACAGCAACTGAAGCTCTTAAAAACGTAGACATTAATGAGCTGATATTATCCTAGACTTTACAGAAAGAAACTCTCAGCCATTAAATCAGAGTAATCTATTCTGTTTTAGTTCAACAAGAGCTACCAAAAATGTCTTTTTGCTTCCAGTGTTTTAAATAAAAATTATCTTCATTTTCCAAATTCAGAAGTTTACATACCCTCCTCAGTTTTTGGTAGAAATACCTTTTTAACTTTTATGATTTTTGGTCTCCTTCCTCAGGCTTCTCACAGTACTTTGCTGGAGCATTTGGCCCATTCCTCCTGACAGAACAGGTGTAACTGGGTCAGGTTTTTTTGAGCGTCTCGGTATCACACACCGTTTTGCCTCTGACCAAATATTTTCTATGGGCCTGAGATCATGGCCCCTCCAGAACATTGATTTTATTGTCCTTCAGCTGTTTTGTAACTAATTTGGCGCATGATTATGACCTATTTGTGGCCAAGCTTTCATTTCCTTGCTGAAGTGGCTTCAGTATTTCCACATAATGCTATTTATCTTGTGAAGTGCACCAGTTCCTCCTGATCCAAAATGTACACACAACGTCATCATGCTGCCCCCTCTGTGCTCCACAGTTGGGGTGGTGTTTTCAGGCTAGCTTCCCACCTTTTCATCCAAATGGAACAATGGTCCTTATGGCCAGACACTTCGATTTTAGTTTCATCAAACTACAGGACATGGTCCCCTCAGTGCATTTGCAAAATGTAAAGTGGCTTTTTAAAATTTTTCTTTAGGAAAAATGGCTTCTTATGCTCTGATTGGCCTTGTAGTAGTCCATGTAACTCCAGGATACCTTTACTGTGGGTATTTCTTAAATATATTTTGTGTGTAAATATCTGTTTTAAGAACAATATTTATAAATGCAGGCTTTATGGAGGTTTATGAATTGTCATTTAAGAAATTTTGCAAGTCCATTATTCTGGCTTTTCACGGGCATTAATAGAATCTGTGGCTTCACTTCTCAGGTAACCACTTTTTCTACATTCATGCAAACATTTTCAATCTCAGATTGATAGCTATGCTCATTAGCGATGATGTTTCCACCCATGAAATGGTTAGGAATTATATCCAGGTACAACAATCATTAAAAGCAAGCATCAAGCAGGAATGGTCTAAACTGGACATAAACTAGAGCGCATTCCAGACCAGCCGTGTAAACAATTGGAGCTGGAGGAAGCTGATATGTCTAGAATAGAAACGAGAGGGCATATTTGGACCCTCAGGCAGACAAAAACCTTCCCATCCTGCAACATGTTGTAGAAAACACACCTATGACAATACATGCAACCTGGCCTCATATAAACCAACTACATTGTGAAATGTAGGTAATACTGTTAAATTGTTTGTCTGGTGACCTTCAACTTTCTGAAAACATTATCTTTCTACTCCAGAGCTGCTATCTTCCAACACACCTGAATCAAATGAATGGCTCGTCACCAGGAGCTGAATGCTTTTTTATTACTTAGGCTGGTTATTAAAAATACCTGTGCTAACTCCAGCTAAGCTAGTGATACTTCCTAGTACTTCAAGCTATTCTAGCTTAAAAAAATTAAAAAACCAAACCAGGAAAGTAAGTAAATGTATTTTCTAAAGATACTTTTTTGTGATAATTTGCTGATGTAATTTGGGGGAAAGAGACGTGTGATACACCTACAGAAGAGTCATTGAAGTCACTTTTCTGTCCATCAGAATATTTACAGCTCATCACTTTTTATTGAAATGTGGAAAAACGGACAAGCATAAAAAACATTTTAAAGATTTTTTAAACCTTTTTGTTAAAGAACCATATAGTAACAGATTATGACCTGAAACTCCGAATCAAATAAACCGCTAATCTTTAGTTTTTGAAAACAAATTCACGTTTATATTTTCATTTTATATTTTCTTTAGAATTTTTTACCAGTTATTTGTCTTCAGGTGTTTAAGTATATATTTTTCAGCTTACTATAAAATTTGTTTTTAATTATTTATGCTTACTTTAACTAAGCTAACGGCACGCAAGCTAGCCTAGTTTTTCTAAAAGTTCTTATGTGTAATTTTTATTTTTGGGAGTAGTGATTGTATTTAGTTTAAGAAATATCTGAAACAATTGTTTCTTTAAGTTGGCAAAAGTAGTTAAAAAGCTCAGAAATGTGCTTTTTAAAAAAGTGGAAAAAATCTTTTTTTATCATTTGAAGCAGCTTCTGGAAACTATCTGAAAGCGTCAAAGAACTAATCTTTACTTTTTGAAAACTGACTCGGGCTTATGCTTTTATCTTATATTTGTTGTAAAATTTTTAACAACTGATGCATCTTTATCCTTAGGTAGTAATAGATGTATGTTTATATTTCAGACTTGCTATCTATTTAAAAAAGAAACCGTTACATTAGCTAAATTAAATTTGTTGTAACATCTTAAACTAGTCCAGTGTATTCAATTTCAGACAATTGTAGTTTTATTCTCATTACTCAGGCTGGCTGGCTGTTTTTAAAAATCCCTGTGCTAACTAAGCTAGTGGCACTACCCCATCCCAACTGAAGTAAATATCAGTAAACAAATCTGATTTCTGATTTTTTTTTTTCCCCCCAACCTTTTATTTATTTATCTAAATTACAAACAAAATGTTTGTATGAAGTCTGCTCAATTCATGTCGTGTTTTCTAAACAGCTGGGGTGAAAATGCTGGCAATCAACATAAAACAAGACTCAAAGTTATTCAGTTTTCTTTGTTCTTCTCCTCAATTTTTTACATTATTGTCAGACAAGATACTTAATAATGGCACGTACTAATAATCAACCAATGGCATGACATTTCAGAGAATACGCTTCAGTCAAGACAAAGGGCAGGGACGTAACCAACATGTAGTTTACACATAAAATACATAGAATTTATGTTCTCTTAAACGACGCACTTTTGTTTTTTTCACACACTTTACTGGCAAAGACAGCTTTGATAACTACAATTTGTTTTATTACACCAAATATTTCATCATAAATAGGACCACACGGTTCTTTGATTGAGTTGTTCAGTTCCCAGGTCGTTGGAGACAGCAGTCCTCTTAAAAACGGGGTTTGGATTTTATAAAAAAAAAGAGATTTAAAACCCCCCCCTTAAAACCTCAAGGCTTTTTTCTTTTTTTATTGGGGTAAAACCCACAGTCTTTTCCTTTTTTGATGTAACTTTAGATGGTTTCAGTGTCTGGCCCTCTGTGTTTTTGTTTTTTTAGATCATCCCAAATGAAAGCAGCCTTTTTCACATTTCTGAACAAAACAGCTCGGGAAAAATTTTTGCCCCTGGCCCCCTTTTTTTTTAAAATTTTCCCCTTTCCAAAAAAATTTGTTTTTTTCCGGGGTCTCCCCCGGTCCCCGGGGCCCCCTTGTTCTGGGTTTTTTGGGCGTTTTCCGGCTCGGTTTTTCTTCTGCTGTGCTTTTTTCCCCCTTTTTTTCCCCCCTCTTCCCCCTCTGGGGGTTCCCATCCCTGGTCCCCCCACCCAAGGTTCCCCGGCCCCTTTTGCATATTTCCCCTTTCCCCCCAACCCTTTTTAGGCCCCGCAGGCCCCCAATTAGAAGAAAACCCCCCTAGGGTTTATTGTTTCCCCCGGGTTTTAAATTTTTCCCCCCCCTTTAAACCTTTCCCAAAACACACCCAAAAAAAGTACAAAAATTTTAATATTTTAAAAGAATAAAATTTAATTTGAAATTTTAATAGGCTTTTTTTTGTTTGAAAAAAACCCAAACCCCCTTTAAAGGTCCCCCAAAAAAAATTTTCCCCATTCCCAAAAGAGGGGAAAAAAACCCCCGGCCCCAAAAAAAGTGTCCCCTTGGGGGTGGGGGAAGGGGGGTTTCCCCCAACCCATTTAAATTTAAACCCCAATCTCAAAAATTATCCCTAAAACCAATTTTCCCCGAAATTGGGTTTATTTATTTCAAAAAAAATGAAATTTCCCACGACCCAAATAATTTGGGGAACCAATGAAAAAAAAGTTTTTTTAAAAAAAAATTCTAACCCTCTTTAAAAAATTTGTTCCCCCTTAAAGTTAACTTTGATAAAAAACTGGAAAAGTTTTATTCATTTAAAAAAAAGGTTTTTAAAATTTGGGGGCTTTCTTTTTAAAACAAGGGAAAGGGTTTTTTGTTTTTGTTTGGAAACCAAAATTTTTTTGGGGGGGCGGGGTAAATGGGGAAAAAAAAAGGTTTACTTTGATAGTGAAAAATTCTGTTAAAAGCAAAAGCCATTTAACGGGGTGGTTTTTTCTTTTGGGGTTTCCTTTTCTTCATAAATTTTGAAACGTTTTTTCTTTTCAGTATATCAAAACCCATGGTTAAAACCCTTTCCCCCCCAGAGGTTTAATTGGGCAATTTTTTCCACTCTCTGTGGGGATAAAAACAACACGAAAAGGAAAATAAAAATGGGGTCAAGCTTGAGATCACATGGATAACCAGCAGGTGGCAGTGTTGATGGTTTAAGTGACGTTTTGGGGAAATTTTACGAAATATAGGGGTCTCGTTTTTGGCCCATTGCCCCTGTTTTTTATTTTATTTCTTCCCGAAATACAAGCAATTAAATAAATCTTTTTTTTTTCATTTAATTAGCAACCACCCGTTTTTTCCCCCTTTCCCCCCTTTTTTGGGGCTAATTTTTCCCCCTCAATTCTTTTTTTTTGTCTTCCCACTCCAGTCGGGGTTTTTATAAAAACCCCCCTTTAAATCCCTTCTTTAAAAACCCCAAAGCAAAAAAATGGCCCAGTTGAGGGGAATGGCTGTGATTCATTTAGACAGCCTAGCACCCCTTTGGGAAAAAAAAATTATAATTTTGCTTGCCCAATCCCGGGGCTTTTTTTCCCCCTGATATTTGTGTGTTTTCCCTTTCGGAAAAAATCCTTCCCCCCTATGCTCTCTTTTCCAGTGCTTTTACCTCCTTCTTTATTCTTTTTCCCCTTCCAATTTCATTTTTGGGGGTTTCTGAGAGTGCTTTTTCCCCAAATTAAAAGAAGTAAAATTTTTTTTTCCCGAACAGAAGCAAAAAAAAGCGGGCCGACCGGTGGTGTTTAGACCCTTTTAAAATTGTATAAAAATTTAAAAATTTTTGAGGAAAAGGGGGGACGTTTTTGGATGAAGTTTCAGGTTGGATTTGAGTTTTTTGCAGCAAAAGGGGTTTTTTTTTAAAAGGTTTTTATCGATAAATTCAATAAAAAACCCATTTAAAAATTTAATTTTTTTTTGGCATTTTTGTCAATATTAGATTTTTTTTTTTAAATTTTTTTAACCCCAGTTCTTTTTACCATTAAAAGGCTCCCAATTTTTTCCCACGAAGGTTTTAGTTTTTAAACTTGGTTGTCATAGTTTTAAATGAAAATGGTATTTTTTAAACCTTTTTAAACCCAGTTTTTCCCCCGGTTTTATTTTGGAAGTTTTTTGTTATTCGGGCCGTCCCTTTGGCCAGGCCTTCCCCCATTTTAAAAAAGGCAACGCTCTTGGGGTTTTTTAAAATTTCAAATAAAACTTTAAAGGTAATTATTTAAATTTGAGTTTTCTTTGAAGGAACCCTGAAAAATTTCGGGGTTTTAAGGGTTTTTGTTTAAAAAAACCCCAAATGGTGCCCCTTAATTTAAATACCCTTTTCCTGGAACCCCCCCCTTCCCCCCCCCCAGGTTGTGCTAACACCCCCCAAAAATTCCCCAACCCGTTTTTAAGGCAAATTGGAAAATTAAAAACCCCCCTTCCCTCTTTTTTCCTTTTTCCCCTTCCCAATAGAAATCCCCCCTTTTTGCTTCAAATTTGTTTTTTGTTTTTTTGGACTTTTCTTTCTTTTTTGGGATCGGGGTTTGTTCCGGGGCTATTGCTGCTATTAACTTTGTGTATTTATTTGGGGCCATAAAAAAAGGGGTTTTCCCCGCTTAACCGGGGCTTTGGGGGCCCGGATTAACCAGGCCCTTTTTCTGGAATTTTTCAACTGGCGAATTTGGGGGCCCCTTCCCCCATAAACGGGGTTTTGAAAAGGTTTGTTCCTTTCCAAAAGGAGTTTTCCCTGATTAAAGTTTTCCCTATTTTAAACCCCGGGGGTTTCTTTCCTGAAAATCGGGGCCAAAAATTAAAGGAAAACCAATTGTTTCCCAAAAAAGTATCAATTCCCCCGTTTTTTTTTTTCTTTTTTCCATGGGAAATTTCCTGGCTCTAGGCTTGGGTGAAAAACCCTGTGTCCCCCTTTCCGGCTGTCAACCGAGTTTTTCGGCTGGATGTTTGGTTCTGTTAAAAGGAAGTGGTTCCTCTCCACTGTCATTCCCCTTTCGGGCCCCGGGGAATGGGGAAATTTTAAAAATTGGCAAAATTTTCACTGACCCCGATGCAACCTCCCCGTATTTCCCTTTTTTTTAGTTATTTTTTCCCTTAAAAAATCCCTTTAAAATTTAATTGAATCTGATTGTAGAAAAAGGGTGGGGGGTGATCCCTTGGATTAAACTAAAATTTATAGGTTTTTGGGCTTTGAATGTTTTGGAAAATAAAATATAAATTTGAGTTTGGGGGCCAAAAAAAACTAGATTTTTGTAACGGGGTTAAAAAATTTTTGGCCGGACTTATTTTTTTCTTTCCTAACGTGAATTTTAAAAACCCCATAGGGAAATAAAACTGATTTAAATTTTCAGCCTCTGGGGCAGGGGGGTTTCATTTTGTTTGGGAGCCATTTTGGATTTTCATGTTGGAGGGGGTGAGGAACCTCTTTCTTTCCAGGTAAAAACAAAAAGGCTTTTTTTGGTGCGTTAAAGGGAAAAATTTCTTTAAATTTGGGAAAATTTCCCCCATCTTCAAAAGTAAAAAAATGAAGAGTTAAGATTTGCTGTTTGTAATCTTTCTGGAGGACCCCACTTCCAAAAACATCGTTTAACATTGTTAATTTAATGCACCAAAATGCTTTCAAGGTTAGCAAAAAGGTTTATAAAAATATTTGAGTTTAACTTTCTGCTGGAATTTAATATTTTTTGAAGAATATCATGAGTTGTGCAGGATTTTAGTACTACTTTACCAATTGATCAGCTTCCATCCTTTTTTACTTTCAAGTCAAACACAGAAAACTTTCATTTCTGTTTCAGTAGAAATCAAGCTTTTATTCTTTCAGTTGTTTTCTACAGATTGATCTGAGAGGTCTCTGATGCAATCTTTTAAAGCTCACCCTGTTATTAACTGCAGCACAATTTAGCCAAAGTCGGTGTAATTATCTTAAATGCCTCCTTGCTAACCAGCTGAAGGAAGGAAATCGGAGTTTCTTCTCTTACTTTCTCCCAGCAGCTCCTCAGACATCAGATTATCCTGCCGGTTGCCCAGGACGAAAGCCAGGAAGGAGAGGATCAGAGCATCCATGATGCCCATGATAGCCAGTATGTAGGCCCAGCGCACTGAGCAGGCGCCCAGCGTGTACTTGTCGGTCTGTTCGCCGCACATCCGCTTCACCTCGTCGCTGTCCCAGCCGTCTGGGTAGATCATGCAGCCCAGAATCAGGCTTGTACCTGGAACAGGAGGCGAGACAGATGGGTGAGGGTGCTTAACAAGCTACCAGGGGAGAGTTCATGTTGCAAACCTGAAAACATACTGTGGTTTATTAAAAACGGTAACACTGCAGCATAGGCTGTTGGTTACAAATACAGTTCCTTACAAAAGTATTCGTACCCCACACATGTCTTGTTACAACCACAACATTTTATGAGATTTATTCCAATTTAATTTGGATTTGACTCTACCAGCTTTGCACATCTAGAGACTTTTGGCCATTTCTAAAATGGTTCAGCCTCAGTCATACTGGATGGAAAACGTATGTGAAGTCGAGCCTTAGATTCTCAATTCAACTTAAGTATGAACTTTGACTAGGCCCTTCTAACACATTAATATGCTTTTATCTAAACCACTTCCTCTTAGCTTTGGCTGTATGTTTAGGGTTGTTGCCCTGTTGAAAGGTAAACCTTTGCCCCAGTATCCAGTCACTGATGAGACTGATGAACTTGATAGTCTGGGGCTGTAATGCCGCTTCTGAATGTCCGGCCATCAGTTAGCAACCTCAAAGCAGAACACTGATCCAAAGCACACCGCAGACAAGAGTCAGCCCAAATACTTCCTCACTGACGTAAAACTCATCAGTTACCGCAAATATGCTTACGGCAAAATTAGTTTGATCTGAAACTGTTAAGTGTAAAAAAAAAATAGAAGAAATCTGTAAAACAAATTGTATTACACATATGTGGCATTTACTAGTTAGGGGGCTTCCTAAGGCAATTGATAACTGGTTTCACTACATGTTATTTCAGAGTATTAGAGGAAAAAGGTCTGAATACACCTTTTGTTAGTAAAGTAGTGTTAGTCTGCCGTATAAAATCCTACTAAGAGTTTGTGGTTAAAATTTGGCATAATATGAAAAGGTTGTAGGGATGTGAATACTTTTGTATGGTACTGTATTTGGAGAATTTGTGAGTTTATAAAGAATGTTAGCTTTAAGGAAGCAAACTTTTGGGAAATAGATTTTTTAAGTCATGTGAGTTCGCATCCTGTGATCATCGCCTTGGGTATTTGATAATAAATTCAGACTACGTTGAAATCTGCGTCTTTCAGAGACAAAAAACACCTTTTTATAAGAGTCTTACAAATAATGGAGAGCAGTGGAAGATAGCTGCAAACTAAAGCAGGAGGGAGTGAGCATCAGAAGAAAAACAAACAGTGTTGGCAGCAGTTTAGAGACAGGACAGAGGTGTCGAAAGAGGCGTCAAAACAGAACCATGCGTTGACATGGGCTCTCTTCACAGGCCGTCTGCTACATGGCTGATTATGTTACACTCCTTGGAAGCAGTCGTCTGATTACACTTTAGCAGGGAGCTGTTTCCACACAGTCGTGTCAGTCAGGACACGTGGGACTGGGAAGTCTGTATACAGTTGTGAAACAGGGACAAAAGCAGCTTCAGAAGCTTTGTTTGTCTTTAGAAAGCAAGTTTTACATGGTGGTGCTTAAGATCGAGGAAAGCATTAGAAAAGGTTAAAATGACTGTAAAAAAAGCCATGTTATTAACTAGGATAAACTACTTTCCAGGGATATATGTGTGTTCTGTTTAAACTGTAACCTAAGCTACAAGTGGATTAACCAGGTTGATAATCCCTGGAAATGGAAGTGATGCTCGCTCCCCTCCCTCCCTTCCTTCACTTTGTCATCTCTTCCCTTCCCTCCTCTTTCCTTCCATGCAGCAACCATGATCATAACAAGCGATGTAGCTACACTGTAGGAAGAGAGCTTTACATGCTCTCTATGGGGTTTCCTACTGAACCAGATAATCCCTTCTGGTTTTCCAACCACTCATCTATCCAGCAACTTAACCAGTGAAAACAGTTACTGTTCAGGGTTTCAGAAATTACTGAAACTAGCCAGTACATGGCTGTGCACCTAAACTGACAGGCCATGCAAGGAGAGCATTAGCCCAAGAGGCCCCATGGTGACTGAAAGAGCAGCAGAGACCACAGCTCAGGTGGGATAATCATGTTTCAAGATTTCAGAGCAAACGTGGAAGAAGGTGAGATCAACTTTCTGACCTTGACTTTCTGACTGACCTGTAGCTGTTTTGTGAAGCAGAATTGGCAAAAGTTTCAGTCTCTTGTTGTACAAAGCTGGAAAAGACATACCCCAAAAGACCTGTAGCAGTACGTTCAGCAATAAGGGGTTCTGCAAAACACTGCATTGGGAGCCTGAATACATATTTCGCTGTAAAAGTGTTGCTGATCAGTTTTCAACATCTGATTTTTCAACTTCCACCCTTTTAGCTTGTATCTCCATGTGGATTTAGTCTGTAGTTTCAGTCAGGCTTAAAGAAAAGCTCAGAAACTCTGGGTTTTTACTGTATGTAACTATTAAGAAGTTTTGGTTATGTGTTTGTGAATTGGAAAACTGTTTTAGACAAATATATTTGCCCATAAATGGATGCCTTGTTTAAATGTGGCAAACTACGTATGAACTATGTATACCTATGTAACTAGGTATAAGGTATGAGCAGAGAGATGCCTTTTTCTTGGTCGTTTGAGGTCTTGTAAATTAGATGCGTGAGCAACGTCTGTTTCAGCCCCTGTTTCAGGTGCTTAAGCTGTGCAATTCTTGATTAGATCAGGTCCACGGATACTAAAGCTCTTGTGAATAAAAAATAAAAGCAACAGATACAGCTGTGCTTTCAGCCATGCAGTTTGTTTATTTTCTGTAATGAGAATCTCAACTCCTCTTCTGTGCGAACAACCTGTTCCTTTTTTTGTTTCAGCTGCAGTGTTAATAGACTGGGTTGAACTGGATGGGATCTCTCCCAGGCTTTGACTTGAAGGAAACGCACAAGATCAAGGAGACAGCAGGTTTGTCTTTCTGACTTAAATCTGAACGCCCCAAGATCTGCTGGGGTGGTTTCACCCTTAGCTCTGTGTGCTACTTAACCTCAATATGCATTTAGGAAATCAAGAGAAATGTAAATTGCCTTTGATTCAACCTCTGATCTGTTTTAGAAATTGTATTCAGTTCAAAAATACACCCAAGGTATTTATACTCCTCCTCCACCTCCACTTCTCCCATGATAGAAATAATTTTGTTCAAATTCAAGATGAGACGACTGTGTTCACGTCATGCCACAAACCGGTCCACCTGTTCTTGTACTCAGCGTCTTGTCCATCTCAGATACACCCGACAACTTCAGAGTCATCCGAGTATTTCTGCAGATGACAGGAGTTTGTCTGAGGAGTACAGAGTGAACAGGAATGGTGAGAGTACAGTCCCCTGTGGTGCTCCTGTGCTGATGGCTACCTGGTTAGACCTATGACCCTTCAGTCTCACACACAGTCTGTCTGTCAGGTAGTCTTTGATCCAGGCAAAAGATTGGATTTCTTTTATGCAAATGTTAGTGAAGTGTACATCTTCAAAGGAAGACCTCCTTTTGCCAAATCAGACCAAAATCTTGTTTTTCTCTGCTTGCCATATAAAAATGTATTAAATCTAACTTTCAAGCTTTAGTTGACTTCTAATCCCTTTCCTTTCGGCAAAGCCAAAAATGCTCCCTTGATGACATTTTAGACTAGTACACAAATTCTGTTGCTACAAACCATCTGCCATTAACGCATCTATGCAAACTCATGCAACCCAATGGAGTCGGGCTTTTTGTCTCCTGACAGATGAAATTTTGTCATCTCAGCTTCCCTGCAGCCTTCTTTGCCACACAGAAAAAGCAGTTGCCTGCACACAATCCCTGTCATAAATAATGACATTCATTATGAAATCCTCACACGACTGACTTGTCAGCTCATTTCAGTTCTTCACATGAGTGATGTATTCAGGTTGGACAGCCTCAAAGCTGAAGGTAACATTTATATCGGCAGAAAACAGCAGAGCGATCTGAGCTTGCGACGCCTCATATGATTGAGGTCAACAGGAAAATGGAGGACAGGCTGTTCAAAAATGTTCAAAACAAGCTCCCTGACTGGAAGCTTTATTCATGTGGTAGTACTCGAACACTGCAAGAGATGTGCAGTAATGAGCTACATCTCACACTGGGCGGCTGAGAACTATACCAAAGTGGGAGAAAAGAGAAGGTCAGTTAATTTGCAGTGCTACGTCTCATTCTTTCACCTCTTTCTCTCTAAATGCTCTAGAGATCTTGAGTCAGGTGTTTTTTGAGAGGTCAGAGCTTTTTAGAAATATGGATTTCTAGAAAGCCATGTTTCATATTTCATGTAATATGTTCGAGGATTTTATGTTCTCCTGTGCTGCGTATTCAGGTATCAACTAGATTAAAGGAAAAATGGGCTGATGTGATTTGGAAATTAGTTTTACAGTATTTTACTGGTAGTTTTGGCTTTTCCTGTACCAATCTAGGAGCACTTAATCTATAATCTAGCACTTTTACTCAATTTCATGTTTATTTTTTTGAAAGACAAAATTTGTTTTATTTTAAAGTTACATTGTGTGTTTTTGCAATTTATGGAGTAGTTTGTTAACCATAGATCTCCACAACTGGATGCAACCGACTCATCTGTCTGTCTATTTAGCAGTCTAGGACTGTTTAACACAAACTAGCTAATTATTTAAGTATCTAGACAGCAAGAAATAGTAGCTCAGAAACAAATATTGGTAGAATAATACTTAGCTATCCAGATAGTTAAATAGCTTACAAATTAAATAGCTAACTATCTAGATGCTGAGTTATATAGCTATATGGTGAGATAAACAGCTGTCCACCTAGGCATCTGCATAGCTTGACAAATAGCTAATAACAAACTACCTATGTAGCTATTTAGCAAGCTATGTGTTTAGTTTTCTCTAGCTAAATTGCTCACTAGTTTAATAACTAGCTATCTACAAGGCCAAAAAACGTGCTAGATAAAATCTATACATAAGTGGCTAGATTTATGTATATCTGGATAAGATGCATAACAAACTAAATTGCTAGTTGGCTGTCTAACTAGTTTTAGGTTTTCTGTCTTGTTAGCTGTTTATTTTGCTTTCTAGATAGCTAGATAAATCCCCTGTTAATTAAATAACTAGCAATTTAAATAGCTAGACTTTTTTCTAGCTACCTAGATAACTATGTAGCTGTGATGGTAAATTATTGCACCATTTATTGTTAAAAACAGGACATTTTTTTCAAAACTGGTTTAGAATAACTATATTTCATATTTGCATGCTCAAAAAGCTGGCAGTATGGCTGAAAGTGTTACTTTGCTGTTTAAATACGTTATTTTTCTGTTCCACCACATAATTCCAGTGGGTAATGTAAAAGGAGCACAGACGAAGCCTATTGGATCTTAGGTTAATTTTATTTTTGTTTTGCGTTTCCGTATCTCTGATGGTATGCAATGCTTGATTTATGGCCAAATTCACTGCAATAAATACCAAAAAATATGATGCCCTTTTTTGCAGCTAGCAAGCAACCTATAAGGAATTCAGGTCCTCATACATCCATTGCACCAAAATCATTAAATACACAGGAGTCTGCTTTATACTTTCATTTTACTTTTCCCTTAATAAATATTTCTTTTGTAATATCCAAGCTGTATATGTGGTTTTCTGATTATATCTTAATGCGGATGTGTGTTGGATGCTCAGGAAGAACCGCAGATTTAATGTTTCCAGTGAGTGCTTGCTTATGGTGATACTCTGCTCTTTAAACATCTCCAGCTTTATAGAGAGAAGGATGGGCTGTGTTTCAATGCACAATGCCCTATACATCCCATGTTCTCTGACAGCTGATTTCTCATTGATACATAGGGAATTATGCCCTCAGTGGAAGTCTGTATCTCCAACATACCCTTAATAATTATAAATGACCTCTAATTATCTCCCACTCAACACTCATTCCTTCCCAGCAGCCTGGTTTTGGCAGTGACATATTATATTTTAGATGTACGGGTCTCGGTGTTGTATTCGCACACCAAGCTTCTCACAGGGTCAGCTGCAGCCGTCTACACTTTCCGATTCATGTTCCCCTGAATGTTACAGGCATCCCTAAGCTTCATGCTCATTTGTGTTGATACTTGGAGCTTGTACTCTTTGCAGTGGGCATCTGCTTCAAGGTGGAGCATGACAAATGCAATTAATTGGTGTTAATTGGGGCAGAAACTGGCAGATGCAGGAAGGTATGAGGCAAAGCCCTACCCTTCATCTCTTTTTCTCTACGCCCTTCTGCCTCGTGAAGCAGCGTGTAGATATGTGTGAGAGGGAGCAGAGAGATAAGGTTGGGGAAATGGAGCATAATTTGCAACATGACTCCTGCAGCATATCCCATCATTAATGCTTTTAGCAACAGGTCCAATGATTCATATGGTTTGTCTGCGTCCAGAGTGCAAATTAATGATCGGCTTCAAAGCCGCTGTACTTTTTATTGTTTATCTTTTTTTTTTTAATCCCTCATTACACGGGAGAATATGAGAAAGATGAAATTATTACATTCATTTGTGGTATACTATAACATAGAAAAATATATATTGACCCAAGAGAAGAATATTTTACTTAAAACCAAAAAATATCAAGTGATCCTATTAAATTTTTAATGATTCGTGTATGTTTGATGGGTAAGTAACTGGCTTTGCCCACACCCCTCCATCCAGGTCATGAAAAGAAAAGTACTTGCACCCTTTTTCCACTTTAGCATTACAGCGAGTCATTATTTATTCAACAAAACAAAAGCAAAACCCAACAGATGTGTGTGTACATCCTTAGACAAAAGAAGGTTAAAGTAGGAGCCAGTCGAAAGTCTGTAAAAACGAATGTTATGGTTGTTTGCAGTTCTGGGTGGTGTAGTGATCATGAACACCCAGATTAGACCTTTCATACACATTTACCTGTCTCTAGTTGTTTAGGTTTTTCTCTCTCTCCGACTTTAAACAATGTGGAAGGAATAAATAGTAGGATACATTTTGTCTTATTGGCGTACTGTTATCACATGTTGCCCGCAGCCTGCAAATGATTGGCTTATCAGGGCCTTGGGAGGACTCCTTCCTTGGAAGCTCCAGCTCCCAGCACTGTTTGTACTGACTCTGAGAAAGAGACTCCAGACAGGACACAGAACCAGCAAGGATAAGCTGAACTGATCTCAGACCAAGCTTGTTGTGATAGTTTGTAGCATTCTACAATCCATTTAATTTTTTGTGCAAAGTTCCTGCATCTTTAATTTTCCTTCAAACATCTGACATGCTGAGCATCACTAATTGATTACAAGTTAAAGTTCCTGAATTCTTACTAGTTTATTTAGTTTATAGTGATAACTGTATAGGGTAGATACATTATGAAAGATAAACTGATAAGTACAGTTTTGTTATATTTCAGTGGGTATGAGAATAACAAATTAATTTATTTACCAATATTTTTATTTTTACTTTTCTCTCTTCTTTCTGAAAACTCACACATGTACTTAACTATCCCCAATTTAAAAGACAATAAGAAAATTAAACATACCATATCAGTTGTCACCAACAGTTTCTCTTTTAAATGCTTGAGATGAAATGTATTAAGTGTTGCTGACATCTGGTTTCAGCTACTCTCATTTTTGATACACAATCTTAATTCTCTGTGATTTACACACCATCTGGGGTCACTATGAAGCTCCACAAGCATGAAAAATTAAACATTTGCATATCTCTGTTTTCTCCTTTTTTAACTCCTAGAACAACCTGTGTTGTGCAGCAGCTGCAAGATGAAACTAAAGGAGTAAGAAAGCAAAAATGACGAGAAATGAATCAAGGAAGGCATGGAAAATGATGTTGGATGCAAATAAGGCTTATAATGATCTTAGTGTTTTGGGTTTAAGGAAGAGGCAAAGATCATCTGGATCATTTATCAGGACATATTTGAATTCACATATCAATGAGTGTTAGCGACATTTTTTGATGTGGATTGTATCGACAGGGCAGGGGAAAGATGAAAATAAAGACCGAGAGGATACAGCACAAACGATGGCTACAAGACTGGAATCCCAATGTGCCTCATTTGAAACATGAAGGGAATGAGAGGAGCTGTTTAAAAATGCAACGCCTGCAGAGCTGCTCTCCATCATCAGAGAATGACACAGAAACAGAGAAACTTCAAAGTCAGACCTAAATGTATACTACAACCAGTATAAAATGCTGGACTGTCCTCAATTTATCAAATTAAAAACGTCCTACCTATAATAATAATAATAATAATAATAATAATAATACATTTTATTTGTATAGCGCTTTTCTAAAAACTTTACAAGGATCAAGCAAAATTACAAAAAAGAGTAGTTAAGAACATCATACAAATGAAGAAAGAAAAAAACACAGTACATTAATCATACATTAAAAGCTGTTCTGAAAAGGTGAGTTTAGAGATTTGATTTAAATATGGATAGGTCTGTACAGTCACGGATGTCTGGAGAGAGAGTTCCTGAGGGTGGGAGTAGCTATGGAGAAGGCTCTGTCACCCCAGGTCCGGTGCTTGGTTCTGAGAGGTGGAGATAGGAAGTTGGCATCAGAGGAGCGGAGGCTGCGGGAAGGAGTGTGACGGTGGAGCAAGTTGGTGAGGTAGCATGGGGCTTGGTTATGGAGGGCTTTGTGGGTGAGAAGGAGGACTTTGAAATGAATTCCCTGGGGGACACGGAGCCAATGGAGCTTCTGAAGAACTGGGGTGATGTGGTCACGGGAGCGGGTGTGGGTGTGGGTGAGCAGGCGAGCAGCAGAGTTTTGTATGTGCTGGAGTTTATTGAGGACATTGAATGATGAACCATAAAGAATACTGTTACAGTAGTCAAGTTTGGAGGTAATGAAGGCATGGATGAGAATTTCAGCAGCCGAGAGGGAGAATGATGGGCGGAGACGAGTGATATTTTTTAGATGCAAAAAGGCAGTTCTTGTGATGTGGTTGACGTGGTGTTCAAAGGAGAGGTTGCTGTCGAAGATGACTTCAAGGTTGCGCATGTGAGTGGAAGGAGACAAAGTGGTGTTGTCAATGGTGAGACCGAAGTTGTTGGTGGTTTTGGTGAGGGATTTGGGATCGATGATGTCTGACTTGTCACAGTTGAATTTGAGAAAGTTGAGTCCATCTATGATTTTATCTCGGTGAGGCACCTGGTCAGGGTGGAGTGAGTTCATGTTGTGATGGATTTGGTGATCTAAAGTTGGAATTCATCAGCATAGCAGTGAAAGTAAAGACCATGGCTGCGGATGATGGAACCGAGGGGTAGCATGTACACGATGAAGAGTAGGGGGCCAAGCACCGAACCCTGTGGGATGCCTTGTGATAGAGGAGCAGTGGAGGAGGTGCAGTCATTGATGCTGATGAATTGTTGCCTGTTTGTGAGATATGACTGTAGCCAGGAGAGGGTGGTACCAGTGATGTTGAGGGAGGATTGTAGGCGGGCGAGAAGAATGGTATGATTGATGGTGTCGAAGGCTGCGGTGAGGTCTAAGAGGAGGAGAATGCTGAGATGACCAGAATCTGAGGAACGGAGAAGATCATTGGTAACTTTCTATGACCTGAACGGAAGCTAGACTGAAGTGGTTCATACAAGTCATTGGAAGTAATGTGGGTTTTAAGTTGATTGGCAGCAGCACGTTCCAGCATTTTAGACAGAAAGGGGAGGTTTGAAATGGGGCGGAAGTTGCTCATAGTGTCAGGGTTTAGTCCGGGCTGTTTGAGGTTAGGGGTCACAGGCAGCCAGTTTGAGCGGTTGGGGGACTGAACCAGAGCTAAGGGAGGAGTTGATGATGTCAGTGATAGGTGGTGACATGACAGCGAGATAGTCTCAAATAAAAAGAGAAGGTAGTGTGAAAATCAATTAAAGATCTGATTTACAATCTAATCATCTCTAAGCTGATAGAAGCACAAACAGCTCCTATCTGTAAACAAGAATTTATGATTATTATAGCTTTTATAATTTGAGGGAAAACAGCTGATCTTGGTTAAAATATAAATGCATCTGTATTTTCTTCAAAACAGCAATGTCATAATAGGAATATTTAATGGGAAATTCTAACTTAATATTGTGTTAAATTAAAAATAACGTAATTTTTTTTTTTTTTTTTTTGGTTGGTGCCAGATGCTTTAAACAGGGATCGTACGGCATCTGGGAAATTACAGACACAGAAAACCACAATATACAAATAGCAAAAATAGATGAAATCCACCTAATTCCTTTTATATTTTGGCTAACTGGGCCAGTTTAGATTAGAACAAACACACAATTCAACTGCTTTTATTGAAAAATCTCTTTCCAGATCGTTGCTGTAGTGCTTTATTGTTCAGTGCGTACATATAAACTCTTTGGCCTTACTTTGGTTTTAATCTGCATAAACTGTACTGAAAATCCTCCTCATTCAAGGACTTGTTTTCTTATTTCAACCCCCTGCTGTAGAGGACCACGCATGAAATCCAAATACTCCGCCTGCCTCAGTTTGTGTTACCCATCATGTTTAAAGTCTGTCCTAGTTGGAGGTCTAATCAAAATTTCGTCTCATTTCAGGGTTCAGGACATGGGCCACCTACTGCTCCGAGTGAAATGTTAATTTTGGATGGATGGAGGGTCATGATTGCCTCATCACCTTTGACTTCAGGTGAGAATTTGACACAAAAAGACCTTCTCTTTGTCTCTCATCAGACTATTAGAGCTGCCCCATATGTGCTGGCCCTCTGGTGCCATTGGCATGCTCATATGAAGCTCGTAGTGTTGGGTGTGGTAATGAGGAGGACGGTGATTAAATCCAGGTTTTCCAGCTCAGAATATCCCAGAAAGAAGAAAAAAACATCTGCTAAACCTAAATGAAACAGATCAGTTTTATAATGGCCACATTTTATTTTCTTATCAAAAAACAATAGTCACATTTTCATATAAAAATAAGAAATTATGCTTCATATCTGCCCGCTCTGCTCGCTCAGATGTGGTGACGGCGCTCTTGAATTGCTGAATCCTTTAACGGTTGTCCTTATTTTCTCTCCAAAACTGTGCTGCTTTGAAGTCAGACCGAAGGGATCGCTCCGCTCCATTTCTGTATCATCTAAAATGTCTCCGATCTGAGCCGATGGCCCAGAGTACATACGCTCCTTCTCTTTCTATCTTTCTTTCCTTCCTGTCACTCTCTGCTACTCTGTCATTATTACTCCTCCACCACGGAGCTATAATTACAGATGATGTAAAGGGAGGAAAATAATCAGAAACCTGTCTTGATAAGAAAACTGTGGACCTCCACAAGTATGGTTTATCCTTGAGAACAATTCCCAGAAGCCTAAAAGTGACATGTTTAGCTGTTCAAAAAGCAAAGAAATGACCTGTTATCGCACTGCTGAAGGGGGGCAATGGTTCTGTTCAACAGGGGAGGACAAACAGGTCTGTTGTCTGGGGCCCAGGATCCAGGGAGGAGTCCCAGCCTGCAGTGTAAAGGCCAGAGCAGAGCAGCTGAAAGCAATGTGGGAGCGGCTGCCTGCCGTGGAGGGGAGAGACGCAATCAACCTCACAGCTTACGGGGCCCATCATGGGCCCAGGACTGTTGACCCGGTTGCTCACCCCTGCCAGCAGCCATGAACCTAAGCATTCCGTCAAATTAGTTACAAAGTGGCTTATGGACAACAAAGATATTTTGGAATGGTCCATAAAAATAAATAAAAATGTGTCGGCAGTGCTGAAAAGGTGTGTGTGTGTGTGTGTGAGCTTATAATGTAATAATATGGTGTCCCGGACAAGCCCCCAATCTGTTAGTTTGGCTCAACCGACATCAAATTTGTGCAACAAATGAAGGGAAACCAAGCATAAGAGTTAGGTACAAACTGAGTTTATTTCACAACAAAAACAGAAACAAAGAAAATAAATAAATCAAAGCTGCAGCTCCCAAAAGAGTTGGATCTTATGATTTTCTTGGAAAGATTCTGGCCTTCAGGTCTAATTAACACTAACTTATCTGGAGATCTGGAACACACTAACACACTCATACAAGCTCAGGGAGAAAACCTGGGGCTGTAACTGTTAAATATGAACTTTAATTTTAAAACTTTAAAAGAAAGTTACATTTATAAATGTTGACCATAATATTGTAACTTTTCTAATCAAATGGATTTGGAGAACTCAAAAGCTTCAACTCGCTAAAGATGCAAATCTTTGCAATAAAGTACAACAGTTGTTTTCTGGCTGTGTTTCCTTTGTGTCCTGTTTTCAGAACTCAAGCTGATAAAATGGTCTCTCTGTCTGCATCAGATGTTTCTGTTTGTCTAATTGCCCGACAGAGGTCATCAGGAACAAAAATGATCGCTAGAAACAGAATATTTACAAGGTGCAGATGCCCATGTCTTGTCTTTTTCATTCTATTACGTTACTTCCACTATGGACTTTAATCACATCTTTTTCTATAATTTTACAGTTTTAGTTATTATGCTTTGGTTTTTGTATAAAAGATACACCTGATCATCTTGATTTCAGCTTTTTTCAGATCTTGACATAATTTCAGCCAAGATAGAAAAACTCCAGATTAAGGAACCTCTTAATGTTTCATGGAGCAATGTTACTCAGGCCTGTGGTAACTCAATAGGACAACAGGTGATATTTTCTGAGAAGGGTTGCATCCATCCATCCATCCGTTTATCCATCCTTTATCAGTCTGTCAGTGCATCTATCCATCATTGCAGCCTTCTATCAAGCTATCATTCCTTTTATCGTTCCAAGCTTCGTTTTTTTTCTTTCTTCTGTTTGTCCAGCAGTTTTTGACCACTGCAGGAATATCTATAAATTCCTTGAGAACATTTTTATTTGCACTTTAAAAATGGCCAAACGCTCAAAAGAAAACTTGAGTCTGGCAAAGTATCAGACTTTAAAAAGCTGAATGTATAGGAAACCAGATTAAAAGTGCATAAAACTTGATTATAGAACGTTAGACGTTAAAAACCTATTAGTAGTCCAGCAGAAAAAGAAAAGTCAGAAAGATAAAATGTTGTTGTTCTTGATGCATGCCGATCTTTAGTAACTGGTGAGCATCTTTAAGGGTGAATGTTCATAGTCCCTGAACTCATATTTAAAGTTTTCGACTTATACCTGACAGAGCCAGGATATGTTATCAGGTCTGAACTTAGTTTTATGTGTAGCTCTATCACTTCATAGCTGCAGGAATGCCCTCCTGATCAGCCAGTGTTGAGAAGAGGCAAACGTGTTGGGTTTTACGATGGACCAAAGTGGTGCTTGAATATTTGCATGTTTTTATAGCAAAGCAAGGAGTCTCAATTGGTTTGCATCAAATCACAAAGCGTTGTTCTCGTAGACTGCTACTGTTGCTGTTGGCCCTCCTCTTGGTATTTTCTCACAGAGGAACATGCCAGTGATTCGACCAAAGAACCGTTTCCACGGCAACCAGCAAGCTCGAAAGGGGAGCAAGAGTATTAATGGGTGGCCGAGGTGACTCTGAACATCACCGAAACAACACACGTTCCTTCTCTGCCTCGCTTTCCTTCTCTCTCCACGCAGGAGCTCACGGCCTCTGATCTGTGGCCTTTTTAGGAGATTTTGAGTGTAAATGCCAAAGTGCGCAACAACACAGCCTACTACTCTCTGCCGTTTCTTCTCGGCAGATTTCTAAGTGTGTCCAGAGGGACTCCAACCCTCTCACAGCTCACACGTCCTAACTCCCCCCCTGCAAAGTTTATCAAATAACAACTCTCTCTGCGCTGCCACACAACCTCCGGAGCCTTTTGATGTTCTCTCCAGCTCAGAACTACTTTCTATTCAGCGTATACCTCCGGTGTTTAGCTTTGAGTCCTCCCCACCAACATGTTTCCAAGTGTTAACATTGTTAGTCATGTTTTCCACACAGCAAGCTGCACCTTCTCATTTGCAGGTCAATACAGCATGTTGTGATTATTGATGGGTGATATTTGCAATTAGACTCTACTTTGGAGGTGACCTGTGGAAGTAGAGAGCTTGTGGCTTCGCGCACAGATTTTTTACCCTGGTTTCAGAAAGCTTTACAGCCCCCTTTACTCTGATATCCTTAAATAAAATCCCACGTACCCATTTGCCTTTAGAATAATCTGTGCGTGTTTTTGTAAATGTTTTTTCTCTTCAAAATCGAGCAACAGTAAACAACAACAAAAAAATTATTTTCTTCGTGGTTAAAAACAGTTGAACAGAAGTGTCAATTTATTATTGAAATTTAAAAAAAAATTTCATATTTTGAACCTTCACCATGTGACATCAATGCCAATATATGGTATGGGTCATCAAGCACACAATGCAATAATAAAATGCTACAGTGTTTTTGCTTATATAATTATCCTTATGTAAACTCGTAAAAAAAATAAGATGGGGTTAGGGTTAGTTTTTTTTATTTGTTTTGCAGCTCTAGTGGCTTTTATTTTTGTAACTTTTCTTTAAAGTAGGCAGACAGGAAAAGGTTGATAGCCAAAGCCTCTCAATACATGAGCCCCACGCTCTACATACCAAGGAAATAGCGCCCCCTACAGTAAGAGTTTGTCACAGAATTAGGTGCCTGTCTAGTAAAAAAAAGAGAGTAATTCGTTGTTACTTTTTGAATGAAAAGACAATCAGATTTAACTTCTAACTCATCTGTTTTTAAACCACAAAAAGAGAAACGGCTTGTACTTCGGTAACATTTCAACTCTGGAGGAGCTGCAGAGATCCACAATTCAGGTGGGACAATCTGTTGCCCGTACAACTATTAATTGTGCACTCTAAGGGAAAGCGTCCCATTTGGCCAATTTGCCAGAAACCATGAAGGGGGAAAACAAACGATAAGGAAGGTGATCTGGTCAGATGAGGCCAAAATGTAACTTTTTGGCCAACATGGAAAACTCTGTATGTGGATGACAACCACCTCTGCCCTGAAAACACTATCCCCTCGGTGTGGCCAGCATCATGCTGTGGGAATGCTTTAAAGTCCAGATCATAACCTAAGCTAAAATTTGTGACAAGACTTTAAAGATGTTCGCCATCCAGTCTATGTGAGCTTTAACTGTTGTGCAAAGAATAAGCAAAAATTCAGTCTCTAGATGTGGAAATTTGGTAGGATGGTTCTACAAAATATTAAACCAAGGGTGATGAATACAAATGCACACCCCTTGTTTCAGATTTTAATTTGCAAAACACTTTTGCGCCACTTTTTGTCTGTCAAGCACAAATAAACAGTAACATTTGTGGTTGAAATGTGGCAAATTGTAAAAATGTTCAAGAGGTGCTAATACTTCTGCAGGGCACCATATAAATCACTGAACATCTGAGAATCACTAAGCCTCAAACAATGGCAGCCAGGTGTCATAATAAGGCGAGCATGAGGGATGGCGACCCGAGCCCATGCATCAGTTTCCTCGACACCAGCATCACTCATTGGCCACAAATGCTCGCAGAATCCAGCATCTCTGAGACGTATCCGAGGCTACGTCCAAGACGGGTCGCTATGTCCTTGTCTTGTGGTCTCATGCAGAAGGAGGAGGAGGAATAATCAAGTGGCTGTCGCGTCCATCCCAACCCAGTGATCAAGAAGATAAACACAGGATGAGAAATCTATAAACGCTGCCCCTCCTCATTGAACGCAGGCAGATGCATAGAAGCCAAGATGTGTTGACAAGTTAAAATGACACAATGGCAGCTAAAACAGTGTTTGGCCACTATTTATTTGTAAAAATGCTGTTCCAGACCTTCACGTTTAGTGAAGAAAAACAAAGAAAATCCAGAAACCAAAAAGAAAACATTGGCTGACCTTTTTCAAGTTGTCTTTCTCTCAGAAACTTGACAGATGTAGACAGACAACCCTTAGAGTCTATATTCATTATTGTACATATTTGATTTGCTTTGCTTTCTGTTTTCCCAGACTTCTCCTTCCTCTTTTTCCCTGTCTGTTTGATGATAATAGACTAAAATCACCCATCTTGGAGATGCTGTGTATGTTCAGTGTTCACATTTGAAAGCAACATTTTGTAAACTGTCTTTGCAGCTATTATTGAAGTAGCCAAGAGCAGCCCACAGGCATGCTGGTGGATTCAGATGCGGTCAGCAATCAGCATTTTTGGAAGAAATGTGTATCTGTGGAGTTTGTGCATGAAAAATATCTTGTCTGATGGATTAACTGGATTACCCGGTGAGACAATGTTCAGACAAATCAGCTTTATTATGACTTGGCAAAGACTTGTTTTTCAGGTAGAAGCAACTTTTCAGGCTTGTATTAAAAAGGGAACTAATTTAGATGTGGAAGACGATGCCTTCACATATTGTTGAAACCAGATATTTTTCACTGCTTAAAAAGACAAATATCAAAATTTTCAGACTGAACTTTTCCTGTTTTAGGTCATCCAGGATTACAAAAATTTAATCCATTTGCTAAATGTCAGAATACAGAGCGTCTAACACTATCGTGAGAAACTTGTGGACTTCCAGAAGCTTCTTATCATTGTTTGCTGGAATTTTGGCCCATTCCACCTAAAATAAATGGTGGGACTGATTGAGTTTTGTAGTCCACCTTGTTTAATTTTATCTGACATTGAGCTAAATGCTTTGTGTTGGGCACTAGCAAACATCGACTTTATCCTTCATCCATCTTGTAACTAATTTAGAAGACCCATTTGTGCCCAGGCTTTAACTTTACCTGACGTTTAGAGATGCTTCTTCAGTATTTCCACATGATGCTGCCACCCCCTTACTTCACAGGATGGTGATCTCTGGGTTATCTCCAAAAAAATTTAGGTTGATGTCCCTGAGTGCATTTGAAAACTCTGATCTGGCTTTTTATGTTGCTTTAGGAGTGTGACTTCTTTGCTGAATGGCATATGTTGGTACAGGACTCGTTTCTCACTGGATAATTACCAGCTTCATTAGTTATGCTTATTTGCACATTTTGCACAAAAATATACACAACCTTTTGTTAAGCTAGTTCAATGTGCAAAACAACACAATAAAATGGCAAATAGAAGACAAATAGAAGACAAGAGTGCAGAGAGTGCAGAGAAAATTGATCAGCTATTTTTGCAAGTTACTTATGAGGTTTAGCAGTAATAGGGATTTGTTTTGCTGTCCTGATGAACCATTTGTAATATGAACTTGATTCTTGAGCCTTTTGTTTTATGCTCTGCATGTTTTTGGGGTGTAAATCTTTAGATATACTGCTAGTGTTTCTTTAGTCCAACTCTTCCAACTATGGTCGCACATATTGTAAATATATCTGTCTTTCATACAACACAATGCCCTCTCATTGAATTCATAGGCTGAGATTAATTATTTGAAGTAACATTCTCTCCTTTTGCCCTTAAGTCCTAATTAAGACAAATTCAGCATGCCTGATCTTCTAATTATGAAGCTGTGAAGAAAGGAGGTTACTTCAGGACCAGCGATGCATAAAAACAAGAAAGAGATGCTGCAACTGTGTGGGCAGGACAAAGGACTAGAGGTTTTATGGCAAATTTGCAGGTTTGTGTTTAGTATGAATCTGTATGCAAACTGCAAAACAAGCCACTGATTAATTTACCTTCTTGAGCCACCCAAGGTTAGACCAATTAGTGCAAAAAGTGGGAGCGCTGTGATATGGCAACTGAACTCAACAAAATCTTTACCCTGATAAATAAAGCAGTTAGTAAAAATCAAGAAGCAAACAAAAATACTAGAAAAAAAATCATTTCCTAAGAAAATACAATGTGAATGCTTTAAACTGAAGATTTTGAACTGAACTGCAGAAAACTTGCTCAAATGTAACAAAGTAGCAGAAAAATTAGATAAGCTGAAGTTTCCTCAGAACAACCCGGTGTTCAAAATAGTTCTTGAAATATAAAAATTGGCAGACACTTTTAAAAAAGCAAGAATGAGCTTCCAGTATATCAGAACCAGCAGATAAGCTGAAGAAGCACAACATTTTGAAACATGGTTGGGATGGAAAGTAAAAGACCAGGAGAGGAGGAAGCTTCCCTTATGTAGCAAAATAATTGTCTCTTAAAGAATGAAGGTTCATTCTTTTATGTTATATTTTTAATGGCTGGGTTTTATGACCTGTTTAGTTTTTAATATTTTGATTATAGTTTTAGGGTTTTGAAATCAAATGCTCGTTTGGAGCAGTGGGGGGGCATCAGCGGTGCAGCTCTAGACTGGTTTAGGTCCTACTTAGCCGAGCGTACTTTCAGTATCTGCCTTAATGACTCTGTGTCTTCCTCTGCTCCTCGCTTTTGGGGTTCCACACGGCGCAGTTTTAGGCCCCCTCTTCTTCACGCTGTACCTGTTCCCTCTTGGCTCAATTTTTTTTAGAAAATATGGGATCTCCTTTCATTGTTAGACACATGATACCCAGATATATGTCCCACCAAAGAAAAAGTTGGTGTTTTCATGTTTTCATGTCTTCCTGAATGGCTGTGAACGTTTTAAAGTACAATGAGAAAAAGACTGAGATGCTTTGGAAGCTCCACTGAGATCCCCAATGTAGATGTTGGTTCCTTGGGCCAGTAAATCAGGCCATCAGTTACAAATCTAGGGGTCAAAGTGGATGCTAGACAAATCCCTACACACTCTCCCCTTCCCTCAGATCAGCTGATCACCCGAAGACGAAGCGTAAGTTCAAAGTAGGTTGTGCTTTTGCTGTAGCAGCTCCTAAATTATGGAACAATCTTCCCTTGAACATCAGACAGTCCTCTTCCCGGTCTGTTTTTAAATCCCTTCTTGAAACCCATATTTTCTACCTTGCCTTTGACACCATCTGAGATGTTTAATATTTTAATTCAGGGCTGTTTTATCTTATTTCAAGTCCTTTTGATTTTATCTTTTGTTTATTATTGTATCATGTGACTGCTGTTTCGTTTATTCTGTGTACAATACAACACAATACAACACCGGGCTCACACCCAGTGAGCATTTTTGTTTTGTCCAAATAAGGACTGAATAGCTAAGACTGAATAGTGCAACAAAACAAACGAAAAGCATAATCCACTTAGTGTCAGGCCAAACCAATGAGTGAGTGCTAGTTTAGTGCACTACTGATTAGGCTATCAAGCTCAACAGCCAGCGTAAAATGTATACGTAACAATCCAAGACCCACATCCACTATGGGGACAGTCTATCAGCGCCATCAGCGCTGCGTCCTCTCTGCGTTATGCTTGGAAATTACGAGTCTTGCTGCACAGCTCACATTTTTCTAATGGCAACAAACGTGGACTTGGTCTCTGCTACAGAGGATGTGTCCTGTTGTCAATCCGCATCCAGTGCAGCACAATAGTTTAATGAGACTTTCAAGTAAAACTCGTGTTTCCATCCACCAGTGTAGTGTTAATATGGAACTAACATTTACAGTTATACTCTGTATTATTCGTACCAACAGTTACGGCCCGTGCTTTGACTGTTCAAATAATCTTGTGCACGAAGCCATTCAATTCTCAGGAATTCTGTCTTTGGTGGTAGGAAATTCTTTTCCTTACAGTCAAATCACATATATTTAACTGAAATTGTACAATGTTTCAACAGTATAAATGCGAATCGTGAATTTATGGACATGAATTCTTCGCTTTCGAAACGAATCCACAGGTGTGAATAAACTGTCAAATTTACCGCATTTGAGATGGTAAAAGTTTTAATGCCCCATGAACTGGAAGAAGCCCCTAACCTCTTTTATGATGAGGAGGACTACTGTGATTAATACGAAATCTCACTAGAACTGTGAAGTAATCTATGTACAATCTCTAACCACAAAACTGTGGAATGTTTTACTTCTACTTTCTAGATGTCTTTTTCAACTATCTTGTTTCGTCTGCCCTTTTTTTGTTGTTTTGTATGTTATTGTCGTCACATGTTCATACAAAGCTGACGTGAACCCCACTTCAGGGTGGCTTTGACTAAACTGCTTAATAATCACCAGGAGATGCCTTACTTCAGGCCACCCTCGCTACACATCGGTGTGTTAAAAGTCCAGGAACAGGACCACATTATAACCTGGGATTTTAAAGATGGAACTGGAAGACCATTAACCCCCAAAAAAACATTAAGTGGCGGTGATATCAGCTGGGCAGACGTTGACAAAAATCAGTTTTCCAGTTTTCCTCCAAGGTGCAGCAGGTGGTGTCCTATATAATAAGAGGCCATGGACTGAGAGGTACAGCCCCCCCTTACTTAATAAATGGGACCGCACAGACTCAGTTTTTCAGGGGGCCTGTCCTTACTGATCCTGGGCTCTTCATAAAAGCAGAGGATCTTCTGCATCTTTTGGCTCCCCTTACACCTCCTGGGATGTGCTCGACTAAGGGGGGCTCATTACAGTCGAAGGAGGGGATTGTGGAGGTAAGTATTTCTAGTTTGCTCATAATTCATAGCTTCAGGTTTACAAAAATCCCATTACTGGCTTTCTTTATTTACAGTTGAAAATATTTGTTTTTGCTTTCTGCTATTTATGTAGTCCATTTGCATTTTGCATAAATACATATTTACTATGTCTGCTTGAGAGCAAAATAAATGTTCTTCTTTTATATAGTTGTGTATTTACATTCACACATAAAGAGCATTAACCGTTTAAAACCCCCTCAGAGATCAATACAACGACAATCCCTAACAATATATTTCACTATACTTTTGTGTTTTCTGCCAGGAATAGGGCCCCCTGTCGGGGAAAAAGCAAAGGGTTCCTTGAAAAATTCTGCAGTTAAAGGGGTATGGTAAAATTTTATTTTTTAATTTTAAATTGGTTAAATTATTGGAAAAACATTTAAATTTAAAAAGGGGATAAAAGTGTATTTTTTTTGGTTGGGGGTTTTAATTTTTAAAACGTCAGTATACCCCCAAGTTTTTTCACAAAAAATTTTGAGTTAAAATCTTTGGGTGAAATCTAAAAAGAAGTTGTACTAATATCTCTCAAAATTTTTTAAATCCAAAACCCCAAGTTTTAAGTTTTAAAAAAAAATTTTTTTTTTTTGGGATTTTTTCCCTTTAAAATAAACCCCCCGCCCAAAAAGTTTTTTTTCCTTTTTTTTTTTGTTTTTTTTGGGGGGCGGGGGGGAGGTTTTTTTTGTGGGGGCCCTCATTTTTAGGGGGCCCCGGGCCAATTTTTCAAAAGATTTAAATATCGGGAAAAGTGAAAATTTTTTTGGGTCCCTCATTTCTTTAAAATTAAACTTGTTGAAAGGTTGAAATATTTGGGAACCCTTTTTGGGTCTTGTAATTTTAATGACTATGGTTTTTACAAAAACCCTAACGGGTATTTGCCCCTTTTTTGGGGGGTAAACAAAAAACAAGGGGGGCCCTTTCCTGAGGCCCCCACTCATTGTTTGGGGGGCCCCACTGACAAACTCTGGACGTTTTTGGAAATGCAGACGGGCCTCTTTTTTTTTTTGGCCGGGGAAATTTCGGGAAAACCCCTTTTGGAAGGGAAACGGGGAGGAGGTTTTGAAAAAAAAAACAAATGATGGAAAAAAAAAAAAAAAAAAAAGCCATGTTGACCCTTTCCGCTATTTTTCAAAAAGAAAAAAATGGCCCGCCAAATCTTATTTTGGCCCGGGCCCCCGGGGTTTTGTAAAACTTTTTCCCGACATAAATAACTGCCCTCATGACTCTTTTTTTTAAACCGAAAAATTGGGAAAAAAAGCTTTAAAGAGGAGCCCCAAGAAGAAAAAAAAACACAAAAATTTTGAACGCAAACAAAACAAAAATTAAACCCCCCCGGAAGGCCCCAAACACCCCTTTAAAAAATGGCTGGGGCCCAAAACCAGGCCAAAAACCTTTAAAACAAAATATCTTGAAAAATCAAGGGGGGGGACCTTTTGGGAAAATAAAAAATAAACCTTTGGGAAAATACGAAACCCTTTAAAAGAATTAACCAAAGACACCCGGGAAAGAAAAATTTTTAGGCAAAAAAAAAAATTTTTCCCAAAAAAACCCCCCCTAGCCCCCAAAAAGATTTTTTGGGCGCTTTGGGGTAAAAAATTTAAGGAAATAGGGGAGAGAGGGTAAATTTTGTTTTAAATGAAAGGGGTTTGTACTTTTTTTTTTTTTGGGGTTTTATTTTGGGGGGGAAGTGTTTTTTAAAGGGGTTTTTTTTTTGGGGTTTTTTTTTGGGAATTTTTTAAAATTTTTTTTTTTTTAAATTTATTTTAAAAATTTTTTGGGTTTTGTTTTTGGTTTTTTTTTTTTTTTTTTTTTTTTTTTTTTTTTTTTTTTTTTTTTTTTTTTTTTTTTTTTTTTTTTTTTTTTTTTTTTTTTTTTAAAAAAAAAAAAAAAAAAAAAAAAAAAAAAAAAAAAAAAAAAAAAAAAAAAAAAAAAAAAATATTAAAGAGTTTGAAATGCATAAAATTGTCTCATTTTTATTGAATAAAACTGTAAAATAATATTGGGATATAGATGTGGGATATAGAAGCTTAAGTCAACCGAAACTTTGTCCTTTTAAACAAAGCACATATTTATAAGTTCAGATTCTAAAAAAAATGTTGTGAGTTTTAGAACTGTTTATGTACCAGCTGGCAATGTAGCATTGCTGCACAGCTGTTGCTCAATCACACCGTCCATCTCAAAGTTGGCATGATTTGATTTGTGTAACTCTTGAAGGGGAATCGTCCGCTAATGATTAATGCCATGAGTCTTTCTCTTCACAAGTGTGGTGAAAAGTTGGTGAATGAGTTAATGACTGAATGAGCTTACTGAGCACATAAAAAAAAGAATTGTTTACGATCATTCTAATGATAATGTTAAATGTTAAAATTGACTTTAGATTATTAGGTGTCTATTAATTAATAACAAATGCAGCGAAGAGTTACTTGTTTGGACTAAGTAATTACGAGGTGTCCATATCTAGGGAAAGCTAAAACTCAACATTCAGGCAAATGATAATTGGACTGGGAATAGCCTGACTTTAACCGTTTTATTGACTGTTTTTTTAAAACTTGCTCACAGCCCCCAATCAGGAGAATAAATAATTTATTTTGAAAGAATATTTTGTCATTAAAGGTTCCTCAAAGAGGAGCTAAGGCACTCCAGGGTATTCAGATTGATTCTCAAAAGAGTCATTATATTACGATGAATAAGTCTTGATAAAACTACCCAAACAGGCTTTCTAAAAGGATAAGTAGAAACAACAGCAGCAGTCATGTTTCATTTTAAACATCATTCAAATTGACTGAGGATGAGAACGGCCTTATAGATCGAGAAGCAATCAAGTCATGTGACAGCAGATCTGCAATGCTGTTTATTCTGGGTTCCGTTCCTCAACATTCAGCCTGTCACGTCCAATAAACGCAAAGCGAGCCTCAAAGCTCAGCCTCGTTTGTAGCACTCAAAAGAACGTTTTGCTGGAAGTTTCCAATCCTCTGAGGTCACAACAAGTTCGTACAGGAAGGTAGAAAGGTGACGATCAGCTAAGGATTAAGTAATGTAGGTCTCTAAGCTTGTAGCAGACGATGCCGGGGCAGCAGTTCAGGCCTGCAATCAGCCTCTCTGCTCCACCCCTCTGCCTACATCCCAGTTACACTAATTACATTACTACTGGGGAGATGGATAATCATATCTTAATGAGGCTTGGAAGACTTCAGTGCACAGCGTGAATCTACACGAACAGGGGTGCTATACCTTCATGAAATCTCTTGGATTTGCATACATTTTGTGCTCGAAAAGCCTGTTTCTCACCAAATTTGTTGTGCAGGGAAACACATGGTCACGGTGACATTGCTGAGCATTACACCTTTTGATACTTTCCTTTTTAAAGCTGTTTAGGATTCACTGTAAGAGGAAATGCACAACAATTATAATTTAGCAGCAAAATTTACGGAGCAATATCCATGTCCGTGTAAAGCTTTGTCAGCTCCCTCAGAGGCCTTTTCCTGTATTCATTTTTCAAACTGGTCTGACAGGAAAGGATTTTTCCTGTCAAAGGACTTCAAGCTTTGGTATTGATTGGTCAATCAGGTTGTGTTGGTCAAAAACTGCCAAGATGGGGGATAGTGCTGGAAATGCTACTTACCATTAAGACTGAGGTGAAGTTTTATTCATGATGAGAATTACTGTTCCTCAGTATTATGAAGAAGGTCTGCTCTATTAAGACCTCAACAGTTTGGTGTGCTCCTGACTGTTGGAATTAGACTAATGCCAAGGTAAGATCAAAACAGCTTCCTGAGGCCTTGAGAAAAAATATTGTAGCAATTTATGAGTCTGGTTAAGGGATTTGGATATTTCACTATACTGAAAATAGTTTACAATTGGAAATCATTAAACAATTCCCAACATACCCATGTCTAACTGTCTTTGCAAGTTCACCTTAAAAGCAGACAGCAAGATGCTGAAAGAAGTCTCTAAAAATCCTAAACTGTCTCTTTTTCACAAAGGACCCTGTTGGTTTGCACAGCTTTTCTCTCTTAAAATTTAAAAATCCACTTTCAAAAACTGGCTTTTGTATTAGTTAACTTAGTCAGATAATGAAATCTGTTTTGTTCGTAAACATTTAAGAGTACAAACTGTAAAAGAGCCAAAACAAAAATCTGTTAGGGAGCAAATACTTTTGCAGCACTGTGTATTGTTGACTTTTTTGCTCTTTCTAGTTCAAAGAATATGGTTTACCACAATTAATTTCCATTACTGGCTGGGTAATGTAATTCAGAAATGAAAGGCATCTCACTTTATTCACAATACTCTTCTGATTGGTTGATCAGCACCTTGTGATGACTCCTTCCCTAGAAGCTCTTCTGCTGGGGTTGTGAGTCACCGTTAGGGCTGTTAGGAACAGAAGGAGGTGTATTTTTTAGCTTTTCACATGACAAAAAAATGAAAAACGGAGTCCATGCACACAATTTTCCTTTTGGGACAGTGTCCTGCTACTAAAGATGATCACTATCCCCACTCTGGAGGATATGTCACATATGTCACACAGTGGTATAATACAACCACAGACTGAGATCAATTGCTTAAGCAACACTGATGGCTCCTACTTCCACTTGGATGGCCAAAATCACATCTGTGTGTGCTGTTTTCAAACACACTCATGAAGGGATGTCATTACTTCTCTTCTGATCCCATTCAGCTCCCTTATTTCCTCTCTAAATCCCCTGCTGTTAGCTCTCCTGCTGTTCTATAACGAGGATCTGATTAGGAGTGTTATAACTTCAACACCTCCACATCCTGCAGAAATCCCTGGAAAGACCTTGTTATCCCCTCATCAGCTCCGCTGCTGGCTTCACCTGCCTGCTGATTGGTCACTGCACCATCATCGTCCCTCAATTTTAAAAGGGCAAAGCAGGTTTTGGAAAATGCCAACAGACCTCTAAAACTTCACAGCTTCTTTCTCCAACTTCAGCACGACTCAATCATCTCTAAGGATCTCAGGAAAATATCTAGCTAAAGTTATACAGAACAACCCTCGACTGTAATGGTTTAGATATGGTTTAAAAATCATCTTTTATTTACCTGGGTTTAAGATTAGATAAACCTTAGACACAACCTCAGCTTAACATGACCTAAAGAAAAAAGCCAATGGTAAAGAAACTGTTTGTGGACACCTTGTGATTTAACCTAAACAACTTGAAAACTACCATGTTTGCATTATGTTTTTACACCTATGTAATTGCTTCTTTTTAATGATCGCTGTTGTCTGTAAAATGTCAGAGTTTGTTGTTGGTAAGAATCTACATGGCTTGTTTTGTCCCACTCTTATGATAAGAAAACACAAACAATCCGGGTTACAATTTATTTAAAACAAAAAATCGAATATCTGCGAGGGAAATCGTAGCTTTCAGTGGCAATGCGATTTCTTGAAACAGCGTTAACCACTTAAATTCTTCACTGAGCAGATGTCTGGAGCAGCAAGACAATTTCCACAATTCATTACTTTTGTGTCAGTTTAAGCCAGAGATGTCCCTGAGAATTTTGAAGGCCAATTATTGGAAGAAGCTGTGTCAACCCTGCTTCTTGAAAAAATAAAGAACCTTTACACAACAAACCTCAGCATTCATGTAATGAAATCTGACAAATGTTTGGAACCGAAACTTAATTGGAACCGTAATTGTCAGGCAAATTGTGAATTTAAATTTTTAAACAAATGCTGACTTATTTATTAAACTAAATCTAACAAGTAAATGGTTTTATTATAACGAGTTATTATTTCGCATCAGTAATTTTAATGTTTTCCTTATTATCCCACTTGTAGTGTACATGTGTTTTTAAATTGAGTTTTTTTCCTACACCATTGCATTAAGAAAATACGTTCTATTATCTTGCAGCAGATTTAGGAGATTGATTTTCAACTGCTTCTACCTGAAAATGTCCAATTAATTAGTGCTTAGGGACAGCAGGCAAAGCCAGTACCCAGCTTTCACCCTGCTGTGCCCATCAGTTTCTTTTGAAAACGAATTTTCTGTCCAGGAAATAAACACCTTAGAAGATATTGTCTTCATACTTCTCTTAATATTGATCATTCAAGTGCAAAGTTCAATATATCTTCTCATGTCCGGAGTTGGTGCAAAAACAGAACAATATCACATAAACGGTGCAAAAATAATTCATATGAACATAATGTAACTGATGGAAACAAATTTAAAAACGGGTGCAGAGCATGAGAGTTGCACCTGAGGTTGGGGATCTGTGCAGCTCCTCCAAAGTGTCAATACAGGCAGATTCTCTTTTTGTGGTTTAAAAACAGATGAGTTAGAAGTTAACGTTGTCTTTTCATTCAAAGAGAAACAAAAAATACATTTGTTTTTTACTAGACACACGCCTAATTCTGTGACCATCTCTGTGACTGTGGGGGGCGCTATTTACTTGGTATATCCACCACAATATAGATTTTCCAGGACATTTAAAAAAAACACATCTAAGGCCCATGTATAGACAGGCTTCGGCTGTCGAAGCGGCTGTCCCCTGGTTCAAGTCCTGGCAATCTTTGCCGCATGCCTCCTCCCTCTCTTCACCCCGTTTCCTGTCTGCCTACTTTCAAGAAATGGAAAAAAAAAAGGCCACTAGTGCCGCAAAACAAATCCTAAAATAAACAAAAAAGTGTTTAGAGCCCAAATAACTATACACTAACAAATGCAGCGCAGGTTTAACTGGAGCAGAGAAGCAATGTTGTCGAGAACATATCATTTTAGAGGGTGTGGGAATTGTAATACCAATTGGTGTACTGCTAATCCTTTCCAATATATATGGCATGCAAAATTATATTAAATAGTTAAATGCCAGTTTTAGCCATGAAAATATATATATATTTTTTGCATCTCATTTGCAAACTCGTAGATTTATATTAAATGAAAAAATATCTTCACCTAGTAGAAAACAATAAAACAAGAGATTTAGAAGGGACTTCAACACCAGGGTATATAATAACATAAATATTCTCTCTAATTTAAAAGCCATATGAGGGACATAAGAAAAAAATGCACCCAAAAATACACAAGCTAAATTAAATGCAATTTGGATAAACAGTTTTTGTAATGTTATGCAAAAATACAAGTTAAATGCTGCTAAAATGTGCAGGAGGGTTAAGCAGTACAAGGTACAAACATTTCCACAGTTAGAACAACACAGGGTTTGCATGCTTTTATCAGTGGCCTGAAGCAATTTTACTTTGTTTATATTTTGCCAAGAAAATAATCAGCTACATCCCTGTACTTCATTTCTTTGCCGTTTTACCTGCACACAGAAAGCTCCATTCTGTGAAGGATAATTACAGTCCCACATTACAGCTATTTGGAGAGAAAAGGTCTTTAGCTGTCATTTTCATCTGGTTGGCAGCCCTGGCAGTTTCTTGTATTACTCTCTGTCTCACTTAATCTCCATCTCTCTGTTCATTCCACATCCTAACTACTCTGCAATCAAAACTGCCAGTCACAGTTAAAGCCTTAAATACCTGACGATTCCCCAATCAGACACTTCACTCTGACTTCACCTCAGATGCTGCTCCATCTGTCTGTCACTCTGCTAATTTTTAAAGACAAACTCATCGCCTGAGGGTGACGAGTTCTTTATCAATACGCTGCAGTGAGTTACTCAAAACAGTAGATTATGATTACAATTACCTATTGACATCCCCTGTTTAATTTTCCTAATTTTTGGCCCTAAATTGTGGCTGTCGTTACTGTTTTGGATATGTTTTCACTCCAACTGCATGAATTGAGAAAACAAAACTTGGCATTAAAGCAAGGCCCTGTTTACACAACAACAATCCACTGAAAACAAGATTTGTTTTTCGTTTCTGTTTACACGTACATAAAGTTTTAATTGACATTAGCAGAAATGTGAAAACTGTGTAATTTTCCTGCCACGACACCAGTTGGCAGTATGTTCTTTGAAACTCAACAACATGCGCATGTTGTCTGGTGTATTACTTTATTACTATAGAAATGTAGATTCATGCTTCAACCATTTTTAAATTATTTTATTTTTATCTGTCGCTTCTATCTGTTAGAACACTGAATATCCAGGTGCTTTTGAGCATAGTTTTTTTGGCTCTTTTTTAGAAGTAAATTTAATTAGACCTTTATTGTTCTTTAAAGCTAGCTCTTTTGCTCAGCAGTGATTCAAATCCAGGGAAGGTTGACCACTTTTTCGTGTTTTCTTTATTTGTGGAAAATGGCTCTCCCTGCTGTGTGCTTAGAAATTGCTTTGTAACCCTTTCCAGACTGATAGATGTCAATTACTCATCTCAACTAATTTTTCCTTGACTTTCTTTAGTATAGGACTCAGTGATTTGCTCTTTGAGATATTTTAGCCTACTCAATGTCGTCAGACAGGTTGCATTTAAAATACTAGCTTAGAATCCCTTTTTGTATTGACTCAAGTTACCCTCGTCTGTTAAAAATTTGTTTAACAATCTGAAAGCTGATTTTGATTCTGAAACATTTAAGGGTGACCAAAAAAAAAAAAAAAAAACAGAGGAAATTTGTAAGGATGCAAATACATTTTCACAGCTATGGGACTGATTTTAAATCTGGATAAAGCAAAAAGTAGGTGTGTCCAAACCCTAGAGCACATTTAGAAAACAGGGGTTTCATATAAGTTACTGTCCCTTTAGGATCCTCATCAGCAGAAGTAGCTGATCCACTTTCTTAATCCACGAGCTCAGATTGTGTCCTCAGTTGATATCCTCTGTCGCTGTGATTTACAGCTGACTAACTTGACCCGTTTCAGTTCATGCTTCTGCTAACTACTAGGACCTCGCTGAGCTTAAACACAGAGATATTAGCCTCCAAGGTGGCAGCTGTGTTTGGCAGCCAGGCAAGAGGAACCATCTGAGCAGAGGAGGGAGTTGCATCTAAACACTCTGAGGTGAACACCTGACTCTATAATTCCCCTCTTCATTGTTTGTGTGTGTCTGCATCTGTGGACTGTGTGGGGTCATGTTGCATAACTGCAAAGCCTCTCAGACTCTTCCTGTGGCTCATTAAATGTGTGAGAGGATAACATGGGGCCGACGTCATTAGCTCTCAGCTTCAATTTGGGACTCAACTGTACTGCAAATCCACTCAGTTCACATTCATTTAATTAACTAATCCACCAATTTTTGACAAAACTCAAATGAAAGCTACAAAATGATACAATTTTACAATCTATAAAATCAGATATACATGTGAAAATTTAACCTGACAGAACACGTCTACAGTAATAATAATACAACATCCTAAAGTTAGTGGTGCAGCTCTCAGTTCATCTTAGGTCTATCAAGGTATCAGAGCAAAATGTCTTTAAAGTCGAATGCATATTAAATCATAGTAACTCAGTATTAATACTGATAAACGGCATTAAATAACAGCAATGTTTCTTAAACCTGGTCCTGAGGGCCTAGTGTTGAGGTTGACTCCACTGCGCAGTTGATGCAATTGTGCAGTTCTACTGTTGAAATCAGCCGAATCCATCAGCACATGTGAGGATTTGGGTCTTTTTCTTCATTTGATATTTTTACATTTTTGATTTTGCACTTCACTGCTCCCCAAGAACCTTTTTACGCCGCTTTACACCCCTGCATCCAGCACTTTGCATTGCACTTGGTGATGTAAGACTTGTAAGCAGCTGCTAAGCCATGAAAAAACAATCTGATGAAACTTTTCTATGTGCTGTTCTTGAGCTGATCTGGAGGCCACATGAAGTTTGGAGGTTTGTAGCCGTTGATTCTGCAGAAAGTTGGTGACGTCTTCCCACTCTTTGCAGAAGCAGTCTGCAGTCCTAGATCCTGGGTTTTATACACCTGTGGAGGTTATTGGAAGACCTGAATTTAATGATTTTGAGGGGTGACCCATTACTTTTGGCAATATATCTGAATGTCACTACATTTATTTCAACATGACCAATTCAAAGGATTAAAAGGAAGTTTGGCTCTATGGAAGCAACAAATAAATAAATAAAAGATGGTTTTAGTTGTTTTGCAGAGTGTTGTAGCTTATTCATATAATTTCGTGAAGTGTAAATATGTTTTAAGATTTCAGAGTAAGGAGATGAGAAATGTATAAATGGATGGTTTAGGTTAGAATAAAGTCTTCTGCAGGGCTTCTGCTTGCAGAAACCCCTAAACTATGATTATAACTTGAGGTTTGATGTTTCAGCCTCGGGATCAGCGCTCATTACCCAGCCGCTCCTCCACAGACTCTACATTTTATCGGTCCCTTTACTCCCATAGACACAACATGACGGTGAAAGGCAACACAGCCTAATTCCACTTGACATCTCTCTGAGGAGGAGTTCATTTGAATACCACACCGCACATTGAGCATCCGGATAATAATATGGGTCATTCGGGCGCTGCATCAAATGGTGCTATCATGTATCAGCCAACAGGGCATCAGTGCCTCACACTGTGTCTTTTTCTCACTCAGAGCTGAACAGGAACACATCAGTGAGCACTTCATTGCATGAAAAAGACCAAGTAGTGGCAGCTGTGTCCTGCTACAGCCTTGCTTCCTGTTATTCTGGAAAGCAACGTTCGGATCAATAAACCTCCAGCTACCCCAGCTACCAAATGGGCCCTTTATTGCAGCCTCAGAGAGCCAGCTCCCCTCTCTAAAGGACCACTTAGTGGGCAGACAGCACCATGAGGAGGGCTGTTTAGCAGCATGGCGAGCTGCTGGTCAAGTAACCAGAAAATGGGTGGCGTGCTGCAGATGTTCCATCAGCACTTTGAGTGAATCACCTCTGATCTGATGCAAATTTGTAGGCTTAGAGCTGCTCAAATATGAACAAGTCTTCATGCAAAAGCTTTTCTAACTTCTGTTCATGGCTGTGGTTCTTGGATCCAGATGGTCATCAGGGCTCAGGCGGTTATTCAGGTTATTGGGCATCAATGTGCAGCCTCACGACAGTGATTTCCTCCTGCTGCTGCACTCAGAACATGCTCACTACATTCTGATTTTAGTATCAGGGCTATTTTCCAAAAAAAGAGGTCCATAAGTTGAAGCTTCATTTCTGGAGGCAGATATTTATATACAGATAACCTTTTTGTCTTCGCCATCTGATATTAGCTTGAACTCTTTATGTTTTAGGTCAGTTAGGGTTACATATACATTTAGGAAAGCCTAGATGATGCTTTGTAACCTTTTGAAAACATTTTGACAACACGGGAAGCATAAATTTATTTTTTTTAAATAACAGAAAAATCTCTTAAAAAATGTTTGGAAAGAACCTAAACCAAGATGTGATTCGCCTGCTCTTACATATCCACAACCTATGTTTGGGTGTCGCTAAGTACCTTCATTCAGTTAGATATTCATACCTTTTCACCCCAGGCTATGTTCTGTAAGCCCTCTATGGATAATACCTCCCTCGTTATCCATCTGCACTCCTCCATGACCAGTTTTTTACCCTTACTGTTGTAAAAAACAGTTATTTTTAGCAGCAGAGAAAGGTGCAAGATTGGCTTTCTTTTTCTGCAAGGTGCTAATGAAATGTATTCCTTCCAGCTACTGTGCAGTGTATAAGAAATGCTATCAAACAAGAGTGTTTGATTATTGAACCATTGCAGATTTCTCTTATTATAATTGCATTTCTGAAAGCTAATATATACCCCTAGCCAAAGCTAATTAAACATTTGGGACATGCGTGCAGCCTTCCTGACAGAGAGGATTTTCTTTTTGCAGACGGATCTCAGACTTCTTGCAGAAATCACCTCTGTATTTTCTATTTTAGTTGTTGGAGATCTTTTATTGGCTCCAGACCCTGACTGTGCTTCGTTGAGTAAATGATATGCGGATTAATGGAGATGGGGAAGGAATGGTTTAAAGAAAAATTATGATAATTCAAGGACTGTACAGCACGCTGATACATTAAACGGATTAAATGAATCTGGATTTCGAAAGAAGAAATATATTTTGAAGCATATTCTTGCGTTTTCATCCATTTATTATGGCAAACTGAAGCATTATTCAGATTATGAGTCTCTTTTGGCTCTTTAGGTGGTAACTATTAGACATTTTCACACCATCTGGACCTGTAGCTTCATTTAGGTTTTCGGAGCTCTTCTGTCTAGGTTAATTGGTTTCCATAAGGTGTCAGTAGGTATCACTGCGTGGTTATTTGTCCTGTGTGTCTCTGAGCTGCCCTGTGATGGACTGGCAACCTGTCCAGGTTCTACCCTGCCTCTCATCCAGTGACCGCTGGACGATAGACGATGGATAAACATAACATGACAAAGAAGCCCATTTGTACTAGCTATTCTTCAAAATGGGAAAAGGAAGAAAACATGCCAATAAATTGACTAAAATCTTATTTTATTTAAATTTTGTGTAAAACTATACTTGAATGACTAAGTCACTTTAACTTAATTTAACAATTAATTGGCACTGTTTTGTGTCATTTACTTAAAATAAATCGTAGCCAATAACTAGGTAGTATATTTAAATTGAAACAGCCTAGTTTAGTTGAACCAGTTGACATAACTAGGTCAATTAATTCTATTGCCATTTTTTTAGTGTGTGTGTTGATTCTTATAAGTTTTCCATATCTACAGTGAGGGCAACGTTTAGAAGAACTGGAACTGCGACAAACGAGGCTGGATGAGGATCCTTGTTTGTTTTCTCACCACACAGTGAGGGCGATTTAAAAGGAGGTAAAAAAAAATAAATAAATCTTAGAAGCTCGCTGCTAGAGAACAGTAGGATCCTCAGGTCTCCATAAAAACCATTAGATGTTTTCTTCTGCCCTATCATCACAAACATGTGGAGGTTAGATGACGCTAATTTTGAACTTTATGGAAATAAACACTCCAGGTGGGTCTGGCTTGAAACACGGGATGTGGGAAAACACCTCATGTCCACTGCTAGGTATGGTGGAGGATCTGTGATGCTGTGGGTCTGGGAACCTTGTTGGAGTGAATGGCAAAATGGAGTCTTTAAAATACCAGAACAGTTTGAATAAAATCGGGTGGGTTCTACTGGAAAACTGAAAACATTTTTAACAGGATAGTGATCCAAATCAAGCTTCTTTCATGGCTGGGTCCATCTAACTCTGATCTGTGACTATTATCCAACCACAAAACAAACTCCTGCTCGTTAAGACTGGCTTGTGATGGAGCTTGTTGTGCCTTATCTGTATGGCAATCAGAATCATAGCTGCTGAAGCTTCAGACAAGCAGGATACTTCACAGACAAAAGTGTTTTAGATGAAAGGGAACGCTGCGTGGAGTGGTCCAGCTAACCTCTTGTCCTCATCATTTGTCTTTTTTCTTTTACCAGGTTCTGCTGCTCCAACCTCCCACAGGGTGAACTCTAATCCTGCCAGCAGCGAGCAGGAGCCAGGGACAGGTCACCAGTCCATCATAAGTTATTTTCGTTATTTACTGGTGCTCAGAAAACCTACGGGTCATACTTCCACTCTGGGCGTTTGCTTCTGTACACAAAAACAGAGCTGTGTTGTCTCTGTTAATGTGATTGTTATTGGTTATGACATTTATTTCTCATCTGAGGAAAAACTGTTTTTATTTTTCTGCAGGAATAGTTTATTGCTGAGGGATTATTAAATATTCTGGGTCAAAAATCTGTATCTATGGGGACAAATGTATGCATAACAAACACTTTCAAATGTCTGTGGAGTAAATTAAAGTTGTTTTCTATTCATACCTTTTCATCCTGTTAAACATTTGCGATTGTCACTCCTGGGGGTTCCTCTGACTGTGTACTATTGTTTATATTTTATGCAAATTTAATCTTTAAACTCATTGAAATGCTTATGATTGCAAGTGACAATAAGCTATTCACAAGCTTACACACATCAAAAGGTTTTGAAAAGGAACTCTGTGGACTTTGCAGGTCATGTTCAGTGTCTCTGCCGACGTGAAGGTTTTCTGATTTTCTGACTCCAGCGTGAGCAACTTGAGATTGTATAAATTAAACTTTTATATATTTTGCCAGCTTGAGGTGAAAGGTACAACTTTGAAAATGAAAGAAAAGAAATATGGGTTTGTGTTAGAGGAAAATAACACCTTATATCAGCCTAATTGCAGATATAATGTGTGAAAAACAAGCTACACTCACTTCTTCTGTTAGAAGTAGTCTGGAGCTGCTAATTAAATAATACACAGATCAACAGCAACTGTGAACAGCAGTGTAAAGGTAGGTAATTACATTTTTGGATCTACGGCTTTGAGAAAGTTGGCTTCATGGTATTTTATTGGGATTGTAAGTGATACAGCAACGGAAAGCAGTGCATAATTGTGAAGTGGAAGGTAAATAATGCGTAGTAATTTTTTTTACAATTAAAAATAATCTGAATTGTGTCCAGGCCCCTTTAATCTGATACCCCAAAATTAAAGGCAATATAACTGATCAGTAAACAGTCATTTAAATTAGGGGTTGGCAACCTTTACAATCCAAAGAGACATTTCTACATTCGGTCTGACCGTTTAATAAAGTTACCTGATACTCAGGTAGGTTTATATGTACTACATATAAATGGATCTTTGTGGAACTTAATGACAAGGATTACATGTTTCCCTTCACTGAAACATGGTGATGGCAGCATAGTTCTGTGGGGATGCCTCTCTTTACCAACGACAGAAGTTGGTCTGAGTTGAGGGAAGATGGATGGAGCTAAATACGGGACAATCCTGGAAGGACACCTGTAAAAGGCTGCAAATGACTTGAGACTGGGTTGGAGATTCACCTTCCAGCAAAACAACGGCCCTCAAAATGCAGCCAGAGCAACAAGGGAATGATGTTAGAATGGCCTAGTCAAAGCCCAGACCTAAAAACTCAGTGGCAACCCTTTAAAGTTGATGTTTACGGATGCTCTCTATCAGATCTGCTGGAGCTTGAGCTTTTTAGCGGAGAAAACTGGTAAAACAATTCAGTCGGCGGGTGTGCAAAGCTGTTGCAGTTGTAATTGCAGCAACATGTGATTCTACAGTGTTTTAACTGAGAGGCCTGAATGTCACACAAATTCTTACTTGTAAACATCTTTTACCCAGTGTTGGTCCATATAAAACTCCAACAAGAAAGCATCCCCTCAGAATGATGCTGCTGTTCTGTTCAACAATCAGGTGACTATTGGTTATACTAGATTATCTTTAGGGGCATTAGATTAATACTAGATAGACATACAGGTGATACTTCTGAGATATAAAAAATCCTAATAAAATTGTGTTTTTAATGTTATAAAACGCACCACACTTCCCGGCTGTTTTAGCACCAAAACTCTGTAATGTGGATGCTCCTCAGATCTCCAAACAAACTCCCACCTGTGGTCCCTGAGTGTCCCACCTGTGGTCCCTGAGTGTCCCACCTGTGGTCCCTGAGGGTCCTACCTGCAGCCAGCTGCATCCAGCCGCAGATCTTGTACACGGTTCCGGTGCTGCAGAAGAAGAAGAGCGCGAAGCAGCCGATGCAGGTAAGCACCAGCACCATGGACATGCCGATGAAGACGGAGGCAGCCTTGAAGGCGCCGGAGGGGATGCTGTTGAACTCCGTGAAGCTTCCCTGACAGACCAGGTCCCGGGACATCCCGTTCCCGATGCAGTAGTGGAACAGACCGAAGTAGCCCACCTGCGGGGTGTCCGCGCCGTCTCCGATCCAGTAGGGCTGGATGAAGCACACCACGTTGACGATGGCGAAGAGAATGGTGAAGATGGCCCACAGGACGCCGATGGCGCGGGAGTTGCGCACGTAGTTGGTCTGGTAGATCTTCGCAGCCTCCGAAGCGGGGAGCATGGTGGTGGTGGTGGTAGTCGTGGTGCTGGGGGCCCCGGGGACCATGTCCTCTGGACTGTTCTGCTCTGTCTTCTGGATCTGTGCTCAGCAGACGAACATCTGCCTCATCTGGGCTTGGTATTCAGCAGAACTTCTTGCTTCTAGTCGCCTCGTTTACAGCTGCAGCCACTGCATCCTCGCATCCATGGAGTCCTCTCTCCGATTTTTATGCATCAGTCTGCAGAAAACGAAACGTGCGCTCCGGCAAAATCCTATCCGCGGAAGGTTGTTTTCTCCATCTGCGCTCACATTCAGCAGCGGGAAATGTCTCCTCCTGAGCCGGTGTTTGTGACTCCAGCAGGAGGGGGTGAGACCTGCCTGATGGGTCCGTCCTCTGCGCCGACAGAGCAACAACTGCAGCTGATCCAACTGAATCAGAGCTGGAGGAAATCCGTGGATATTACAGGGCCAGCCCACAGCCCTTAATCTATTCTGACGTAGTGTTATTGCAGCAGGGCGCGAAATCTTAAACTGAAACATTGATGGAATAAAACTGCACAAAACATCATGCATTTCCCACATTTGGATTTTGCATTCTCATTTGCGTATTTATTTTTAAAATTTGCATTTAGGGAAAATATGACAAGCTTTAAGGGGTTGGAACATTTATTTCTAAATGTTTTTTTTAAATGTATGGATCAGTCAGTCGCATATGAATGTTTTTAAAAACAAATTAAAAAAGGAGGAGACAAGTTTATTGATTTAATTACATTTATTTTTATTTATTCATATATTTCCTTAGATTAAAAAATGGTCAGTCCTATTTTTTTGTTTTTAAAAATGTCAGAGGAGAGGATAAGTCTAAAGGAATGGCATCAATTATTCATTCATGCTTTTGTAGTAGTATTTAGTTTTCAATATTTAGGAAAGATGAAGACAAGTTTCAGTCTCAGTCATGTGCAGGATTGTTTGTATGAATTATGAATTTCAGAAAGGATAAAACGAGCTTTAAGAAGTTGCAACATTTATTCAAGCTTTTCTTAGTTCAACACATTTTCACTCTGACGATTATTTTTTATAAATGAATTTCTGAAAGAAGAGGACAAACCGGAAATAGTTACAACAGTTCTTTATTGGCGTTCTTTATAAATTGGTCTCTCATGAGCATACGTGTTTTTAAAATATGAATTGAAGATGTGAGAGGAGACACTTTAAAGAGGTGCAACTGTTAATATTTATGGTTTTTCTAGACCTTTCGACCTTTTTGTCTCATCTCCCTAATTATGTTTAAAATATGAATTACAAACAAATGGGAGGACAGGTATAAATGTGTTAAGACATTTATTTATTTTATGCATTTTTTAACTGTATTGTTATCTTGGTTTAGTCTCACGTTGATTTTAAATATGAATTTAATAAAAATTAACCCATGTCAACGAGTTTTTCAGCCAGCCGTCACCTGTAAGCAGTGCCGTCGAATGACAAACGACATTACCCAGAAACCCCTGCCTTCATTTGATTGGTTTGCCGAGTGATGACAACGTGTGACGCAATCTGGGAGCGCGGGAATTTTTCGGCAAGGATTTGTTTCGTCTCTCGTTTGATGCCGACTTTTATCGGACTTTAATCGAGATTTTCTGCTTGTTAATTTATTTATTTTCACTTATTGATGTTTCCACATCAGCTCCTCGTGTTTATAGCTTCTGTCTTTCAGTGTTAACATTCGTTTGATTTACATTTACGTCTGAACACGTCGCCTTTTCTCCACCAAAAAGGGGGTATGTATAGTCACTAGCTAAGATAACCTATGGATTATTTTAACCCTCCCCGCCGTTTAACGTGTTTATTTCTATCAGGGAGTGAACAGAGCTGGATGGCAGGGCTGCTAGAGCACCCAGGGTACGATGAGGAGAGGCTGCGGAGGGTGTCGGAGCAGCTGTCCTGCAGAGAGGTCCAGGCTGGATTGCTGCTGTCGCTTATGGGACAGGTACGAGTCATGGCCCGGTGTGATTACCTGTGTCACCATCAGAACCTGAAATTATTGATGCTGTTAGATGTTTCTTTTTTCAGTGTGAGATTATTCTTCTACTTTGAAACATTGATTTATGAGTTTTTGCACATCCAGACCAGAGATGCCAACAAATATACATGGCCAGAAGTAGCTTATATTATTCTCCAACTAAAGATGAGTCCTTATTGCTTAATGTTTTTGTATGAGGAGTTAATGTCCAGCTTTCCACCATAATTCATTGATCTAATTTATAAATCACATGAGCAGTACTCTGTATGGAGTCTAAAGAGATTTGTAATTGTGTTTATTCAGCCCCAGCAGTACTGCTACCCTTCACTCTTCATCTACGGACATCGAGCCTCAGGAAAAAGTCATGTGGTGAACGTTTTTATGAAGGACCTGGAGGTGAGAGAAACATTTTTATGGTTAAAAGAGCGTCGTAAAGAGACACATTTTTTAACATGTGACACACAGAGTTTTCAAATCAAATGTTCCCATCCAAATTTAAACCGAAAAATTTAAATCTCCTGTTCATGAAATGCACCAAGTATGAGAGCTGGCTGAAAACACACAAATAGTGTGTTCTTTAAATCCTTTTGTGAGTTTAAAATAAAATAGTGATCTCACCATTTTCTGTTAGATTCAAAACTACTGCCTCTTTTAAGGAGCCTGCAGCTCTTTTCTCTCCTATGGTCAAAGTTTGTTACATTTATTTTTTCAACTTTAACAAACTTTACAAATGAGTGTGTAGGCATTATTTTCCTCAGAAAGTAACTTTACAAGACAAATTAATCCCCAAGCACACTTAATAAAAAAATATAGGAGATTCAAAACTTGCTCGAGACTTTTTATAACATGAGAGTTAAAAAATGGCTCCTGGTCAAAATTAATACCATGGTTTTCCAACTATACCATATATGTGTGTGTATATATATATATATATATATATATATATATATATATATATATATATATATATATATATACACCATATGTGGCTTAATCATCTTACCATCCAGTGTAAGAAGAAGATTAAGCTATAATTTGAGTTTTATAGGCTTTAAAAATGTTCTATTCATTTACCCTAGGTTAGATTGTGACAATTGTTGGACATCCAGGACTTGTGTCTTCAGAAATTCAATTCAATTCAGTTTTATTTATATAGCGCCAATTCACAACACGTCGTCTCAAGGCACTTCACAAAAGTCAGGTTCATACATTCCAATTAATCCTAATCATTGAACAGTGCAGTCAGATTCAGTTATTTATTCAAATTGGATAAAAAGTTTGTCTATCTAAGGAAAACCCAGCAGATTGCATCCAGTCAGTGACTTGCAGCATTCACTCCTCCTGGATGAACATGTAGAGACAGTGGACAGTCACTGGTGTTGACTTTGCAGCAATCCCTCATACTGAGCATGCATGTAGCGACAGTGGAGAGGAAAAACTCCCTTTTAACAGGAAGAAACCTCTAGCAGAACCAGCTCAGTGTGAGCGGCCATCTGCCATGACCGAACTGGGGGTTTGAGAGAACAGAGCAGAGACACAAAGAGAACAAAGAAGCACTGATCCAGGAGTACTTTCTATGGGAAGGAAAAGTAAATGTTAATAGATGTAGCTCCTTTAGTCGTTTCATCTAGAAACAAGGAACAAATAAACTCTGAGCCAGTTTTCAAGGTTAGAGTCTGAAAGAGAGCACATAGTTAGTTACAGTCAAAGCTCAGTCAATTGCCATGTCTAGGAGAGAGAAAGGGTTAAACACTGAAAGACAGGGCCATGTGGATCATCGGTAGAGGGTGAGCATTAAGTTATTGCCAGCAGAAGCTTGGAGGATTCCCCTCTCCAGAAAGGTGTTACAGGTAGACACAGAGTCAGGCCAGGTTTAGCTTCTAGGAAGAAAAAAGAGAGAGAACAAAGTTAAAAGCTGAAATAACAGCAAATAATGCAAAATTGAAGAGTAGTGTGAGAATGTAGCTTAGAGGGTGAAAGTGGTCATTATGTCCTCCAGCAGCCTAAGCCTATAGCAGCATAACTACACAGAAATTTCAGTTTAGATTATTTAGTTAAACGGCGCTTATTTACAACAATGTCGTCTCAAGGTACCCCACAAAGGGTCCCACTGATGGTCATTGTTATACTAAAAACCACAAGGATTGGGATACCTCTCTCTGTCAGACTGATTATAACCATTGGATAAGAGAGGGGGTCATACAGGAAGCAGAAATGGAGGGTGTGTTTGCACCTCAACCATAACTGAGTCGGTTTAGGCTAAACCTGACTCCCCCTTACTCCATCCAACAGGGAGGGAGGAAGGCCCTTACTCTCAATTTTTAGATCAGTTTTCAGACCTTTTATCTGATTTATTGTTAAATACAGATAAGGTTATTATAGTGGGGATTTTAACATTCATGTTGACACTGAAAGTGATAGCTTAAATATAGCCTTTAATGGTATCTTAGACTCATTTGGCTTTGCTCAAAACATTAACAAACCTACCCACCTTTGTCTTCATTCTCTGGACCTTGTGCTGACATATGGCATTGAGTGTAAAGACATAACAATATCTTCTTATAACCCTGTCCTGTCTGACCATTTTTTAATAACCTTTGAGTTTAATTTAACCGAGCACTCCACACCTGAAAGAAAATGTCATTATAGTAGATCATTATCAGACGGTGCTGTAACAACCTTTAAAGAATCTGTTCCACTTTTGATTTCCTCATTATCACAGAAAAACACAGTGGAGGGCAATAATTTTGTTTCTTCCCCTTCATAAATTGATTCTCTTGTTCAGAGTGTTACTTCATCATTGCGTGATGCATTAGACAATGCAGCCCCCTTGAAAAAGAAGGTAATTATTCATAGGAGGCTAGCTCCCTGGTAATTCAGAGCTGCGTACTTTAAAGCACAATGTTAGAAAATTGGAGCGAAAATGGCGCTCTACACACCTAGAGGATTCCTACTTAATCTGGAAAAATAGCCTACTGTTGTATAAAAAGACACTTCGCCAAGCCAGAACAGCTTATTTCTCATCATTAATAGAAGAGAACAAGAATAATCCTAGGTTTCTCCTTAGTACAGTTGCTAAACTTACACAGAGTCATAGCTCTGTTCAGCCATCCATTCTCCTAGCTCTCAGCAGTCATGACTTTATGGGATTCTTCCAAAATAAAATTGATTCTATTAAGAAGAAAATCTTTGACATACTCCCGAAGATGATTACTTCATCCTCAACAAGTGAGACAACATTGGAAATAACTGTAGAACCTGATCTGTGTTTAGACTGTTTTGATCCTGTGGAGCTTCCTGAGTTATCAGAAATATTAGCTTCATCTAAACCTTCAACTTGTATGTTAGACCCAATCCCAACCAAATTATTTAAGGAAGTGTTCCCTCTGATAACCAGCCCCATTTTAGATATGATTAATCTATCTTTAGTAAATGGATCAGTACCACAAGCTTTTAAGGTAGCTGTAATTAAACCTTTACTTAAGAAACCTTCGCTTGATCGAGATGACTTGAAAAATTACAGACCGATATCCAATCTTCCATTCTTATCTAAAATTCTTGAGAAAATAGTTGCTAATCAAATGTGTGAGCATTTACACAGCAATGACCTGTTTGAAGAGTTTCAGTCAGGTTTCAGAGCTCATCATAGCACGGAAACAGCTCTGCTGAAAGTCACTAATGATATTCTTATGGCCTCAGATAATGGACTTGCGTCTGTACTGGTTCTGTTAGATCTCAGTGCTGCATTTGATACAGTCGATCATAATATTCTCTTAGAAAGGCTAGAATATGCTGTAGGGATCAGGGTAACAGCACTAGGCTGGTTTAAATCTTATTTGTCTGACAGATTCCAGTTTGTTCATGTAAATGATAAATCATCTTTAAACTCCAGGGTTAATTGTGGAGTACCACAGGGTTCAGTACTTGGGCCAAATCTCTTTACTATATATATGCTTCCAATAGGTAAAATTATGAGGCAGCATAGAATAAATTTTCACTGTTACGCTGATGACACTCAGCTTTACTTATCCATAAATCCTGATGAGCCAAACCAGTTAGATAGACTACAAGCATGTCTTGAAGACACAAAAACTTGGATGTCTTTAAATTTTTTGCTTCTAAATTCAGACAAGACAGAAGTTGTCGTCTTTGGACCGAAGTCTTTAAAAAGAAACTGCTTAGTCAATCACTTAACCTGGATGGCATTAAATTGACCTCCGGTAATAAAGTAAAAAACCTTGGTGTTATTTTTGACCAGGACATGTCATTTAAATCCCATATTAAACAGGTTTCTAGAATTTCCTTCTTTCATCTCCGGGACATTGCCAAAATTAGAAATATCCTGTCCAGGAGTGACGTTGAAAAACTAGTCCATGCATTTGTTACTTCAAGGCTGGACTAATTCTTTACTATCAGGATGTCCACAAAATGCAGTTAAAAGCCTTCAGCTGATTCAAAATGCTGCAGCAAGAGTTCTGATGAAAATTAAAAAGAGAGATCATATTTCTCCTATTTTAGCTTCCCTTCATTGGCTCCCTGTTAAATCCAGAATAGAATTTAAAATTCTCCTCCTCACATATAAAGCACTTGATGATTTAGCTCCATCATACATCAGAGATCTGATTGTTCCATATGTTCCTAACAGAGCACTTCGTTCTCAGACTGCAGGTTTACTGGTGGTTCCTAGAGTCTCTAGAAGTAGAATGGGAGGCAGATCCTTTAGTTATCAGGCTCCTCTCCTGTGGAACCAGCTCCCAGTTTTAGTCCGTGAGGCGGACACCCTGTCTACTTTTAAGGCTAAGCTTAAAACTTTCCTTTTTGATAAAGATTATAGTTAGAGTGGCTTAGTTTATCAGAGACGTAGAATTTTAGTAGCTGATTTATTTCTTTAGGATGTATAGAGGAAAAGAGCTAAGTGTCATCAGCATAACAGTGCATATAAAGAGTAAACAGATTAGGAAATCTATCAAATTACTGCGACTTAAACCAATTAAAAACAGTTCCTCTAATCCCAACATGTTCAAGTCTTAAGTGCAGATTTGTTTTCTCAGGATTTAGGAATAAATAGAGCCAAGTATCATCAGGGTGATGTTGAAACTGTATGTCATGTTTACTAATATTTCCCAAGGAAAGCATAGAAAGAGTAAAAAGAATAGGTCCAAGTCCAAAACCCTGTGGAACACCATACGTGATTTTATGATGGAGAGAGGTCTTTTATTTACATATGTAAACTGAAATCAAGTGGATTTATTTGCTTAAGGCTTATAGATAAATAGAGCTGGGTATCGTCAGCTAATGGTGAAACTATATCATGTTTTCTAGTATTTGTCAGTGGAAGCATATAAAAAGTGAACAGAATAGGTCCAAGTCCAAAACCTTGTGGAAAACTATACATGATTTTATTATAAACGTTCAATGTCAGACATGTACAAACTGAACTTAAGTAGTTCTTCTAATCCCAACGTTAGGTTCAAATCTGGGAAGCGGGTTTATTTTCTCAGGGTTTAAGGACGAATTAAGACGAACATCATCAGCTTGATGGTGAAACTCTATATTATGTTTTAACAGCAAAAGGAGTAGGTCCGAGTCCAGACCAGTGTGGAACACCATTAATTTATTACGAAGCGGTTTGTCTTATTCCAACAATATGTTCAAGTGTTTGCATATATCGGACAGTTAAAGCTTGATCTGTGCATCTCTAAATTAATTACTAGTGTATAAATGGAAGAAATGGTACAAAAAGTAATTATTTTATTTAAAATTTCAGGATATTTAGTTTATTGTACGTTTAATATCTTTGGTGTTTTCTTAGTTTTATTATTTATTTTGGATTTCTGAATCAGCTAATAGCAGCCAATAGCTAATAATTTGGTTTACTTTGTGTAGAAAGGTGTTAATTATTAGATGTTTGTGCCCAGAAGCCATTAACTGGTTGATCACTTGTCCTCCTGCCGCCTACAGCTTCCTCATGTCACAGTCAGCTGTGTGGAATGCGTTTCTGTGGCGCTGCTGTTTGAAAAAGTGCTGCGGTCTTTCTTCGGTTGCGACGCCGCCTCGCTGCTCCCCCGCAGTCCTTCCCTCTCAGACTTTGTTCGCATCTACAGACAGCAGTCCTCCCAGTCTCCTGCCAAGCAGACGCGATACATCGTGAGTCGCTCGCAACCATCTCTAATCATGACACTTATTATGTGCAAACTAATGTGATTAGGTGTAGTAAATTGGGAAATGAAGTCTTCTTTTTTTCGCTGGTAAGTTGTCTACTTAAACCCCTTAATGAAGCTCCCAGAAACAGGCCTTGTGTGTTTTCCAGGTAATGGAGAAAGCTGAACTTCTAAGAGACGCTGATGTCAATCTTCTCCCTGCTCTCCTCCGTCTTCAGGAGCTGGTGAGAATTTTCTTTATTTATCGCTGGAGGGTTTTCATTGTTGTCGGACTGTTCAGATGATGAAGAGGCCCTCGAAGAGCTTCGTTTGTTATGAATAACCTTGAGCTGAGAGGTATGAGTTATTTCATAATGCTGTTAGGAGAAGGATGGCAGCCTCTCACTGCATTTTAATTAAACACTCTCACCATATTTCCTCTTGTAAAAGCTGAGAACCTGTCTCTGCTTCAGTGTTGCTGCAGTTGAAAGTGATAATTAGGGTGTAGATTTATGACTATTTCTGCTTTCTCCTTCACAAGTTCAGATACTTTTCTGTTCAATATCACAGATGTAACTTAGAAACTCACACTACCGCCACCATCTTCAGTATGATGGTTCTGGCCTTGGACATCTCCCATGGAGGCCGTATTTGCCCAGTTTCTCTTTCCTATTATTAAATCATGACCTCTGATCTGAACTGAGGCAGTGAGGCCTGCAGAGCTTTCGATGTTCTGGGATGTTTTGTGACCTCCTGGTTGAATTGTCAATGTGCTCTTGGAGAAATTTTGGTTGACCTTCTCTCCTGGGAGCATGTGCTGCATGCATGGCTCTTACTTTGGTTTGCTGGCGTCCCAAAGCCGTAGAGATGGTTTCGTGACCCTTTCCACACTGATAGAAGTCATTGACTTCGTGTTTTTGAATCTTTTTAGATGATGTGTTGCTTTATGAGATATTTCAGCCATCAGAGAGGTTCAGTTTAAAGTATTTATTGTATCTGAAGGTCAGTGATTTTTATGACTTCCCAACCTTACCACCTTAGCAAATCTCCAATAAATTGCAGGTATAGAGAGCCTTAATGCATGCTGCTTGAATAATTAGAGAACGCTTATTGTGGTCCAAGCTGTTCTTCTCTGATATATTGGCAGAGTGATGCTGCAACGGCGATAAATTTGCGATATATTGTGCAACCCCAGTCTAAATAAACATGTTCATACGTTAAAAAACTTTGTAGACGTTGCATTTTGACAATATTAACCTCTACAGGATCAGATTTTTTCAGCTCAATGTGATCTAATGAAGGCGACCGTTTGCACAGGTTAGAAGAGCAAAGTGTGTATCTTTCTATGCGTTGGTGTATAAACTGCATCAATGCCTCTGCAGTGCAGCCAAGGAAACTCTCAATGTCAAAACTCAATGTTTCAAATTTATGTTCATTAATTAAAACCTGCCCCGTCTTTTGCCTCAATCAACTCAAATTTATCTCTATAACATAACAGACAGGAAACATCAGAGAGAGAGAGAGAGAGAGATGGCTGTATCCACGGATACACCCTTTCACCTCACTTAAATGTGTTGTTAAACAAAACCGCACGTTTGTGGCATTTAATTTTCAGGTGAAGGACAACGTCAGCGTCATCCTGCTCAGTGAAATCGTTTGGGACAAGTTCAGACCCAACACCGGCTGCTTTGAGCCTCTTCTGCTTCATTTCCCAGACTACAGTAAAGGTATCAGCTCTCACGTCTTTCTGCATAATGATGCTGTCGCTTGTAGTGTGGGACCAGAGAGGTGTTCCTGTTCCTCTTTTCTTCTAACTCCTCGAGCAGCGACAGCAGGCACATATTTCATTATGAATTATCATGAGAATAAACTGTGCTGATGTGCTGTCCTATATAGTCATTTAGCCAGACTTTAGTGTAATTTTTAAGTGCATTTTCTTTGCACGTCTGCATTTGAAGTAATTTTCACTTCAGAAGATTTTATTTTGAAGCCATTGAAAAGTCTGACCTATGAATCCTTCAAGCCTGAACTCCAGGGATAAATGTTTGTCGTGTCGACATCTAACAGTTAGCAGACTTGTCTACATTTTGTCGCTTTACAAATAAACGGTGTCTGACAGACCAACACGGAGAAGGCTAGTGTTTGAAAATTTTCCTGAATAAAAATGTGAGGCTGCACGGTGGTGCAGTTCGTAGCACTGAAGGTATTGGGTTCGAATCCCGGCCTGGGATCTTTTTCCATGTTCTCCCCGCTCATGTTTCAGTTCTCTCCAGGTTTTTGGACTGCCTCCTCCTGCAGTCCAAAAACACCACTGTAAGGTTGATTGGTTACACTTAATTGCACTTTGGTGTGTGTGTGTGTGTGTGTGTGGTCGGTTGTTTGACCTCTGTGTCCCTGTGACGGACTGGCAACCTGTCCAGGGTGTACCCTGCTGCTTGCCCAATGGCCGATGGTTAGAAGTTCAAGCAGAGTGAATACTTTTAAAGGCGCTATATTTTCTGAAACCTTGCATACAGCGGATGATCTGAAGAAACTTGCTCATCGTTAACATTTGGGGGGACGTCTAACTGTGTTGAGGGAGGAGATGAACAGGACTGGTGTGATGGAGGATGATGGTGAAGAGGAGGTGATGATGGTTCGTCTCTCAAGTCCTATAAAAGATATATAGACAAGATTGCATTTGGTTTTATGCTTATTTTTATCCCTAAGATTTTTATTTCACTTTCGGTGCAAAACTACTTTTGACACTTTTTGTAAGTGCAACAAAAACATTTGTGTTTTCTCACCAAAGGTCTCTAAAGGTACCCTTGAAAACAGTCTGTGGAGGCTAAAAACTAGCAAACAAAGCAGCCAGTCTGAAGAAAAGGCGTTGAATTATCTTCCAAAAAGCCAGAAAACGTTGGTCTGTTCTGCTTTGGTTTTGTAGGACCTCTCTTTCTGTGTGACCCTGATGTGTCCAACTTTTATCTGTTTGTAGGCGAGCTGCAGCAGATTTTATCCACAGACCGACATCCTTCATATTCAGCAGAGTTTTACTCCTCCTACATCAACATCCTGCTGGGGGTCTTTTACCCCGTCTGTCGGGACCTCAGAGAGCTGCGGCACCTGGTGAGAAACACACACCTTACTGGGTTACTGTGGGTTTTTAAACTGGTTTCATTCATCAGTCATTGTTCTTGTTTTGTCCCATTTCAACCAGGCGGCCCTCAACTTTTCAAAATTCTGTGAGCCTGTCGCAGCAGGGAAAGGTAGAGCTGTGAGAAAAGTACAGGAGCATCTTAAAACATGAGAATATCATGAAAAAGTTCAATATGTCTTGTCTCTGATTTCAGAGAGTGAAACTCATATATATGTTCATCACAGAGTGAAATATTTCTAGCCTTTATTTCTCGTCATTTTGATGATTATGGCTTACAGATGATGAAAACCCAAAATTCAGTGTCCTCCGTGACCTTCAGGTCATCTGCAGCTTTGTCTTGACAGTATAACACAGATTCTCTGTGGGGTTTTGGTCAAAGGAGCTCAGCAACACCATTGTCATTGAACCAGATTCTGGTACCTTTAGCAGTGTGGGTCGGTACCAAGTTCTGTTGGGAAATGAAATCAGCATCTCCATAACGCTTGTCGGTAGAAGGAAGGATGAAGTGCTCTAAAATGTCCGGGTTAACGGCTGCATTGACTGTGGACTTCAGAAAACCCAGTGGACCAGAACCAGCAGATAACATGGCATCCCAGATCATCACTGACTGTGGAAACTTCACACTGGACTTCAAGCAACGTGGATTTTGTCCCTCTGCAATCTTCCTCCAGACTCTGGGACCTTTATTTCAAGATAAAATGCAGACTTTACTTTTATTTGGAAAGACAACTTTGAACTGGAAGAACTGGACTGAGGAACAGTCCAGTTCTTTGTCTCCTCAGTTCAGGTAGCCCATGTCTAGTATTAGTCTGTGCGTGGTGGCTCTTGCCAGTGCATTTTTTCCTTTCACTCAACTTTCTATGAATCTGCTTGAATACAGCGCTCTATGAACATCCAGCTTTTTTAGCAATGACCTTTTGTGGCTTCCCCTCCTTGTGGAGTGTGTCAGTGACTCTTCTGGACCTGTGGTCCAGTCAGCAGTCTTCCTCATGATTGTGTCTCCTACTGACTTGAACTGAGAGACCATTTAAAGGCCCAAGAACCCTTTGCTGGTGTTTCTTTGTTATCTGTGAACCATAAATCAAAATGACAAAATATTGAAATATTCCACTCTGTGCAATGAATCTATAAATACGTGAGAACAAATATTGAACTTGTTGTGATTTCCTAATATTTTAGATGGACCTGTATAATTGTATTGGATAGCTGCATCTTTTAAAATAAGCCCAAAGCAGAAATGAAATTTCAGTAAAAACGAATGAGTTTCTGTTCGTGTTCAGTGAAGGAGATGGACACACACAAGCTGTGGAAAAACATCGAGCCTCATCTGAAAAAAGCCATGCAGACAGTTTACCTTCGAGAGGTGTCCAGGTCTGACCTTTTACCTCAGTTTGCTCCTTAACTAACCTCTGATCTTCTGCTGAAATAAATCTCAACGCTGTGCGTGGTGTTTTGTCTTCGTTTAGTCTGCAGTGGGAGCAGATGGAGGAACATGAGAGCGGAGCCCTGAGAGGTGCCAACACACAGAAAACATTTATTTATTCACAAGTGTTAGAAGACTATAAATAAAGGTGAAGTGTGTGATGGTGCTGGCTGATCGGATCCGTCTCCTCCCTTCAAAGGTTTATCAGCTCACACTCATGTTGAACTTCCCTATTACTCCAAGTTCCTGCTGATTGCTGCCTATCTGGCGTCCTACAACCCTGCCCGCACAGATAAACGCTTCTTTCTGAAGGTAATTGATCTCTCTAGAGGGTTTCACCTGCAGATGTCCTGTTATTTGCCTGAATGAAGGATCTTGGTAAAGTGTGTTGTGTAGACTTCGCTTGATGAGCTCTGTTTTCTCCCTCTAGCACCACGGGAAAATAAGAAAAACAAACTTCTTGAAGAAAAATGAGAAGGTGATCACCGTTGCCTTACCCTGCTGTTATCGGCTCCTGTTTTACCCACAGCTGTGTCTTAAGGTAAAGCTCATCTAATCACTGTTTTTCAGACGAGTAACCACCTTCTGGGGCCGAAGCCCTTCCCCCTGGACCGCTTGCTCGCCGTTTTCTACAGCGTGGTGGACAGCCGAGTCGCTCCGACTGCCAGCATCTTCTCTCAGGTCAGAGCCCAGAAGTTCTGAAGTTCAAGCACAACCATCCTGGCTGGAAAACTATGTGATTTAGCCTTAAAGTAATGTGAAGGGACCCTGTATTTAGTGTTGTTTTTAGTGAATTATCCACAGCAACGAGCTGGAGAAGCGGTAAATTCATTCTCCTCTTTGTCTCTGTTTAGATCTCCTCTCTGGTGACTTTGCAGCTGCTGACTCTGGTCAGCCACGACGACCAGCTCGATACACCCAAGTACAAATGTGCCGTTTCCCTGGATTTTATTTCTGCCATATCCAGGTGAGCGTGCGGCTGCTCCTCTCTCATCCTCCGAGTTATTTAAGGGGAACTGAACCTAACAGAGTCCTGTGTGGTGTGGTTTATTTTCCAGGACGGTGAACTTTGATATTGTGAAGTATCTGTATGATTTCCTGTGAGGCTGCGGTGCGTGAAGAAGAGGTGACGCATGGTGACAGTAAGATAAAGAGAGGTTTTAGCTCAATGAGAAACCCAGACTGCTGTTAGGTGTCGCTGCCACCTTGTGGCTAATAGGTGACCTTATTGTTATTTTTGTATTATTTGTGACCATGTTAAATTTGCATTTGTATAAAATAAATACTATACTGCTACCATAACCTTCGTTATATTTATTTAAAGCTCACATGGTAGTTTATCCTTATTTACAGTAACTATCCAAATGTGGCATTTTGTGTTTGAAATCTCATGTTTTTATCAGAGGAAAAATATCCGGTTAATTATTTATAAATAGCAGACATACAAACAAAAGCACAAAACATTTAGTTTCAGACATGCAAATGGAGATGACTGCACCACCTGCCTGTGGAGAGGTTTTCCTGACATGAAGCGATCCTGGCAACATTCAGGAGAGCCTTTGACCTTTGCTCCGAGGCAGGAATGCATCTCTTTGTCTGTTTACCTTTTTAAACCACAGCTTGCAGTTTCATCCTTCCTGGGTACCTCAGCAGTTTTTATATTTTATTCTTGCATATTCTTGATTTATTTTAGGTCCTTTCATGTGACCTTTGCTTTGGTTGTTTTCTGTGCCAATGACTTCCATTTAAAGCTTTTTTGCTGTTTTTTTTTTGTCTACATCGTCACTGCAGTTTGAGTTATTACATTTTATTTAGTCTCTAGCGTAAAAATCCCTCCATGTTTTCCTGTTTTATTATTATTAAATATATTTTCCATGTACTGTAAGACTACAAACTTAGTATTTTTGACATTTTTTATTTATTCATTTGTATCAGAACCAATGTTATTTACACTTCCAGGCTCGGATAAAACCCCCAACAGAACTCTTCTTTGCATATATGATATATCTCCATCTCAGTCTGTTTGCTTTAGCTGCTAAATTGATGTAAAAATCTGCAAAACGGACGTTTTAACCTCTACAGCGCCATAGGAAAGTATTCATGCCCCTTGAACTCCCCATTTTGTCATCAACAAACTGTATTTGAGTTTTATTCGATTAACCATGTGAATTTGTTCAGTCTTTAACTTTTATTTATTTTGTATACATTTTACAGTCTGCGTTTTTGTAAATATGCCTCCAATGGTTAGACTTTTAGATGTCCTCAGAAACATTAACATGTGACTTTATCAGTAGAAATAAAAAATCATTTACCTTTTTTATTTAAAAGGTACAGTTCATTTAATTAGGACAAAACTCTAGTTTTCACATCATGTTTTTATTGTTTTTTTCTCAGTGTATAAATAAACAAAAGCTGAAAATCAAACACACTGTTCAGTGTTTCAACTGAAGGCACCAGATGAGAACAGCTGACAACAGAACCAGGAAATTCCCGACCTGTCTTCATGCTGATTTTTAAACCAACCCTTCAGTCAAAGAAACACCCACCCATGCCCTGTTTTTCATTTCTGTTTTTAAAAGATGGAAAAAGTTAATAGAGAATCAAATCCCCATTCTCCATCAATTGGGGGCTAATGTTTAGCCCCCTGCAGAGTCGTAGTTTCCTCCTGCAGACCCCGCAGGTGAGAGCGGGTAAATAGATTGGACTAATTTGATGCAGAGGAACCTCGGTTCAGTAAATAAAAGCAGATCTGTGCAGCTCAGTTGAGTGTGTAATTTCCACTCAGCTCCACCATCGTATCCCTCTGGGTGGAGAAGTGGACCTTTGGAGAGATCATCCTTCATGCCAGGGTGGCCTTGGGAGAGCTTACTCTTATAAACCAAAGACAATGACCGGAGTGAGTCAGCCCGTTTTAAAGTGCATGAGTGTCCCTCATTAGGAGATTAAATTTAGGACATGTCTGTGTTGTCAATAGAATGGCCTCGCAGGCAGAGCTGTGAATGAGGATGAGGTAGTTGGGGCGGACAGAACCTAAACACTGTGCCTCCTGCTGTGGATCATAGCCACAATATGACTGAGGTCCAGACTCTTCATCATCACCTCCATGAAGTCTCCATCACTGCGAGCGCCTTCCACAAACTCCTCCAAAGAGAGCTCACCTGTTCAGAGACACACGCAGTCAGAATTAATGTGGCCGAAAGAAAGTACACCCTCTAGCAATTCAAGGGTTGAATGTTTAACTGCTTCTAAAGGGATTCAATCTAACCTCGTGTAGAAAAACACAAGCAAATCCCAGATTTTAAAGTGGGTGTACTTTCTTTTTGTCCAGGGCTTTTGCTTCATTTAATCGGCGGCAACATATTAAACATTGAGCAAGAGACTTCAGAAACACTGACTCATTTCCAGACAAAACCTTCACTTTAATAACGTTTTTTTAAAGTAGAATACTCAGAGTACTAAAATTGACAGGTTTTCTCCTTTTTAAGATAGATTATCACTTTAAATTCATTTTCAATGGCTAAAAATAAAATAATCTGTAGAAAAATAAAAATGAAATAAGAGGAAAACCATTTTAGTACCATGAATAAATGCTTTAAAACATCACTCTATGTGGAACGAAACAGTTTGATCCATCGCTGAAATATATCCAACTTTATGTAGTAATAGCTGGGGTATGGTCTGTTTTTACGTGACCAACTGTAGCTACGCTTAATTATGTGGCATTTTTAACCCTTAAATGAAAGATTTGAGAATACTGATTTGATAACAATGATCGTTCTAATAGCTACAGCATCCTAAAGTGATGTTTTAGTAGGTTTAAAGACCTTGGAGGATTTTCTGAGGTTTTTATAAATCTCTCCCTCTGTTCCTAACAGATAATCCTGAATGTCCTACGCGTTTTCTTCCTCCTCCTTTCTTGTTAGAGCAACATGTCAAACGTGGCACCACAAGAAGAGACGTATAAAGCTTTGGTCCATCCTAGAGATACGCTGTCATTGCTGTCCAGTGTGATCAGCTGAGCCCAGACAGCCCGTTTGTTTGTGTCATGATTACCGTTCGCTTGGAGGAGACTGTTTTCTGAGTAACTGCTGAGAAACCGCTTCCTTATCATCCACTCCTGTAGCTAAAGCCTCTTACATTTGTTTGCCATTATTTTGTCTCATGGTCGGGAAGGAGATACTAAATACTCCATCCAAACATCCATGCCTACTAGACAGAAACCTGCTGCCTTCTGTCACTCCTTAGAGAAACCAGGCCGGTCACAAGGACGACGAGCCAAGACCCCTTTGGCAGAGATAAGGACCTGGACGTAGGTCCTGCTTGCTGGCTGAGAGCCTGAGATCCAGAAAGCAAGTGACGTCTCCATTGACATGAAGTGGTTAAATGTTGTTACTTTGCTGAACTGGACAAGAACGTAGTATGAGGAAGAGAAAACTTCAAACCCATTCCCCTTTCCCTTAGCTTCAGATAAGATGAAAATCAGATCAAGCAGAGATCTTTTCAGACTTTCATGAACATTTGTTGAAGTCTAGACAATCATTGTCTTAATCGAATGAATAACGAGCTCTAATGGCTCATTATTTTTGACCTAAAATAGAGACTAAACAACTCTTCCCATCAGAAATCTGACTTGTACATGTCTACTAATCTGGATGTACTTTGCAAACTGCTGGAAAAACTTGATATTGATTGTTTTAACGGGTTAGTAAGAAGCTTTATAATTCTCAGCATGCAATATGAATAATGTTTTTATGCAGTTTAATAAAGTAACTGTTGGTTGATTTAAAACAGGGGGCTTATAGAGGACCCGCAACTATTTTATCATCTGTCCACACATCACTTTTCATATCTTATTTTTCTATAAACACTAAATAGAAATGAATCACTACAGTCCAGATCAGTTCGGGGTTAGATTTAGTTCTTGTTCAGGTGAACTTAGAAGTTATTTATTTTGTCTGAACTCTTGACTTTTTCTTGGTTTCCTTTACATCAGACTGGATTCAAAGTGGGATTTGAAAACTGGATCAGGCACCAAACGTCAACTGCCCCCGCTGTACTCACCGTCTCCATTAACGTCAATCCTATCAAAGACTCTGTTGGTGAATTCTTCTGCGGTTGAGTCCTGATTGTCGTTCCCGTTGATTGCCCGGATGGCCTGGAGGAGAGGAATTAAAATCAGCACGTCACACTGAGAAGGAGGTTTAAGAAACGTGCAGGGAGAGGGCTGTGACGCTACCTTGATGATGTTCAGGAGTTCGTAGCGGTCGATGCAGCCGTTTCCATCCACATCGTAGAGCTTGAAGTACCAGCGAAGCTTGTGCTCCATCTTTCCCCGCATCACCAGACTCAGAGCCGCCACGTACTCCATGAAGTCTATGTAGCCATCCTGCAGAGATCAGTGTTACATTTGTGCCAAATATTAGATTATAATCCATAACTATACCTACTTGGCATTTATTTTATTTTTTTTATTCAAAGCTTTAATAGGTGAAGCAGCACACCGCCTTCCTGCTGCTTCACTGATCCTTTGCCAAGACAGATTATCTCCTGGACTGTCTATGCCACAACAATCTCAGCATCAAAGCATCGTCTCGGGGATAATCTCCTTGTTCAATCAAGCACACAGATTACAGCGGCCTTTTGTTGGCCCAAGGAGGGAGTAAATATAGCTTCTGAGACTGAAATCCTGTGACGACCCTGTCAGTCTCACAAAGTTGCTCCCAATTAAACTGATCCGAGAGGAAAAATTGGGCCGAAAGCTTGTAGCTGGGAGGTTGATTCAAGGCCTGATGCACTTGAGTGGACATAAATTAGGTCTAACAAATTTTCTTGTTGCATACATTTAAGGAAGCCTCAAGTAAAGAGTCATGCTGGAAATGTGACAGTTATTTCTAAAATGATAAATTAAGCTGCTCAGTTTTACAGATGAACAGGGTCCTGGAGCCTTTTAAATAATTTATTTTTTTTACTTTTGGATTATTCACAGAGTCCCTTGTTGTGGTTTTTGCTGCTATTGCATTGGCTGAAGTAAACTTCTGAAATCACTGCCAATTTCAATTGCAGAATTAGTTACAAACCGCTGTATTTAGTAAATCTGTGAAGATAAAAAGTCCCCATTTCATTTTATAATTTTAAAGAATGAGATAAAAAATAATTCTTTAAGATTTAGGTTGCTCATGATCTGATACAGTTGAAACAAGAAATAAAATACTAAAAAGTTTTAGCTTTATTAAGTTATTTGGTTTATCTTAATTTAAAAAAATGTCTTTAAAAAGAAGATTAACTTTAACAAAATTCAAAGTTTAAGAGAAAAGTTGGAACAACAAGATTTTTCCCTAAATATGTGTAAAACTAGTGCATTTGTTTACATTTTTTGTGTAAATGTAGTTTCTGTTAGATCAGCCAGGCCAGCAGGGGGCCCTAATCAGCTGCGATGTTCTCTGATACGCTCCAGTTTTCCAGCAGTGGTGTCCAGAGCCAGTCTTAAGGGGCCGGTGACCTGCATGGTTATGGATGTTCCACTGGTTCAACACACCTGAATTAAATCAATTAGCTGTTCTTGCAGATTTTGACGTGTTCAGGAGCCAATTCAGTCGAGCAGGAACACAAAGTTAAACATCGGCCCTAGAAAAAAACGACTGGACGCCCTGCATTACAGCCTCTAAGAGTTTGATGCCGTTTAATTTTGTTTTTCAGTCCCAGTTTGGTAGTTTTATGCAAGTCTTTTCCTCTTACATTTATTTTATATATGCGTCTATTTTATTTAGCAGTTAGCAATAATTGCCTTTATTTTTATTTGATTTTTTTTTTCAGAAAAATATGCATTTCTTCTTTACATCAAAGTATAAAGTATAGTTTTTAAACGACATAAGACGGAGAACTAAGCACCTAAAATTAATTACGGTCTGCGTGTTTAGTTTTTTTTTAGAGACCCAAAAGTAAAAATGCATACTATTAAACAAACATGTAAAGAAAAAACCTTTTGGTGCAAATACTTAAAAAGGCATGAAAAAGCGACATTTTGTTCTGTTTTAACTGACCTTGTTCATGTCAAACGTTCGGAACATCTGCTCTATGTAGGCATTGGCCTCTGAGTCCAATCCTTTCATCCCGAAGAACTGCTTGAACTCGTGCAGAGTGAGCTGCCCCGATGGACACTCAGTCATGAACTTCTTGTACCACAGGTGCATCTCCACCGCCTGCAGGTCGTCCACGGTGCACCCGTTGGAGTTGCCCATGTCTCTAACAGCTGGAGGTGCAAACTGCTGCTGCTGCTCAGACCTCACTGCCCAATTGGTCTACTGTGAAGCGGATTTTATCCCTGTTCACAGTCACCCAACACCTTTAGGTTGAGGGTGGCATTTGGCAAGGGCCTTTTGTAGTTTTGCAGATCTCCACGCCCACTCGACATTCTCCTTGGCTTTAATCTCTGGCTGTAATCCAGGAAAACATGCAGTTGATTAGCTTAATCCCTCCATTAAAAGGGCAGGGTGGCCTTCCCGCCTTTGCCCGGGGATGTGCTGACACGCATGATGCAGGTTTCATGCCTCATGTGCAGATACAGGCCGGTCAACATGCATCATGGCTGATGAGACATATTGTACTTCATGTGGACTGGATTATGAGTGGTGCAGCTTTAACAACCACCAAGCACAATGGAGAAAACGCTAGGGGTCTTCTGCTCCTTCCAGTAGTACAATCATTCCTCCTTACACATTATTTAGGCTGATTAGCTCTTACTAATTGTCCTGTCATACACATGAAGCTTTACCATGCTAAGCGAGGTCTGCCTAATCTGAGAAGGAGCTGCTGGGTCTTGAGCATCGCATGGTCTGACCTTCGGGGGAATTTCCCGGGACTTCCTCTTCTGGGAAAATTGGCTACTAAGTGCTTTCCACTTGCTCTTCCAACTGCTTCTCTTAGGTCCTTGCTGACGTCTTTCCCTCTTGGCATTGTGTCAACACCTCTGTGCTAAGGAAGCAGCTAGGGTGTACTTATCTAATGTATATAGGCCCTTACACCCCTTGTGCCTTTTTACATTTTGTAACCTCAGAGGCCTTCATAGAACATCTATATTTATATAGAGCTTAATTTACACTCAGACGGACACTTTTTTAAGAGCTAGGCGATATGAACAAAAAGGTTAACATTATCACAATCCAACTCCAAATTGACAATCCATTATTAAGAAAGTATCTTTTTCAATGGAAACTAAAAGATTAAAATAAACAATAACTTATTCTAAGTACAGATCTCCCCCTTATGCAGTCCATTTTGGTGTACCCCAAGGTTTTGTTTAGGGGCTGCTGCTGTTTTTACTGTATTTAAACATTTCGCTTTTTTTACCAGCTGTATATTGAGGCACAAACCCATTTGCAATATTGTATAAAAGTGCAATTATGTTTCGGCACAAGCATAGAATAATACTGGTTGCAGTCTGTTCTCCGAACAATGCTTATATTTTGCCTGATTGGCACATGAGTTGCCCAACTTATTGAATTTTAAAGCCTATCCTTATTTTCTGTTCAATAACATTTTGCAATTGCAAATGTTATCAAAATTGAAATTTATTTGAGTATCACAGTAAAGAGGGCTGAAAACGTGCCACACTTTTCAGATATTTTTTGTTTTTGCAAATTCACATCATAATTAACCACTACAGGGTGGTGGCAGCATCATGCTGTGGGAACGATTTTCTTCAGCAGGCACAGCTACATTGAAATGGTTCAGATCAAAGCAAATTTATTTGTTAGAATGGTCAAAGTTCAGACAGAATTAAAAACCTGTAGCAAGACTTGAAAATTGATGTTCACAGATGGTCTCCATCCAGTCTGACTGAGCTTGAGTTATTTTGTATCAAAGATTGGGTTAATGTTTCAGTCTTGATGTGCAAAGCTGGTAGAGATACACTCAAAAAATGCATGAACAGACACTGCGATAGAAAAACAAATGTAGTATCCTACCGTTACAATAAAGAAAATTAAGTTTATGAATGCTGGCTGACCAAATGTATATGTTTTTAATTACGTCTGTATAGTTTTACTAAAAAAATCCCCGAAAAACTGCGAGCGAAACGGAAAAAGGATCGGTCTGAAGCTTTTTCCAGGTCATTTGGAGCTTTAACTGTGTTTGTTTCCACAGGTAACGAGATTACAGAAGATTAGTATAGACGTTTATTTCAATACACCACACTTAGAGTTCAGGCGAACACTTTCAGGAAGCCATATGATCTATGTATCAGTGGGAGAAAAATAATGACACAGATGGTAGTGGTTTCGAATAACACGTATGAAATTCATGTTTTCAGCAGCTAGGTGATTATATGTTAATAAGTATATATTTACAATTGTTCAGAGAATTCCTGATGAATTTACATGTTCAGATTTATAAACATCAAAATAAAACTTTTAAACAACTATGAAGTTACAGTTGAAATTGTAAGTTTAAGAGTAATAACAGATTTAAAAAAAAGCACACTGGTCAGCGTTTACTAAAAATATGCATGATGAGGTTAATGAATTCCCTTCTTGTAAGGTAAGGTAAGTTTTATATAGCGCTTTTCAGTAACAAGACATTCAAAGCGTTGTAGGGCAATATATATATACATATATACACACTATATATTTCTGAAAGTTAGCACTACCCTGTGACACAGCAGAAGTACTCATATCAGTAGGTAGGTGACTGGAAACAACACAGCAAGCCCTGTGACATTACATATTATGTATACATAATTATGTATATTATGTTAAATATTCAGCTGTTTCTTGAGGCCCAAGTTTCTTTTTTCCTCTTCCATCATGGTCAGTTTTCTTCCAGCTGCTTTGTAGTGTTTTGCCCAATTGGCAGTTAGAAAAAGGTGTTCAAAACACCTGAAGTCACCGGTCCAGGCAGATCTCCTTGGTAACAACGGTTCTCCTCTTCCTCCAGTGCAGATGCTGGTAGATGAAGTCAAAAACTGATGCTGTGGTTTGTGCAAACAGGCTGGTCCACTTAATGGCCGTCCCCATCCCCTGCACAAAGCGCAGCACAAACTCCCCAAACAATGTGGTGTAGTGGGCCAGCAGGAGCAGATTCCTCCACAGCTGCTTGCCATAGTTAATAATCACTTTGACTCTTTGGTCATATCTTGCCATCATAACAATCTGTATAAATCCAGCTAAATTGTCAGTTTTCGACTATTTGAGCTGCGAAATTTGTTCGGACATCCCCTGAGGAAAAAGGGTGTGTGTATGCCTTTAAATCTGTAGACGGTCTCCCACAGATCCCAGCTGTCCAATCAGAGCACAGCAAGTTTTGTTTCCGGGAGTGTTTGGTGATGTGGCTTTAAAATCCATCAGAAGAAATAAAGAAAAATCAAAACCGGACGGATTTATTACAGAAGCACCCGCATAGGTGAGATAAGATGTTTTCTGTTTAAAAAACACACCACAGACTGAGGGGCGCAGCGCAGCTGTCAGCATAAAACAAACATGTAAAAGTCGGTGAAGCTCAGGAAGGGCTACCCTTATTTACCTTTAGCAGCGTTAGCTTGCTAAGTAGCCCCAGCTAACTCACTGCACCGTGGAAAACAGCAGTCAGTTTAACGATTTGTTTCCACCAAGCTTCTTCTCCGTCCTAATTTCACAGCAGATTTAAAAATAGCTACCAGTTAGCCGCCCAAGTTCACCGCCGGTTTTCGCGTTTAGCTACCTTTAATCTTCTCTTCGCTAAAAGATTGACGCAGCCGCAGTGGAGTTTTCCAGGAAGTTCGACTAGAGTCGGCTCCGCCCGGCCCACTTCGGAAAACAAGGAGAAGGGAGTCTCTTCAATGTGTTTACCTTTGGATTTAAAAAGAAACCCAACTGCGTCTGACTTGTTTATATCTCACCTGGTGGGCGTAGTCTTAATCTTCATTCCCACCTCTATCATGGGCGAAAGTCTTAAACCACCTCTAATTTCTTCAAGATTTGCTTCCAAAGAGCCAGACATTCATGAAGTCATCAAAAATCACCTTGATCAATAGCATTGTAGGCTCTCAATGTTTTATTTTTTAAGACTTGAGCTGCTTTGACCCTAATTCTCCATCCAGTCCTTGTCCCATAACATGATATGTAGTTGCAGGGTCCAGGTTAGGTTAATTTCAGGTGAACAGATCCCTTAAACAACTATAAGATTAACAATATCTGGCAGTCATAGCTGAGAAATCAGAAGGAAAAATCCAGCAATGGCTGAAGCTAGGGTGCTCTCCATTCCGAATGAGCGAAGTGAACGACCACCTCAAATTAAAATGAAAACATTCCTTGACAGAGTTGCCCAAAACCACAGAACCTCCCTCCTGTTTTCCACAATACTGTTCCTTGCAAAACAATTTTTACCTCTTGAGCCATTTCCACATTTCGCAAGAGTAAATCCACAAAACGCATTGTATTTCATCGGGATTATATGTAATAGACCTGCACAATGTAGTGCATAATTGTGAAGAAAAAGGATACATGCTCTGCAAAATATTTTCCAAACACGTTTTTGAAGGGTTTGCTGAGTCAGTCCTCTGTAGATGCACCCGTTGCTGCAGTTCCATGACTTTTGGAGTGCGTCTCTACTAGCTCTACACGTCTAGAGACTGAAATATTTACCTTTTCTTATTTACAAAGTGGATCGAGCTCAGTCAGTTGAATGCAGAACATCTGTCAACATCAGTTTTGTCACTGATTCTCAATTGGTGTTCGGTCTGGACTTTGACTGGAAAATTCCCACACATGAATAAGCAATGATGCTGTTACAGTGCTGGCTGTATGTTTGTTAATGAAAGAAAATATCAGGAAGGGTTTAAATGGCTCTTTTTTTTGTCTCCTCACAGTCCAGACTTTATGTTAAGCCGTCTGGGCAACATCCTCCAGGAGCTTTCTGGAGAGGAGGGTGCAGATGGAAACCAACAGGTGATTCATGAATTATACACATGATGCACATTATTCAGAAAACATGGAAAACAAATAAGAATATCATGAACTGTTTCTAGAGCTTCTAAATGTATGAGTTAATGTGGGGCCACATGTTCATGCTTAAGGAAGTGAATCACAATCAATCCACAAACCTACTGTGGCTCTACACATTTATCTGATTATCACGCCCCTGTTCTTTAATCGTACACGACTTTAGTTCGTTCCGAATGTGTTTATAACACTTAAATATTCTGTATTTTGTTCTGACAAACCTAAATGTATTTTATTGGGATTTTAAGTGAAAGAGCAACAAAAAAACAGTCACAACATGCTTTTAATTTATTTTATTTGCGCATTGCAAGATTAATTTTTTGTTGTTTTTGCTCAGACGTCACTTTGATTTTTATTTGATTACTACAGAGTTATGCTACTCTGTTACTTTAATTTTTCTCTGGGGGATAAATATCTGAAGCCCAGTTTGAGTCTGAAATTTGCACATAATTGTAATCTAATACCACAAAATAAAATCCAGTTCCCTTCAGAAGTTACCTAATTATTTGCAAGCCTTGGAGGGAAGTGGTCCCAAACCCTGGTCTTCAAGGCCAACTGTCCTGTATGATTCTGGGTGTCCCTTCTGCAACACAAATGATTTATATGAATGGATGATTAATGTGCTTCTTTAGCTCTTGTCGGCATGTGAGAAGCAAATGTAATCATTCTGATCTAAAACGTGGAGGGCAGTGTGAGCTGAGGACCGCAGTTGGCCACCACTGAGATATGGGACATGGAATATATGTGGAGCAGAGGTGGCCAAATTTACCTCCTCGACATGTTATCAAGTGCAGGAGCCTGCTAATGAAGGGTTCATTCATTCATTGCTGGAGCAAAACACGCAGGACAGCAGGTCTTGAGGATTTGAGTTGACACCCCCTATGAGATAGAAGTTGCTCTGGGTCAGATGAGATCATGATTGAACCTTTTGGCTTCATGTAAGATGCTATGCGTAGCAGAAAGCAAATTCTGCCATAAACACCCCATCCCCATGCCGAAACGTGGTAGCGGCTGCATCATGCTGTGGGAATTCTTTTGTTTGACAAAGTATGGACTTAGGAGGACTTAGTACAAATGGACGCTTACTTTTTGGATTTTTATTTGTAAAAAAAAGGTTGGAATTCATTTATTTCCAGCAAAAAAAAAATCCATCAAAAAAACTTGAAGGTGGTTTTTATAAAGCAGCAACTTGGTAATGAAGGAAAGGCACTGCTAATGGCATTTTTAGAAAATTAGCATCACACTCTTAAGGGTTCCTGACTCTTAGTTTAATTATCTCTGTCTAAAGAGCATGCTGGTACCTCAGCTTCCTGCCGGAGCCGGCCAGACTCCGGTGGACGCTGAGGTTCCTGAGGACGCCATGGAGAGGCTGGCCCACCTGGAACAGCTGGTGGTCCAACTGAAGGAGCTCATTCGAGACAAAGACACACAGCTGCTGCAGAGGGAGACCGAGCTGACCAGTAAAGATGCTCATTTCAAGGTAAATAACCTTAAAGAAGTTTTCTTTGGTTTGTTCTGCTCAAAATTTTTTTAAAGTTGGAGTAAATGTTTTTCTTTGTGTCTGCAGAATGAGAGAGAAGAAGCTGAAGCACGCTTCACTAAACTCAAACTCCAGGCTAAAGCCAAGATGGCGTCGCTCAACAAACAGATAACTGAGCTGAAAGGACAAGCAGGATCAGTGGTGAGTCCGAGACCTTTACTTTCCCTTCACCACACAAACCTTCACATTTATTTCTTCTCTTGTACTTTAAGCTGCATTATTGGTTAGCCTGCTTTGTCTCCAGCAGAGTCCAGACAGCTCTTTTACTGCTGTTGGGGCTGCAGTTGAGGAGGAGCTTCAGCACCTGAGGACCAAGCTGGGTGAAGAGGAGGCCAACAGCCGGGAGATGAAGGAGCGACTTTTAGCCACTGAACAGCTGCTTCAGGAGAAGGAGGCTGCGCATGCTGAGCAGGTGATGATCCTGGGACTTTAATTACTCAGATGAGCTCGGCTGTTAAGGTGTAACTAGTGTTTAATTAATTTAATTTGGGTTGATTTTCTGGTTCACAGCTGCGGGTGCTGCAGGCTGTCATCGGCGAGAAGGATGTCCGTTTTCAGGAGCAGATTCAGAGACATGAAGAGGAGCTGCTGAAGGTCACCACACAGTCCCAGGATGGCACTGAGCTTCAGCAGGTATCACGCCTAGCTATAATTATTCATTAACTATCTGATGTATAGTTGATCAGACCCGGTTTAGCATCAGTGCTGCACTCTTAAAACGCTATAGTGATTTTTTTTTAAAGCGGTTGCACGTGAAAAACAACAAGGTTCAGTGTTTGATTAGGTTTATCCTGCATGTTTTCCGCAGAAGCAGTGGTAAAAATCTTGGATGCATTTACAAAAATCCAGTATCTGTATCATGGCCTTTCCCATCATGCATCATGGGTTTACTCGTCTGAGCGTTGGACCATTCTGCCCCTACAGCCCAATTGCTCCTTTCTCAGTAGAAACTCTGAGGGTCGGGCTCATCAAGTGCCGACCTAATTTTCTGCATAGTCCCTCAAAGTTTCCTGTTGCCCGAAGCATGCAAGGAGAAGCCGAATTTAGTACTAAGTAATTTATTCCTAACTAATTAGTTAGTTATAATTAAAATGGATTTATCGTTTCCTCTGTAAAATGACAGACTGGTCAAAATCGCTGTCAAAATCACTTATACAAACCACGATTCTCTAAAAAACAGCTCTGTTTGTTTTGTTATTCACCAGATTTATTTCTATCCACGGCTTTAACATTTTTCCGGTTTGAGTTTTGTGTTATTTATTGTCTGCTTCCAGACTGAAACCAGTAAATCACCAGTCTGCTGAAACTGGTTGTATCCTTGTTTCCAGAGATGATCAGAATTTTGTGGCCGACTTTCGATCTCTGGTTTTATGAAGTTTTTAACGTTCTCATATTGATGGAGATTCTTTTTAATTTATCTCTGGAAGAGAAAGTGATTTAAATGCACTTAAACAGCAGGAATTATCCACATTTTACTCATTAAGCAACAGATGTCAACAAAAGTGTGTGTTCCTAATATTAAAAAGAAGTCAGGACACCCTACCCCCTAATAGCAGAGACTCTTCCTGTAGCCATCTACCAGTCTTTGATTGGTCTGATTTCAAGTCGTCTCATATCTCAATGAGATTAACATCTGGCCTTTGACTAGGCCCATAAAATTCCTTTTCAGCCATCTCAGCCAGTTTTTGATGGATTCATTGGTGTGTTTTAGGTCGTGTTGGAAATTTATTTCAGAGATGTTCTCCCATTTTATTTATTAAATATATCTATAGGTCAGGAAAACAAAGACTTTCATAGGCTGTCCTAATTATTTAAATAACTGCAGGTCTGACCAGGATTAGAAAAACACGTGGGTTAATAGTAATGGGTTCAAAACTGGTATTCCTGATTTCCCAGGCTCTGGAGACAGCTCGGCAGCGCTGCACCGAGCTCGAAGAGGCTTTGAACTCTCGCTCCCAAGAGCTGGAAATGCTGCAGCAAGAAGTGAGCAGTGCTGATCAACAAAAGCAGGTAGAGGTCCTGAATGACTGCATGCTTGAACCGCCGCTTCCTGCTTTGTGTTTGATTAGGATATCATGTTCATACAGTAAAATACACAAGGCACACCTTTTGTCACACCCCCATATGATGTTTTAGTGTCTTCTCCTTCCAGATCTTGACTGCTCAGTTTCGGCAGATGGAGCAGGAGCTAACTGAGGCTGTCAGGCTGAGGCAGGAGTGGGCTGAGCAAGTTAGCCAGAGGGATGCAGAGCTCTCTGCTCTCAGAGCCAGCCTGGAGGTGCTGGAAAAGGAGAGGGCGGAGGTGGGGAGGCAGGATAGCGAGCTGGCCACCCTGAGAGAGGCAGCGCTCATCAGTCAACAGGACCTGGACAAGGAGAAGATGGAAGTCTCCAGGTTGGAGGAAGAGCTGGCTCGGTTGAAAGAGGCTGAGCTCGCAGCCGCCGAAGTGAACAAAGATGCTTCAGAGAGAGACGGGGCAGAAATCAGCAGGCTTCAAAGTGAACTCGCGTCACTTAAAGAAGCAGAGTCAGCCAGTCAGGCCATGCAGGAAACTTTGGAACAAGAGAGGTCAAAGGTCGATAACCTGCAGAAAGAGCTGGCAACCCTCAGGGAGGAGCAAGAAGATGAGCAGAAGAAGGAGATTCTGGCTGAAATCTGGAGACATCTTCGTTCTCTTGCTCCTGAAACGATGCCAGGGGAAGTCCCTGACCCCGCTGACCCCTCTCTGCTCCTGGACTCTGTGCGGTCCGTGGAGACACAACTGACGAGACTGAAAGATGAAGGCAGAGAAAGGAGCGAACAGTGTGCCCAGCTCACCAACACCATGGCGGACCTGCAGGGTAAAGAGCTTTTCTTCTGCTGTCAGAATGTAAGCTTGAGATGGAGGTACTGATCAGTTTTCATGTCTAATTTCCAGAACAACTTCACATAAAAACAGCAGAACACGAGGAGGCCGGTGTCAGGATACGACAGCTGGAGCAGCAGATAGAGGTCAGTACTTCAGCTTCATCTGTTTATCAGGAATTTCTACTTCTGTCCTTTAATTCTGTTTTTTTCTTTGTGTTTTTGTTTCAGAGCCTTGCTAAATTATTAACACATCTTAAACATTTTTTTATTTTTCCTGCAATAAAATCATAATTTTCAATCTTTTTTATTTGTTTTACCGTGGTGCCTAACTCCAGTCCTCCAGACTTGGTATCCTGTAAACTTCTGGATGCATCTCTTCTCCAACACACCTGAATTAACGCTAGGACTCCCAGAATTCCAACACTACTAGAACTCCCAAGCCCGTCAACTGGACGGCGAGCATTCTGGATGCGAGGGCGGTGATGACGTCATCACATTAACGCTATAAAATTTTGGTTTTGACATAAATTAATAATAGTATTTGATCAAAACCTATTATGTTTTATTGTTATTTATAAATAGTACTGAAAAATAATACAGAGTAGCGGGTACATTTAAAAAAAAAGCTTTACTAATCTGACCAAAAGCTGGACAGCTCCATGTTACGTCCCCCTTTCACTTCGCGGACATAAACTAGCGCTAAAAATGCCTTCAGCTCATCCACACTCATGTCCGAGGAGGAATCATCTCCTAAAACTCTGCGGGCCTCAGCCACACTGTAGCCGTGAACGCGGATAAGCATTTCGGCAGAGGAACGCGGTCTGGGCATCTTGGATCTGGCGCTCTGTCAACGCGTTCTGGCTCTGACGCCTCCCTCTACTTTCTTCCTCACCTACCACTGTCCACACAGCGCCATCCTTTCCTATCTCCTCCTCCTTCCCAGGTGTGCGCTCGTCTTGCGAGGAAAACACTGTAAAGCGCAGAATAGATTGTTGTTACTGGGCTACTATATCTATGACCTAACTTATTTCTTTGTCTATTATCAGTATCTTGATTTGTAGTTTCTCTCCTGCCAGTGAGCTGGTTTGCTGGGTTTATAGCTGGGCACTGGGCACCTGGCTCGTCTCCCTGTCTCTGAACCTGCGCTGATTGTGGCACTGTTTCTATAGTTTATATATTATTAGTTTACCAATCTGTAAACTATTGCCTAAAATGATAAAATCGTTACATAGGCTTGTCTTTTACTACCTTGAAATAATGCGTCACAACCTCCTGCTAACGGGACGACTCGTGTCTTTTTAGCCGGGGGAGGTTCACTCTCTGACCCGCTGTCACTGGAACTGAATGCTGACCAAGAGCCGTCAGAATCCCTCTCGACCCAAGAATCACGATCGTCTAATTTTTGAAGCATTTCCAATGTCTCTGGAGCAGAAAATATCCTTCTAGAAGCCATTTGTAGGATGCCAACAATCTGATTACGTTCTAGAGTGGCGGTTGCTAAGAAACGCTCGCGCGTATACTCAGCCGCGGAAAAAAATATCAATGTAATTAATAGGGCCGTCAAAATAGCGGCTTTGGTAGTTAGAGGTAAAAATACTTAGATCTTTTATTTACTTTATTTTTTTTAAATAGAGACATAGGAATACAAAAGACACAGTTTTAGAAAAAGTCAGGATTCCAGGAAGATAAGAGTTTTAATAAACCAGAGTTATGGCATGTCAAACTTTCAAAACCGTCAAATTGACGGCTCTGGGACTTCTAGTGTTAAATGAAATCCGTTTGTTGAAGAAGGGATGCATCTAAAAGTTGCAGGGCGGTAGCTCTGGAGGACTGGACTCGGACACCCCATCTCAACATGCCCAGGTAAAAAGAGGTACTTCTAAAGCACAGTTTGCAAAGTCACCTTTTACCTTGAGGTCAGAAGAGACGGGCGGATTCTGTCCTTGCTCCGGGTCACAGCTTTAGTCTGGACAGGTGATTTGCACCTGTCTGATACAGGACAGGTGGGACGATGTCTGTCTGCTGTCATGCAGCAGACAACGCTTCAACTCAGAGAGAGAAGGCATATTTAATCCCCTCTTCACTGAGCCGACCTTCACCTAGAACCACAGACACATGAGCCATGCTGGTGATAGAGGTTTAACCGGGAGAATATTTCAAAACATAATCTTTCGTGTGCTATATCTTTACGTCCTCATTTTATGTTCATTTCCTCATTTAGAGACATTTTATTTTTCAGTAATAATGAGCTGCTTTGTCTAGATTTATGCATGCTGCCGTGAAAAGTTAATTATTATTACCAAATTAAATATTTTTTTCTTGTTCGGCATTATTTTTTAAGATTTTGTCTTAAATTTTCACCTCTTCTTCACATTTTTTTCTTAGATGAAAGACGCAAATGTGCCTGAAACTTCGCTGGATTCATCTGAAGCTGAAAAAGGTAAATTAGCTTTTATCTACACGTTATCTAGAAGATTACCCAGCTGGAAAGAGCACACTAATAAAAGACAAATAGGAACAAAAACACATAATCCTGTTTTCTTTCTTTTTTAATTTTTCTTTTTTTCATGTCATTTGCTTTAAGTTTTACCAGCTTGTCTGGTCTGAGGTTCACCATCTGGGGCATGAATGTCGTCCTAATTTTGGGTTTTAATCATTTTCTTCATGTGTTTCATTCTAGAGTTGACCGATTAGACAACAAGCAACTAGAGTGATTTTCAAATCAAGAATTTCGTGCACAAGCTGTAAAATCTTCTGGCTTAATATTGACTGGATATTTGATCACTCTCCAAAATCGGTAGAGTTAATCTAAATCGGTTGTTTTTTTGGATCAGGCCCAGCTTTTAGGCATAATTAATTAACTTTTAATAAAGTTAAAGTCAGGGCTTTCCAGAAGGTTAATGTTAGCCTGCTTTATGTGTTTGGGATCATTGTCCATTGTCAGTTGTTCCCAAGTTTCAACCATCTAGCTGCTTGTTTGAGGTGAAGTTGAGGAATTTGGAGCCGACCAACCCCAAGCTTTAATCGGTTGGTACTGGATTCTTCTGGTCATTGATTGGCTTATCCATGTGGGCAGCTGCAAAGTTCAACCGACCTTCTGGGTGTCCATCATCTCGTTTGGTCCGCTGACTCTCAGCGGACCAAACGTGAAGATGATTTCTGCTGTTCCAGCGTCTTCCAGTTGATAATAGGTCTCAGTCTTGGTTGTGTCTGAACGTCTTAACCAATTAACATTCATCTAAGGGCAACAGTTTGACTGGAAACCGACCAGCTCAGTGAGCTCTATGGATTCTCTGAAGGACCGTGATCCAAATGTCCTGCCAGAATTATCAGAATTATGTCAGAACCTTGCTGATTGGTGCAGATGTTGCTGTTGTTTTTGATTTGTGGGCCATATGGGCAGTCCCCCAGGGTGGCATTAGAGAGGGGTCACAAAAACGGCGGATAAAAAAATGAACTGTCAGTTGCGCCTCAAACAAGTTTTCTACTGCTTTTATCCATGTGCAGTTAGTGGGGAGTTGCCGCACCCTGCTTGCTGCGGGACTGCATCGGATTTCATCCTGCCACTGAATTTTTAGCATTTTGATTGGTTGGTTGGCAGCAGTAGGATATTCATGCCCATGATTGGTATATGTAAACGTCTAACCAGAAATGCTCATATTTTATGCATAATCCTGGATTTAGTTTGGTATTCGACCACAGTTGATTTTATTAAGCTTAAAATATATTTAACTTTACTCGACTGCAGTCATTTTAAGCTATTTAAGTTAATTAACTTCATTTAGTCTGTAATTCCAGTTACATTTAGTTTCAACGTTACTACTATGATGTGGTGCATGTCAAAACGTGATTGTTTTTTATGTTATCTTTAACTTCTGCAGCACGCATATTGACGCTGGAGCAGCAGCTTCTAGAAAAAGAAAATGAGCTGGTTGCCTTACGAGAATCCATCATAGTTGCTACAAAACAAAGCTCAGGAGAAGCATCATCAGTGGAAATAAATCAAAGCCCAGATCGGGATGAGGATGCCATCCCAGCTCCTGCTGAATCCTTGGAAGATACGCAAGATGAAGAGACCACCTTAGTTGCAGAGGACACCTCTGTCATCTCCATTCCTGCTGATAACGAGAGCAGCCCAGAGCTCATCGGCCCCCAGTCTGAGTCTCCTGAAGAATCAAAAGGGACCTCCTCAGATGAGATGGTGACCAGCACTGATTCAGAGGTGGCCCACAGCAGCTGGACCCTCCTGGAAGCCATGAATCAAGACGGAGCTCAGGAGTGGCCCTCTGTCCTGCAGGACGTTGGTCAGTCCTGGGTGGCAACAAGCATAGAGCAGGAAGCCTCCACATTCCAAGCAGAGTCGTCATCCATGGTCATCAGAGAGACGGTCCAGGTTCACCTGACCCAGCAGAGTTCCTCCTCCACCAGTGCAGAAATGTCTCTCTTTGCCCAGGCTTTAGCTGAAGAGCTGCAGAGAAGGTACAGTGAACTTCTGGCTGAGCTGCAGAGGCTTAAAGAGGCAACTGCAGCGTCACAGGAGAGAATCAAGAGTCTCGAAGAGGAAGCACAGTCCCTCACTGTTGCCAAAGAAGAAGCTGAGGCTGAAGCACTCAGGTTGTCCAAGGAACTTGAGTCAACCCTGGAAAACGTCAACATGGTGGAGAAACAGAGAGTCAAAATGCAACTTCTAGAAGAAGAGTTGGAGATTTTAAACAATGAAAATAAAACGAAGGAGCAGAAGATCGAGGCTTTGCAGGCAGACCTCGAAACAACGCAGCAAATTCTGTCTAAGCAGGAAGGCGAGGCTAGTATGCTAAGTGCTCAGGTGGAGGACAGAGAGCTCCTCTCCTCTGAGCTACAGAGGAGGCTTTATGAAATGGAGAACAGCTTGTTGGAATACTCTCAGACATCAGATCTCCACAATGAGTCTTTATCAAAGAAGGACTCTGAGATTCAAGAGCTGCAGCTTCTTCTCACCCAGAAAGAAAAAGAGGTGATTGAGCTTAATGACGGCATGTCCACCAAACTCCTTCAAGCAGAAGAAGAGAAGTTTAAGATGAAAGGGGAAGTAAGTAAAATGATGGAGCAGATAGTAGAGCTGGAGAAGGTCAGAGATGATCGACAGCAAGCGCCTGGTGAAGACGAAGAACTGGCTAGCTTAAGGAAGGAGAAGGGAGAAGTGGAAAGTCAGCTGGCAAACACGAAGAAGAAGCTGCAGGCAGCACTGGTGCAACGCAAGGAGCTCATGAAGAAAGTCAGCGAGTTTGAGAAGAAAGCAAAAAGATTGAATGAAAAAACAGAAGAAACGGAGACAGAAGAAGCTTCTGAAAATCTCTCTCAAATACCTGAGATTCAGAACTTGAAGGCCAAGATCATGAAGCTAGAAGAAGCTTTAAGATCCAAAGAAGAGGAAGTGGAGACCCTTGAGCAGAGACTTGTCCATCAGGATCAAGTCCTCGCTGAGACACTTGCTCTGAATCGAAAGCTAAGTGAAGAAGCTGAAACCACTGAGCCTGAAGCCTCATCTGAAATGACTGTCTTAAAGTCTCAAGTTGCCTCCCTAGAAGCAGAGTGTGAAACGCTCCAGAGGAAGGTTCAGGAAGCCCAAGAGTCCCGCAAAGAAACCATCCGCAAAGCCAAAGAGAAAGACCGGCACCATCGGGAACAGATGAAGCAGCAGAAAGAGGACTACAATGAGCTGATGGAGCGCTTTGAGGTGCAGAGCGGCGAACGGGAGGGTCTTCTGGACAAGCTGAGAGAACTGGAAGAAAAAGTGAGCTCTGATCGAGAAGATCCACATCCAGAAACGACTCAGAAGCCTGCTGCAAATGATTGGGTTCAAGAGGACTGGGTGGACTTTGTTGCATCTGAAACGCATTCATCGAAACCACAAGCAAGCGATCCAGATCCGTGTCCTTCAGAGCCATCTCCTGTCGTATCTTCACAACTGGAGGAATCTCTTAAAGCTCTTAAAGACGAGATCCAAAACGTTCGGCATGTGAACTCTGAGCTAGAGAAGCAGCTCCAGGAAACTCATAACAGCCTGTCGCTCAAGGAGTCTGAGATAATTGAACTGGGTAAAGAGCTGAACGCACTGAGAGAGAAGGAAAACCATATCGATGCTCTCACTGAGGAGATGAGTGAACTTCAAGAAAAGTATCGCCAAGCTGAGGCGTATGCAGAAACCCTGAAGGCAGAGATGGAAGCTGCATCCAGAGCTTCTGCAGAATCCTCCATTAAAACACTTCAAGCTGAAGTGGAAGACTTCAAGCAGTTCCTGGACAACAAGAACCAGGAGATAACGGGGCTCAGTCAGCAGCTGAGTGAGCAGAAGTCCCTCATACACTCAATGCAGGACTCTGTGTCTGAGAAAGATCAGCTGATAAGTTCTTTACAGGAGGAACTGAAGATAGAGCAAGAAAAAACGCACAAGCTGGCTGAGCTTCCAAAAAAACAAGAAGAAGACGGTGAGGCAAAGCTCCAGCAGCTTCAGCGAAAGCTTCAGGCTGCTCTTGTGTCTCGCAAAGAGGCCCTTAAAGAAAACAAGACCCTAAAGGAGCAGCTCACTTCAACTGAGAAGATCGTAGCCGAGCTGCAGCAGAAGATTGATTCAACAGAAGAAGAGCTGGAGAATCTAAGAAGCGAAAGAGCAAGATTGATCGAGGAGGTTGATCGGACGTTACTGGAGAACCAAAGTTTGGGGTCCTCATGTGAGAGCCTGAAGCTTGTAATGGAGGGAATAATCAACGAGAAAGACGCCTGTAAGAAGGAAGTGGAGCTGGCGAAGGAGGAGGCGGCTAGAAGGTGTAGGGAGTGGGAGGAGAAGGTCCAAGGGATGAAGGATGAATATGAGACTCTGCTGAAGTCTTACGAGAATGTGAGCGACGAGGCAGAACGTGTGAGGAGGGTCCTGGAAGCCGCCAGGCAGGAGAGACAGGAGCTGGCAGCTAGGGTGAGAGCTCACGAGGCTGCAAGGCAGGAAGCTGAAAGACGAGTGGAGGAAGCACAGAAAGAGGTGAACTCGGTGAAGGACAAGATGAGAAAGTTCGCAAAGACAAAGCAGCAAAAGATATTGGAGTTGGAGGAGGAGAATGAGAGACTCAGAGAGATGCAGGAAAATTTGGCTTTGAAACAAGATGACCAGGTCATCAAAGCTGAAACTGAGCACCTTCAGGACGAGATGGGAGCTCTGCAAGCTCAACTGGAAGCTGCTGCAGCAGAAAGAGACGCTTTAAGGCAGCAGATTGAAGAGCTGAAGGGACAACTTGCTGACATGGAGGAGAAACACAATAATATGTTAGCAAATCAACTCAGCTCTGCGCCCGTTATAGAGGAGGTTGTCACAGCTCTGCCGTCAGACGCCATCATGACTGCAGCAGAGCCTCAAGATGACCTCGTTGATGCAGAAGAAAAGGAGCCAGTAAAAATGGCGGAGAAGGCTCAAACCTTATTGGAAGAAAAGATAAAGGAGATTGAGGCTCTGAATGCAGAGAGGGAATTTTGGCAAAAACGGGAAGTGGAGCTCCAATCTGAACTGGCCTCTCTTGAACAAGAGCTGCAGGAGAGTAGAAGCAATGAGAACCTTCTTGCTTCCCTAGAGAAGAACCTTCAGGAGAGCAACAAACGAGAAAAACACCTGATTGAAGAAGCTTCAAAGAGGGAAGCCCAGTTCAAAGAACTTCTCGGAAGTCTTGAAACCGAAAAAGACAATCTGGAGGAGCGTCTGATGAACCAGCTGGCCCAGCTCAATGGGAGCTTCGCCACCTACCAGCAGGAGGCAGCGGATCACCGGGAGCGCCTCTCCGAGATGCAGCGGGAGGCGGAGAGGCTGGAGATGGAGAGGGCCGAGCTGGAGGTCGTGGCTCAGAGCGAAAGAGACCGAGCTGCCAGGCTGGAGGAGGACATGAGGCAGGCCCGGAGAGAGAGAGCCGAAGCCGAGGCAGAGTCCGGTAAGCAGAGGGAGCTGGAGCAGCAGCTGAGGTCCGCCCAGAGGGTCAAAGAGGGCAGCCAGAGCCGAGCGAGGCAGCTGGAGGAGCTGCTGAGGGAGAAGCAGCTGGAGGTGCGGCAGCTTCAGAGGGACTCCATCCAATACCAGGAGACGATCAGCGAACTTGGACGAGAAGCTAAAGCCCTAGAGCTAGGCCAGAAGGAGCTCCAACGCAGGCTAGAGCAATCACAGCTGCAGAGCTCCAAAACCTTAGAGGATCTGAGAAGGACTGAAGCAGAGATGGAGAGATGTAAATCCCAACTAGCTGAGGCGCAGAAGGAGGCGAGCGAGGCAGTCTCTGCAAGAACAGCCATCGAACGAAGCATCCAGCAAAGAGAGGCTGCGCTGAAGGCTGAGGCAGAGCAAACTCTGGACTCTGTGAGATTCAGGCTGGGAGCTGAGCTAAAGGAGATGGAGCTCAGACTGGAAGAGGTCTACACGGAGCGGGAGAAGGAGGAGGAAGCTACTCTCCAAGCCAGAGAGATGGCAGAGGCTGCAGAGAGGCGAGCCCAGGAGACCCAAGCTCATCTGGATGAGTCTCTGGCCAGGTTAGCTGCCTTCTCTCGCTGCATGTCCTCCCTGCAAGATGACAGGGACAGAGTTCTGGATGAAGCCCGGCAGTGGGAGACTCGCTTTAAAAAGGCTCTGCAGGGGAAGGAGGCTGAGGTCCGCGAGGCCGAAACACGGGCCAAGGAGCTCGCAGACCAGCTTCAGAAAGAGACGGCACTGAAAGAGGAGCTCGAACAGTCAGTAAACAGGTAAAATTTGTTCTTTTTATTTGTCTTGTTCAAATTTTAGCCGTAAACTCAAAATATGTTTCGTTTCAGATTACAGAAAGAACAAAAAGATTGGCAGCTGAGATTGGAAGAAGAAGAAAAGAAAGTCGCTGAGGACCATGCTCTCCTCGAGCAGGAAAGAGCAAAGCTCGAGGCAACCACAGCTGAGTTGAAATCTGCTCAGAACGAAGCCCGCACTCTTAAAAACGAGCTAGAGAGTCTGGGTCAGAGAGTCCGGGCTCTGGAGGAGGCTGTCGGGAAACTGTCGGCCGAAGTCGAGCAGACCAGAACCGAACTGAGGGAGAGAGAGGCCGAGGAGAGGCGTCTGTGTCTGAATGTGGAGCAGCTGGAGACGGACCTGCGTTCCTCCAAGGTCCTGACGGAGAGCTTACAGACGGAGTTGCACGAGAAGGAAAGGAGGGAAGTGGAGCTGCTGGGGGAAAAAGAGCAAGCTGTGGCACAGGTATATAGATGGTTTCACTCACTCTGACATTCAGTCAGACTAGGAAAGGTTTCAGCTGTATATTCCCTCTTCAAATCTTTTGTTTCTGTGCATAATTTCTCACCAAGGCTGCAGAGGAGGCCCGAAAAGAGGCTGACAGCAGGGCACAAGATGCCGAAAAGGAGCTGGAGCAGAGAAGAGGAGAGGTGAGGGATCTGGAGGAAAAACGTCGGAAAGCAGAGGAGGAGAACAGCAACTGGAAAGCCAGACTGGACTCTTTTACGAAGGCGATGGGCTCTCTGCAGGACGACAGGGACAGAGTGCTCAACATGTACAAGCAGCTGGAGGAGAAACACCTGCAGGTAAGTTAATAGACATGAATCAAGGAGGTTTTGGCAATTTTAGGTTTTAAGCTTGAAGCAGTGGCATGTTTATATGGGCCTTATTGGCAGCAGCTATGGGTGCCATTAGAAAGCAGGGGTTGATTACTCTAATCCTAACAATGGTTTTTCTATTGATCCTTTAGAAAGGTATAATTAATTTTTGAATAAAATGTCAATTAAAAGATCTGTATTGATTTTTGAGAGATACCATTTCCAAGTTGTTGCTTGAAAACGTCTGGGTATGAATAATTTTAGGCTGGGCAGTCCCTGGCAATTTATTTTTCAATAATTGTTCTTTTCTCCCCGAATTCCTAAATAGGCCCATTCATCTCATCCACATTTATAAGCAAAAACCATAATGTTTGTTTGAATTTTATCAGATAAATCGACATAAACTAGTTAATTCTTGTGCAGCATAAGTCTGTGAAGATCCTGCTTTAGTTTCTGTTATAACATCTGTGTTGTCTTCCAGGTGATGTTGGAGAAGGATGGTTTGATCCAAGAGGCTGCAGGGGAGAACAACAGCCTCAAAGAGGAGCTTCGCTCTCTGCTGGTCCAGAGGGATGACATGTATGCAGAACAGGCAAAGCTGTCTGCTCAGCTTCATGGGTACCGAGATGAACTCAACCAAGTTTTAAGCATGAAGGACTCCCAACACAAACAGCTTCTTGCAGCTCAGAGAGAGCGGATAACGTCCTTGGAGAGGGAACGCGAGGAGCTGGAAACTCAGCTAAAGAGCCTGAGCAGAGCCAGAGAGGAAGAGATACGAAAGGTGGAGACCGAGCCTGTTAGTCAAGCCTCAAATGTTAAACCAGCCTCACAGGTGATGGATGCACCTGGTGCTGAAGTCGAGAAGCTGAGGGAGCAGCTGCAGGCAGAGAGAGCCCGGGTGGATGCTTTGGAGGAGCGTCTCCTCACGGAGAGGCAAGAGCATGAGAGCGAGAGCAGAGAGCTAGCGGAGCTACGGTGGGAGGGAGGCGTGATGCGCACAGAGTCGGAGAGCGCTCAGGAAAGGGTGGCAGAGCTGGCCCGAGATCTGCTGATCGTCGAGCAGAGGCTGCTGGAGGAAACAGACACCACAAAGCAGCTGAGAGCGGAGAACCAGGCCTTCGCCAAAGCCATGGCCTCCCTGCAGGAGAGTAGAGATGAGGCGGTGAGCAAGGTCGGGGAGCTGAGCGTCAAACTGGAGGAGATGAGCAAGGCAGGAGGTCAGGCAGCACAGAGCAGCCCTGGAGGCGCAATGGGGGAGGTGTGGGGCCTGAAGAACGCCCTGCAAGCCCTGCAGAACGACAGAGAGAGACTGGTGAGCTGAGAACTGCTAACAGGTCGCTTTTAATTTAGATGAAGAGCAAATCGTCACGGCTTTCCTTCATTCTGTTTATGCACAGCTGGAGCAGCTTAACTCGCAGACAGCCGAGCTAAAGAAGCTGAAGTTGGAGCTGGCTCGACTGGGAGCAGGAGAGCTTATTAAAGTCAGCCAGGAGCTGTTTGAGGAGAAGAAGAAGACTGAAGACATGCTGGGGACCATAACACAGCTGGAGAACGTGGTGGAGATAAGAAAGCAAGAAACAGAATCCCTCAGGTTCCACCTCTCCATGAGATCTTTCTCTATTTGCAAAGCAAAGTGGTAAATTTTGCCTTTTTCATCGATTGACCTTATGTGTGTTTAGGCTGGAGAAGATGGACTGGATGGCTCAGGCAGAGCAGCTGAAGCAGCAGACGCTCGCCACGCTCTCAGGGAAAGACCATCAGCTGCGGCAGCTCACCGCCATGCTGGAAGAAGCTCAGGCTCAGAGGCCCAAACTCAAACAAGAACAACTACAGAGACAAGTAGGCCTTTTTATCATCCACTACTATTACACAGCAGATGAAAATATTTAAAAAATCAGGTCTTTCAATCTGGAAATTTGCGCATTCTTACGGATTCTGGATCTCCAAATGTCCCTGCAGGGCACCGAGGAAGGAGACAGTCCTCCTGGAGCCCCACAGGAGCGAAGCAGCCTGTCTGAAAGCCATTCCTCTAAAGCGGAGGTCACAGAGTTACAGCTGAGGTACTTTATAAACTACATTACCCAGGAAACGTGATAGTGGCATGAAATAACTGATTTTTGTCTTCTGTACATCAGACTAGAAGAAGAGACTCAGCAGAGGCTGGCAGTTGAGGAGCAGCTAATGGCGACACAGGATCGCCTCAAACGGTGAGCTGGGGCGTCTAGAAACAAAAAGACCTGGTCGCAGTGAGTGAACTGTGACAAAACTATAGAAATAATAAACGAAGGGAAAAAACACAAATTAAAGATAAAGAAAGTGATAATAATAAGCCTAATAATTTATAATAATAATTAAAACCTGACTAAGATATTATGATCAATGCATCAATTTATAATTAATAATAACAATATATGAATTATAATCATATATGAATGTAAAATAATATAAATAATCACCAATAATAAATATATTAAATAAAAAATAAATAAAACCCTCATCATTAAAAACATGAAAATGGAATAAAAATGAAAAAAATAACAAAAAATTAACTTATTTCCTCAGACCCAATGGAGAAAAATAAATGTATAAAAATTATAAAATAATCAACTAATAAAAATAATATAAATTACCATCAGTTATTCAGCTTATAGGCAAAATAAACTAGTAAGTGACTGAAGGTGGTACCTGCAGTGCTTTTTGGCCAATACTTGAATAATTCTTCTATTTATAAAGCACGTTGCAGAAATCTGAAGCTGCCCTTCATGTTTATAAACGTTGTAAATGTTCATATTTTAGAATAGTTTTCCTGCCTTTCTCCAGATCCGTTTTTCTTTAAGCCGTTTCCCAGGCATCTTAACTGTGAAGCATTCAGGCATGGAAAACACTCCTAAACTCAAGAATTAAATAAAAATACCCAGAATGAGACAGTTTTATTCTGAAAGAGCTGTTTGTGTTCAGCAGACGATCAGTTCTAGGATGAATAGCATCTCTGAGGTCACTGAGATGTAATAAAACCTTTGGAAGAACTTAAACCTTTTGGGCTACTTAAGTTTTATTTTATTCATTTTACCTTAAAATTACTCTTCGTTTCCCAAAGATTTTTATCTTAATAATTTTGACATAATTTTAAACTCAGCTATAATGTTTTCACAAAAACAAACATTCACAGTTGTCTCTTTCATGTGTTTTTCATCAGTTAAAACATTCATAAATGTGTGCACTCAACAATGAATCACCTGATGTCTGTTTTTATTATTCCCATCAGCCACAGCCAGGCTTCATGGCGCTCTGCAAATGACGAGGATAGCTCTGAGACAGCTGTGTTTATCGAGCCACCGGAGGGAGCCGTCACCCGGGTTAGGCTCCTCTAATGTTCTGAACCACCTCTTCTGTCATGTTAAATGAAGATCCATGAGCTCATCATTTCTCCTAAACTTGTGTTTTACCCTCGCAGACCCGCAGAGGTGGTCCGAGCTTGTTGCGGATGCTCCGAGTGGCCTTCTGCTCCCGCCAGCGCACCCCTTTGCTGCTCGGCCTCTACCTGCTCACTGTGCATGTCCTGCTGCTCCTGTGCCTGGGCGGATTCCTCTGAAGAAACCTTCCAAATAGGAAGGGAGTCAGTCAAAGAAAATAGAAATGTGTCGGTATGACTCATAATGTGACATATAATACTTTAAAAAAAGGGTCCGAAAGGATGCTCTGTACAAACAGTGCACTTTACAGTACTTAATCGTTTAGCCAAAGTATATACCTTTACTTCGGGAGGTGTTTATTTAACTCTATATTCATGGTTGACCTTATGTTGGGAGATTTGGCTTCAAAATCCAAGTAGGACGGATGCAAAGGGACAATTATGTAATATTCCTTACTAAAATAAACAAATAAAGCACCAATCCGGCTACATTATGACCCTCACCTATGGTTATGGAGATAATAAATGAGCTTCCTTTGTAGGGTTGAGCCACCGCTCTTTCACATCAAAAGGGGCTGGCTAAGGTAGCTCTGGCATCTAATCAGGATTCCTGGCAATGCCTGAATTTGGAGGGAATCCCTTCTGGCCCGGGAACGCCTTGGTATGCCCCAATATAAGCTGTGGTAAGGGTATTTTGGGTTTCCCTTGCGGACCTGTCGGCTTGCCATCCTGATCACAGTTGAGCGAAAGATGTTGGATTGATGGATGAAGGAAAAAGCCAGAATCAATCTGTTACATAATGTGCCTTTTAGATTTGAGCTTCAAGTCCCTCAAAATACAAACAAAAGTTATGGGAACCACAAAATTTAGTGTATTTAATGGGATGGACCAACACAACGCAGAGCATAATTGTGAAGTGGAAGGAAAATGATACATGTTGTTTTTTAAAAAACTAAATGTGTGGCACATGTTTTTATTCACAGCCACAGTGTGTTACAGGGACAGCTGCAGGTGTTTGGGGGTGCCTCTACCAGGTTTACCAGTCCCAGTCTCAAGTCTTTTACTGCCGCACGTTTTCTTTACATACATGTAGGCCAAAAACAATTATCTTTTCGTCCAATTTCTTCAACAATGGCTTTCTTCTTGCCTCTCCTACATAAAGGACTGATTTATAGAGCACCACTTACAGTTTCCCTTTCAGCAGCATCTCCCACCCGAGCTATGGATCTCTGCAGCTCCTCCGTAGTTCCCATCAGGCTGCTTCTCTAAATTCTCACCTCATCAGATTAGGTGGACGGACCTGTGAGGCCTTCACTGAACAGCGGGAAATATTTATAGATTACATTACACACAGGTGGAATCTATTAACTGACTGGGTGACTTCTGAGGGGAATTGGTTGCACTAGATTTTCTTTAAGGGTGTCTGAGCAAAAGGGGCTGAATACTAATTAAAGTTCAGATTTTTATTTGTGAAAAGTTGAAAATCGTGTCACGTTTCTTCCACTTTGCAGCTGAAAAAATGTTGCGGCTGTAATGTGGTATAATGCAAAATAATTCAAGGGGTTTGAATACTTTTACAACGGACCTTAAATCACCGTTAAAATCCCGTGAAAGAGTCAAATTTGCTTTGAAAGGTTCTATGCGCTAATATAGCTAGCTATGCTAAGCTAGCTACACTAAACAAACTATGCTAAGCTAGCTATGCTAAGCTAGCTGTGAGAACAGTTGTTTTGAGGAAGCGGGAAACAGTTATTTTTAAATAAAGGACTTTAAGTTGAGGTCATGATGCGAAATTTATCTCCTCCTAACCTCTTTTTATGCATAAAAACAGCATATTGCAATTTCTGATTTTACACATTCCTGTATCGTTTGTTTACATTCCTGATGCAGTTTTTGTTTTCCTCGGTACAGATTTACGTTTCAATGCTGGTCTTAGAGACGATTTTCCCTGTTTGTCCAATAGGATGTTGCTGCATTCCAACAGATGAAGGATGATACTTTTTTTGAACAATATCCCCTACCATTAACTTAGTTTTAATGTAATTACTTGTTATGAAATATCTGTTCAATCACCCTCCATATACATCATCCTTGTCGCGTAACACTGGGCTGCTAAACTACTACTCTGCTGTCACCTTTAAAAATCCACACTCTTCTGTGTTATTTAGTCTTGTAAATACCTGTTCAAAGGGCTGTATATGGAAAATATAAAGTAATTATAATTGTGGTGGTTTGGATCAGGGAACAAATTGGTCCAACGTTAATTTCCTCTGTCGGTTTTTTGTTTACCTCCTCGTTGGGATCATGGTGACTCAGAAAATCTGAACCTTTTTAAAATGTCTATTAACTTAAGAATGAAGTTGGGGTTCAGTCCAACAGAACATTTTTACAGAAAGTACCGGTGTGTGAAACACTACAGTTCCTTTTGTTCATGGCTGGGGGGGCAGATGGTTACTGGGGACACAGGTTTGTGTACAAAGCTTTTAATAAAGGATGTTTTTAAGTGGAAGTGAATGTTTTTTGTTTTCTTTTTTATGTTTATTTTTTCCCATATTTGAACAGGAAAAGTTTTCTAATATTTGAAGCATGGTCCTTTCTTCTCCTCAGGTTTTCTACAGGATTTAGGTCTGGAGGCTGAGGCGCCTAATGAAGGTTGATTTTTGTATCTGGTGAACTATTTGTAGATGTGGTTAATATTTTCAATTATTATCCTGTCCAGCAGGTTTTTTGTTAGTCTCATGGTGTTTTACAGTTTCCATGCCCTCCAACAAGGTTTCCAGGGCCTTCGGAAGAGAAACGAGCCCACAGCATCACAGAGCCTCTACCATACTTAACAGTGGTCATTTGTGTGCAGACGGAGTGTTTCATTGAAAGGCTTAACTATAAAATAAAAAGAAAAGTTCCACTTTAGTCTCATCTCACAACAGCACAAGTTTCTAGTTAAACTCCCAGTTGATTCTAACAAACTCCACACATAAATGTTAATGGTTGTATAATAAAAAAGGCTTTTTCCCGTTGGCATGTATATATTAAGCATATGAGAGAATTAAAAGTTCCAGGACATTGTCATCTATTTAAAGTCAAGTATGAAGTGCTTCTGGTAGATTTATTTTACAGGAATTTTTAGGGTAGCCGATATTTTGACATTTGTGAATTTGTAAAAAAGTTTAGTTTTTTTTTCTCTGAGTAAATGCGTTTTAAATTAAATGATATATTTTTCTTAAACTTCCAGTATAAGATTATTCATGAGAAATAAAAAGGTAATGCAGGGTCTGGATGTAATTTGTTTGAATTGATAATCGGGAGATTTAGTAAATATGGGTTTAGTAAACAAGGAGTAGTAACGCTTTAAGAGTCGCAAAAAAATAAAACAAACATTTTTTAACTTTTTTTTACAGTTTCTAACCACGAATAAGCAATAGCTAAACATTTAAAACTCATTACCCATGCTTCTAAATGTTGTTTAACTCTGCCCCCTGGTGGTCTAACCATTTTACTACAGGTTAAATCACAGCTCATCTGGGCTGCATTTCTGTTGGTGAAAAGGTAAGAACAGCAGCTTCTTTTTAAACAAAAAAATACTATCACTTAGTCTCGAATGTTGTAAGATTTCCGAGGGTGCTTAAATGCACCACGGGTAACAGTTTTAGTTTTCTTAATTTTTAAAGAATAAAATTCATGCAAACCCATTTTAGGTACTGAAACGGCAGCAGATCTTATGTCAGGTGTTGCCGATGTTGTGACAGATAAAAAATAAATCAAAATTTTAGGTTTTTGTTTTTTATTGTTTTTTTGGACACCATTGCGGGTTCCCGTGTGCTGGATGCGCGTTCATGTGACGCCCATCAGGTCGTCTGAACCTGTGAAGACCTTCAGGGAAATATTACTGCTGTAATATCCACCTATAGACATCTAAACTGCGCATCACCTCGAAGGTAAAGTCTTATTTTCTTCTCTTCTGTGCTAAATTACTAAAACTGCAGCCATTTTTTTAATATCATAAATGTTTCCGCCCTTCTTGAGGAAGTAACTCTATAATAAGCCAGTAGGCAGTTAATCCTATTCCATAACTCAACGATTTATACCTTTTAAAGGTTGTTTAAATATGATATAACCGCTTCAAAGTTGTCATGAAACATGTAAAAGTTTAAAAGGTTAATCATAGAAATCTTATGAAGTTTAATTCATTCTCATAAATTGTTACATAAACTTGAGTTTATTCGTATTAGAAGGATTTGCATGACATAATTCTAACTTTTAATATTAATATAATCCTGTTTTTGTATTTTTATGAAGAATCTAATACATAGGCGCAGTAATTGTGAAGAGAAGTGAGGTTTCATGCTGAGCTTAACTTCCTTTTTGTGTCTTTGTGTTTGCACTTTGCTCTATTTTTGTCCTCCAGCAAACTGTCACAAATTGCATTCATGCACAGAAACTGCAGCTTTCATCTACTATCTGATTATTGATCTCATCCTTACTGAGTTGTCTGGGCTGCTGTGTTTTACTCCTCCAGATGTGGAAGTCAGTGGTGGGCCACAATGTGAGTGTGAAGGTGGCTGCAGAGGGGGACGACTGGGAGACAGACCCTGACTTTGAGGTACTGGATATTTCCTGGAGCGTGCATCAGCATTGTGCATGTCTATATTGGGGCTTTTTCTCAGCAAACCTTGTCTGTTGTGTATTAAATGCGTTTCAGAATGATGTATCCGAGCAGGAGCAGAGGTGGGGGGCCAAAACCATCGAGGGCTCTGGGCGCAAAGAACACATCAGGTGAAAACAGAGGGAGCAATCTGTTTTTATTTTTGATGGAAATAATGATTGTCTGGAATAGGAGAATAATTTGCAGGTTCTTAGTGGGTGTTGTGTTGCAACAGGAAGAGGAAGTGAAAGCAGAACTCATGTTGTCAGACAGCTAGTCGCTCCTAATATGGGTAATAACTGATGAGACAGTGTAAGAGATTTAAAATACCCCATACAAGGTTAAAAAGAACATTCAACTAGTTCAATATGAATTGATCAGTGCCAGATTTTCCCTTAATGAAAGATTACCTGGTTGTCGCTATTACTATTATATTCATTCTCCTAAATAATTTTTTAAGCCTTGTTTAAAATCAATTTGTGAAGAAATTAATGAAAAAGGCACAGATTGTCCGATTCTAATAACCGATATTAGTAAACCTCCAACCTGCTGATTCTGATTCTTGGTTATTATAATTTCACAATAGGAACAATAATGCATCTGTATTAAATGACTGTTTTCTTTCCTGATGTCTTGTTGAACTGAACTTTGTCAACATTCACAAGAACATTTTCAATGTACAAAACTTCATAGACTGTAAAGTCGTCTATTATAATGGAACTTCATAGGTTTGGAGCTTGATACTTTATACTAGTAAACTCTAATATCTTTATTTACCTTTTGTCCGATGATCTCAGAAAGCCCGCTTGTTTTAAAACATTTCAGCATAGAGTTAGTTTTACCACATTTTGTGATGTTCCAAACACAAAGATCCATGGTTTTTATTGGGATTTTATGTGATAGACCAACACAAAGAGGTGGAAATTGTGAAGTGGAAGAAAAGTGACAAGTGGTTTTCAAACCAGGAAACTATGACAAGTGTGGCGTCCGTTTCCATCCAGCCCCCTCGACTCTGATACCCCTAAAGAAAATCCAGGGCAACCAATTGCCTAAAAATTAGTAAACAGAGCCCACCTGTGTTTAACTTAATCTCAGTATAAATGCAGCTGTTCAGTGAAGGCCTCAGAGGTTCGTTGGAGAACATTAATGAACAAACAATATCTTAAAGACCAAGGAACACAGCAGACAAGTCTGGGAGACGGTTGTGGAGTAGCTTAAAGCAGGTTATTGAACAATATTCCAAGTTCTCATCACCTAAACTGACAAGGCCAGGGAAGGAGAGCATTAATTAAAGAATCAGCCAAGAGGTCTATGAGGAGCTGCAGAGATCCACGGCTCAGGTAGGATAATCTATGCACAGGACAATTATTAGTTGTGCACTTAACAAACATAACCTTTATGGAAGAGTCGCTAAAACTAAGTCATTAGATGTCCTGGAAAGGGACACTGCAGACATTTTGAAAAGGTGTTCTGGTCAGATACATCCAACATTAAATGTTTTTAATTACTTGGAAAACACCATCACTACTGTTAAACATGGTAGTGGCAGTGGCATGCTGTGGGAGCGCATGACTGAGAAAATGGAGGGAGCCAAACACAGTATGGTTCTGGAAAAATAACTTGTAGAAGCTGCAAAAGACTTCAAAATAGTGGACTAGTTAAAGGCCAGACCTAAATCCAATGGAGAATCTGTCAAGACTTGAAAGTCATTGTTCACAGAAACTCTCCATCCAATCTGACTGAGCTTGAATTGTAATGCAAAGTAAAAATGGATGCAAGTTGTGCAAAGCTGAGACAACCACCAAAGAATGTGCAGCTGCAAAAGGTGGTTCTACAAAGTACTGACTCAGGTGGGTTGAACACAAACGAAGGCCTCACGTTTCATTTTCCTTCCACCCTAAATTTACTCCCTACTTTGACCTGATTGGTCACAAAAAAGTGTGAATACTTTTTCAAGGTCTGAAAGACATTTCAGTTTCCATTCCTTTTATTTTTTCAGTGTTGCTGAGCTCAGAAGCAAGGTCGCTGAGGAGCATGAGCAGGTGAAGCAGAAGGATCAGACTCCCAAAGCATCATACGGATATGGAGGGAAGTTTGGGGTGGAGAAGGACCGGATGGACTCGGTAAACTAGTTTTATTGACCTTTTCCACACATTCCCCGTCTCTGTGCGGTTGTCTGATTCATGTCTTCTGTCCAGGCGGCTGTGGGCCACGACTACGTTTCACAAGTGGAACAGCACTCCTCCCAGAAAGACATGGCGAAGGGATTCGGTGGGAAATTCGGTGTTCAGAAAGACCGCGTTGATAAGGTCAGAACACAAGATCACACCAGTTGAATCTTTACTGTAAATTTTTATGTTTTCTTTTACTCTTATAAATGTCACCAAAACGCCAACTCAGCATAACACCTTCTCTTAACGTGTAGAAACCAGTAGATGAACCATGAACATCTCAGTTTAGGTCAACTAAAATCTTTATCTGTGCAGTCTGCCATGGGCTTCGAATACAAGGGAGAAGTGCAGCAACATACCTCTCAAAAAGGTTGGTCCGCTGTGTTGCTGATAAATAAATGTTTTTTGATCTTCAACGTTTAAACTTTTAATTCTCCATTTTAGATTACTCAAAGGGATTTGGAGGAAAGTACGGAGTGGAGAAGGAAAGGGTGGACAAGGCGGCTTTGGGTTACGACTACAAAGGCGAGACGGAGAAGCATCAGTCCCAGAAAGGTGGGTTTGTCCTCATCAGCAGGAGGGTCCGGTTGATTCTGAGCTTCCAGTGGTTTATTTGAACCGTTCTTCTTTTAAAGGGTGGAATAATGATTCCGTGTACAACTTTAGCACATTTTAAAATCTAGCATTTGGAGTTTGAAGGTAGTGTGATCCACACAAGGTAAAATACAACCATCCAGACTCAAAAATACACATACATCTCAAAAATTTTGAATATTGTGAAAAACTTAAATATTTTTGTCACTGATTTCAGTGATGGTTTCACATATATATTAATTACCCCTCGCAATTTCTCTTACCACACTTTTTCCTTTCACTTAACTTTCCATCAAAGCAGTATTTAACTTTTCCACGACATTCTACTTTTTGGAGCTGTGCTTGTATACAAGCTCGTGCTTTAAGTGCTCTTTAACAACCCAGCAACAAGTTCCTGGTGTAATTCTGGCTGATATTTGAAGGCTTTAGTGTTCTGGCCAAGTTCTGGCTTTGAAGCATAGTATAAGAACATGGAAGTTTGGGCTGAAGCTCAACGGACGTAAGTTTGAAAAAATTTACTTGTTGGAACAGGAAGTTTCAAACGTAGCTCTTGTTCTGAGGTGAAGCTGAAAAATTTGAAGGAAGCGTTGCGCTTGCAGCAAAACAGCCGCACACCATGATGCTGCCACTGCCGTGCTTGTAATTTTTTTTCACTGGTCTTATGTTTGACAGCGTCATCGTGACTCTTCCAAACACAAAAGGCTTCTGGCTCATTTATATGACGTTAAAACAAACAAATCCTAAAAAAACAAAACAAAAATCTGCAATAATCTGGTTGCGTAAGTGTTCACATCTTTAGAGAAATACTTTGTGTGATGCACTTTTTAATCCAATTCAACATTTAGTCTTCCAGGGGGCACAAATAATCTCAGTTATAGTGAATCTGGTGAACCAGAAGTAAAGTTCAGCTGGCCTAGTAAGACTTTCATGACTGTTGCTCGTTTGCATCTTTCAGCTAAAGCCGTAGTTTGCACGGAAGCTATATATGGAACAACTGGGACATTGCTAAAACTCCAGAACTGACAAAAAGCTATGTCAGAACCTGGTCAAGGATGATGCCAGTAATACTAAAGGAGCTGCAGGAGTTTCCAACAAGTATTGGTTCAGTTCAATATTTGTCAACAATCTCCTGTGTTCCCCTTAAGTCTGGACTAAGCAGTTGGACTTACAGATGGAAGCCTTTTCTTCCAAACAAAACATCCAGGTCCGGCTAAATTATCCCCAAACCTCATAGCGGATTGTTTTTCAATTCAATTCAGTTCAATTCAGTTTATTTATATAGCACCAATTCACATTAGATAGATATTTCGAGGAATGTGAAAATTTAAATGGGGCTGGTAATCAGAGGGAACACTTCCTTAAATAATTTGGTTGGGATTGGGTCTAACATACAAGTTGAAGGTTTAGATGAAGCTAATATTTCTGATAACTCAGGAAGCTCCACAGGATCCAAACAGTCCAAACACAGATCAGGTTCTACAGTTACCTCCAATGTTGTCTTACTTGCTGAGGATGAAATAATCATCTTCGGGAGTATGTCAAAGATTTTATTTTTAATAGAAAAGATTTTATTTAGGAAGAATCCCATAAAGTCATGACTGTTGAGAGCTAAGGGAATGGATGGCTCAACAGAGCTATGACTCTGTGTAAGTTTAGCAACTGTACTAAAGAGAAACCTCGGATTATTCTTGTTCTCTTCTATTAATGATGAGAAATAAGCTGTTCTAGCTTGGTGAAGTGTCTTTTTATACAACAGTAGGCTATTTTTCCAGATTAAGTAGGAATCCTCTAGGTGTGTAGAGCGCCATTTTCTCTCCAATTTTCTAACATTGTGCTTTAAAGTACGCAGCTCTGAATTAAACCAGGGAGCTAGCCTCCTATGAATGATTATCTTCTTTTTCAAGGGGGCTGCATTGTCTAATGCACCACGCAATGATGAAGTAACACTATGAACAAGAGAATCAATTTGTGAAGGGGAAGAAACAAAATTATTGCCCTCCACTGGGTTTTTCTGTGATAATGAGGAGATCAAAAGTGGAACAGATTCTTTAAAGGTTGTTACAGCATTGTCTGATAATGATCTACTATAATGAAATTTTCTTTCAGGTGTGGAGTACTCTGTTAAATTAAACTCAAAGGTTGTTAAAAAATGGTCAGACAGGACAGGGTTATGAGAAAATATTGTTATGTCTTTACACTCAATGCCATATGTCAGCACAAGGTCCAGAGAATGAAGACAAACGTGGGTAGGTTTGTTAATGTTTTGAGTAAAGCCAATTGAGTCTAAGATAGCATTTGTGGTAGAATTTTCTTATCAAAGTGAGAGAGAAGTTAACTCATTTAATAGACAAAGGCCGGACTTTATCTTTAAAAGGTTTATTCAAAGGCCAACAGCGTTTGAAGACACTGTTACCGAGCAAGTCAGGTTGAAGAGAGCCCCGAACACAAAGTACAGATCATATTTATAGCAGAATGAGGGTGTTGTCTCAACATCAAAGAGTTTAACCTTATAGCCCCTGGACAGAGATAAGACAACTATGAATGATGAGCTCATCTGCCCCCCCTTAGGAAGTGTTGACCATCAATCTTCAACAAATGACTAGAGGCCATCTGCTCTAAGAAGACAGATCACTAATCAAACACATAGGTCAGAGCAGAAAGGTGAATGAAGTGCACAGCACTTAAGAATTCCCATTACACATTAAAGGCTATATTTAAGCTATCACTTTCAGTGTCAACATGAACGTTAAAATCCCCCACTATAATAACCTTATCTGTATATAACAATAAATCAGATAAAAGGTCTGAAAACTGATCTACAAATTGAGCGTAAGGGCCTGGTGGATGGTACAAAACAACAAACAGAAGTGGTTTTAGTGCTTTGCAATTTGGATGAGGAAAACTAAGGATTAAATATTCAAAAGAGTTGTAGCTATTGATTGGTCTGGGACTAGTCAATAAATCGGACTGAAAGATGGTTGCTACTCCTCCTCCTCGCCCAGTATTTCGAGGAATGTGTAAATTTAAATAATTAGTAGGAGTTGACTCATTTATAGTAACATAATCCTCTTGCTGCAGCCAGGTTTCTGTGAGGCAAAATAAATCAATCTGATTGTCACAAATCAGGTCACTAACTAGCAAAGTCTTTGAAGAGAGAGATCTTATGTTCAGTAAGCCACATTTAATTGTTTTATTTTTCTTTTTAGTCTGAGTTGTGTTTATTTTTATTAGATTTTCCTGATTTCCTCCTTTTAGATAATTTTTTAATCTATTCAATTTTGGCCGTGGGCGAGACACTGTCTTAATAGGGTAATGGGTGGGTAGCAGTACAGAAGCTGCAGAGAGGAGTGTTAAACTACGACCCTGCTTCCTGGTCTGAACCCTGGGTTGTCAGAGGTTTGGAGAACTAATAAATTCGGCCAGATTCCTAGAAAGAAGAGCTGCTCCATCCAAAGTGGTATGGATGCCGTCTCTCCGGATCAGACCAGGTTTTCCCCAAAATGTTTGCCAATTATCAATGTAGCCCACATCGTTTTCTGGACACTACCTAGACAGCCAGCAGTTGAATGACAGCATGCAGCTGAACATGTCATCACTGGTCAGATCGGGGAGGGGACCAGAGAAAATGACGGAGTCCGACATTGTTTTGGCAAACGTACACACCGAAGCAACACTAACTTTGGTGACCTCCGATTGACGTAACCGGGTGTCATTAGCGCCAGCATGAATAACAATCTTACTGTATTTACGCTTATCCTTAGATAAGGTTTTATGGTCTGATGAAACAAACGACTCTGTGCATCACCAACAGAGCATACCCTTAGTGAAATATGGTGGTGGCAGCATCATGCTGTGGGGTTACTTTTCTTTAGATGTTCATGAACAGATCTAACTACCAGCCGGTTTTGACCCAAATCATTTAATAGAGTCTGAGCATACATCCAAATCACAATCTTTGCAAGAAGGAAGGGCAATTATTAAAACATGAAGTTGTGGGATGCTGATGGGCTCCAGCTAAGGACTGGATGATGAATTGAATCAAAAGGTGCTTCAGGAAAGTTTTAATTATTTAAAAGTGGCCATTTTAACAGGGGTCTGTAGACTTTTTTTAGGCAAACTTCTAATCACAACTGTTTATCCATTAAATTTGCATTTGCACCGTGTTTTTCCCAGACTACGCCAAGGGCTTTGGAGGGAAGTACGGCGTGGAGAAAGAAAAGGTGGACAAAGCCGCCATGGGATACGACTATAAAGGAGAAACTGAGAAGCACCAGTCACAGAAAGGTGAATAAGCTCAAAGTTAGCATCATATAAAAGATGATACGAGCGTTTTCTCTAAACCATTTTGTCTCACATTCAGATTACGCAAAAGGATTCGGTGGGAAGTACGGCGTCGAGAAGGAGAAGGTGGACAAAGCAGCTCTGGGATATGACTATAAAGGCGAGACGGATAAACATCAGTCACAAAAAGGTGAGAAAAGGTCTACATAGAATATATTCCTTAAAAATATAACGCTGTTACTTCATTAGGCTAAAGAAACATACTTCTGTTTAGATTACTCCACAGGTTTCGGTGGTCGTTATGGAGTACAGACCGATCGAATGGATAAGGTCAGTGTCAAGGATTAAATTATACCTTATTATGATTTGATCTATTAATGCATAATAAAACCTTCCACTCAACGTTCCATAGATATGCTTGGATACAGCACTCTGTGAACAACCAGCTTCTTTAGCAATGATCTATTGTGGCTTATCCTCCATGTAGAGGGTACAAATGACTGTCTTCTGGACATCACGTCAACAGTCTTCCCTGTGATTGTGTCTCCCACTGACACAGACTGAGGGACCAGTTAGAGGCTCAGGAGATATTTGCAGGTGTTTGGAGTTAATTAGCTGATTAGGGTGCTGACACCATGATTTCCAGTATTTAACTTTCTCACAATATTCCAGTTTTCTGTGACACTGAACTTTGGGGTTTATTCTCTGTAAGCCGTTACCATCAAATTTACAAAATGTGTAATGAATCCATTCAGACAGCTTCAAATTGTAGTTATGCTTAAGAAAGCAGTAATTTTTCTCAACACATTATCAAATATTAAAGGCTGTTTTGCCCAAATCCTTTAAAACTATCTAATTTGAGTGTTGTGATCCTCTAGAGCGCAGCAGACTTCTCAGAAATGGGCTCCCCAACATCTGCTTATGAAAAGACACAACCATTAGAGGCCTGTAAGTTCATCCGTCCTATGTTGTCGTAAGAAATAAAGCAGAAAGGATCACTTATGTTCTGCCTTTATTAAAATTTTTGTCTAATTTCTGCAGCGAGTGCAGGCGCCGGGAAGCTGAAGGCTCGCTTCGAGAGCCTGGCCAAGGCTTCAGATGAAGAAAACAGGAAGAAAGTAGAAGAAGAGAGAGCAAGAAGACAAGCCCGAGAGAGCAGAGAGCGAGAGGAAGCCACACGCAGACAGCAGGTACTGCCATGCTTTCTTGTGAATCTGCATTAAGGTGTGAGGAGCTCTCTGGACAAAAATAAGAGATCTACCATTGTTGATTTGATCCTTTAAGGAGCAAGATAGAAAACAGGAAGTCCATCCTCCACCTGCTCAGGAGGAACTAGAGTACGATATGCCGCCTGCAGAAACCTACCAGAGCATGCCAGAGATAGAAGAAACGCCTGAGCAAGAACCTGAGGTAAGCCTTAGGTGTACCAAATAGCAGTTTTTAAATGTCTGAAGGAGGTGTAACATTTTCTGTTTTTAAATTCAGGGGGATGAATTATACGAGGAGCCTCCAGACCTGCCTCCACGCTCAGAGGATCTCCTCGAACTGCCGAACCCTCCTCTACCGCCGCTGCCCGCAGACGTGGAAGAAGAGGAGGGTGACGGAGAGTACGCCGAACTTGGTGAACCACCTCTTCCTGATCCGACAGGTCTGCCTCTGATCAACGTTCTGATCAAAGCTTGCTCATTCAAAAAGCAGAAATTTTCTCATCAGAACATTTCTGCTTACAGAAGCGTGTGGAGTCTACGAGGAGGTGTCGTCTGGCCAGAAGGCAGTTGCAATTTATGACTATGAAGGAGGTAAGATCCACTCACTACCTTCAGCTCACACCCTTAGAAATGTAGAAGCAAGTTTATGAACAGATAAGGTCAGAGGTTTAAAGACACGCACCATTGAGATGGTGTCAAACCACAGTTTTGGTTGCTTTACGTATTTGACCGTTCTTGAATTTGAAGAGTTCTGTTAAATTGGTTTCCTGGGCGCTGATCTGGCAAGGCTCAGGTTAGGATTTTTGAAAGGTCTTTCCAAAAGCAGAACTGGAACAATTCAATTCAGTTTATTTCTATAGCACCAATTCACAACACGTCGTCTCAAGGCACTTCACAAAAGTCAGGTTCATACATTCCAATTAATCCTAATCATTGAACAGTGCAGTCAGATTCTGTTATTTATTCAAATTAGATAAAAAGTTTTTCTATCTAAGGAAACCCAGCAGATTGCATCCAGTCAGTGACTTGCAGCATTCCCTCCTCCCGGATGAGCATGTAGAGACAGTGGACAGTCACTGGCGATGACTTTGCAGCAATCCCTCATACTGAGCATGCATGTAGCGACAGTGGAGAGGAAAAACTCCCTTTTAACAGGAAGAAATCTCTAGCAGAACCAGAACCAGGCTCAGTGTGAGCGGCCATCTGCCACGACCGACTGGGGGTTAGAGAGAACAGAGCAGAGACACAAAGAGAACAAAGAAGCACTGATCCAGGAGTACTTTCTATGGGAAGGAAAAAGTAAATGTTAATGGATGTAGCTCCTTTAGTCGTTTCACCTAGAAAGAAAGAACAGATAAACTCTGAGCCAGTTTTCAAGGTTAGAGTCTGAAGAGAGCACATAGAGTTAGTCACAGCAAAAGCTCAGTCAATCGCCATGTCTAGGAGAGAGAAAGGGTTAAACACTGAAAGACAGGGCCATGTGGATCATCGGTAGAGGGTGAGCATTAAGTTGTTGCCAGCAGAAGCTCGGACGATTCCCCTCTCCAGAAAGGTGTTACAGGTAGACACAGAGTCAGGCCAGGTGTAGCTTCTAGGAAGAGAAAAGAGAGAGAACAAAGTTAAAAGCTGAAATAACAGCAAATAATGCAAAATTGGAGAGTAGTGTGAGAATGTAGCGAAGAGGGTGAAAGTGGTCATTATGTCCTCCAGCAGCCTTAGCCTATAGCAGCATAACTACACAGAAAGTTTCAGTTCAGATTATTTATTTATATAGCGCTTATTTACAACGTCGTCTCAAGGCACCCCACAAAGGGTCCGGAACAGTGCGGGGCTGCCAGGGAGGCCAGATCAAACCACCAAGTGCCAGGGCCCGCCCACCCCAGAACGGGCCACATGTAGAGGTCCTAAGTAAAATAATAAACTGATAAAGTTTGTCCATCTAGAGCCCATCTAGAGAACACCAAACTATCTCCAAGTTCCAGCTATACGGATTACTGCTGGTAGCAAAATAGTCCCACAGCATGATGCTGCTCCCACCATGCTCCACATTCGTTTTTGCTGCCTACTTGAAACTTACTTGGTCATTGTGAACAAAAAGCTAAGTTTTTGTCTCCAACTTCTCTCCAGAAAGAATTTGGTTTATTCTTGAACATTCCTGAACATGCAACCTAGTTTCCCTTCAATTTAGGGGGACAGTTTGGACCTCTTTTCAGACCTTGGCAAACATGAGACGCATCATTACCGTTGTTTGACCTGTTCCTTTTGGAATATGAAGTTGTTTAGAAATGCATCCTTATATCTTCCTGCTCTCAAAAACTGAATACAGAATTACCGACTTTCATATATTCTTGAATGTTTTCACAGAGGCGGATGACGAGATTTCCTTCAATCCAGATGATGTCATCACCAACGTAGAGATGATTGACGAGGGCTGGTGGAGGGGCCAGTGTCATGGACGCACTGGTCTGTTCCCAGCTGCTTACGTCCAGCTCAGTTAGACAGTTTTGCACACGCTTCCCTTTAAAATCCCAGGTTTATTCAGCTCTCCCAACTACTGTAGCTTTTCTATTTATACAAATCATTTTTTTCTATTAATGCAAAACTTTGGGTGCTTTTTATTGAGGATCTGAAGGGAACATTTTAAATAAAGACAAAGCATTTTTTTAACTGTAGCTTGAAATGTTTATTATTTGACCCATTTCTGCATTTTGAGTTATTCTTTTGAAACAAATTGAAGTTAAACACATCATTCAAACTTGAAGATATTTCTATGCTTCATAAGTTTCAATGCAGCAAAAGGAACAAGAGAAATGACAAGAAGCCATCTTTTATTCAGGGTCATTTATTTCATTTTAAACATAACAGGCCACTGGTGAGTCTTCTGTTAATGAGACCGGTCCTTGGCTCATAAAAAAGCTGCTGTCCCATAAGAAGAAATGCAGAATTTCAGGGTTTTCATGCATCCATGAGTCTTCCAGTGAAGAAGAAATATTAGATACCCAGTCTTTGAAACCAAACGCCTCGATTTGCTTCACCAGGCGATTCCCTTCTTCTTCTTGACCTTGCCCGTTTTCTTCGTCACCCGTATGGCTTTCATTTTCTTGGCCTGCCGCTGGCTCATCCATGCAGGGTACTGTCCATGTTCGTCCAACAGAGTTTTCTTGCTGCGCTTCTTGTCCATGTCCATCTTCCCGTCTGAAACAAAGGAAAAGCAGTCTGAAAGTTTTCAGAATCCCCAAAACTGATTCAACTATCACTGCAAATTAGGTTTACTGGCTGAATTGACAAGCTGGCTGCTGTTTGCAATAAATAAATCATACAAGAACCAACTAAATGGCTCAACATAAACTATTCAACCCCTTTCTTTGGGATCATGTTTGTAGGTCTGGCGTCCAAGCTTTAGCTTCCTCACAGACAGCTTTTCTACCATGATTTCCTGATAGTCGATATAATCCGTTATGTTCTGGGGGAGCAAATCAGCCCCAGAACATAACTGAGCCACCACTATGCTTCACAGTAGGCACGGTGTTCTGTTCAGGGGAAGCTTTATTCTTCTTCCTCCAGAACAGTTTTTAATTTTGCCAATTAACCTAATTTGCAGAGGGGACCTTAATATTCAAAGCTGTTTAGAATCTTGCTTCATGTCTGACACAAACTTTAACTGAAACACAATTCTTTGCCAGTTAATTTAGCCTGAATCTTCCACTCACCACCCTCCTCCTCCTGTTCTGCCATCTCAACATCAGTCTGCTTTGTTATCTTGTCGGCCGGCACCACAGTGGCGATTTCCTGCAGGTCGCTCATATCTGCTTCTCCTTTCTTATCCAGACTCAGAGCCTGTTTGAGTCGAGCCAGCTCCTTGGGGGCATTTTTCTTCCTCTTCTCCGCCCGCATCTTTCGCTTCCATTTGCTCCGAAGACTTTTGGCCATTTTTAGGGTGAGCTGAAAAGAACCCCCCAAAAATTCAAGTGTTGAGCAAAATGTAAAAAATATGGCTACACAATTTTAGTAAAACATGCAATTACGATATTGTTGCAACTCTATCTGTTGCATTTAACGCATACTGTCCTGACTCTTTCCATCAGTCCGAGATATTTGCCTCATAGCTACTATTATTGTTTGTGGATAACTGGCTAAGCAGTAATGCATGGTACTGGGAATTTACAGTAAGCCAAATATTGCATTCAGGCACCTCCTTTGCAGCTGCAGCAGTGCACATGGGTACAACAATGACGACAGACACTCATATTCTGCAGCTTTAATATCAAGTCTTTATTTTATTTTTAAATTTTTGTTCTGTGGTTTTAATTTGGATTTTTGCAACATTTAAAGCTAAAAGTTTGCATATATGGAATGGGACGAATGCTTTTTGGCAACTTTCACTGTAAAATCGGGGGGAAAATATTACTTTACGTATTTATGGCAAGAGCCCAAGGAACCCAAATGGAGCAATTTACATGCAACTCTGCACAAATAAATATTTGAAATAAGTGCTGCCAATGCATCTTTTCTGCTTTAGATGTAGAGCGCACTTAGCAAGCATGGCCCAAACACATCATGCTTATGAGTTAATCTACCCAGTTTGGTAATTTAAAAGTATTAATTTCTAAATACATAGATCTATGATGGCTTAAACAAGTGACTGAATTTACATGTTTTACCACTCTACCCGTAACACCCCCCCCCCCTTTCTAAAAACGTCTAAAAGCGCCCCTGTTTCAAAGCACACAATACTGAACGTACATACGGAGACGGAATGGATAAAATAACATTAATTGATGTAGAACCCATTACACAAACTGTATAATGGGTATATAATGTAAATAAATGAAGTATTAAAGCAAGCTAGCTGCTAGCGTAACAGATTAGCTTGCCGGAAATGGTGAATAAAGCGATAAAAGCTTCGCTATATAAACTAATAAAGTTATATATTAGTAGGTGATTTAGGTCCGTTATAGAAGAAAGATACTTACTCACAGCTAGTTTATTTAACCAACTCAAAATGTTAGCCCTGCGACAGGAACACGTTGCCCTGATCACGTGTACACAACCCGGAAGGAAGCTCCAATGTGATTGGCTGCGTCAGACTAGCTGAAGACGGTGGCACGTGGTTGGCCAGCAAACCCGGAAGTCTCGGACATTTTAGTTTGTAAACAAACGGCTGTGAGTGCGCCAAGGAATCCTCTCGTATTCCTTTATTTAAAGGCGAAGTTTGGTTTAATCCTATAAAAGTGTTTTATTATCTTTGTGCCGTGTTGGTTAGAAGCTAGTTCTGGAGTTATGAGCAGCCTCTCAGAAAGTCCGGTTCGGTTCGGTCGCAGTTTGTTTTCAGCATGCAGTCCTCCTCCGCTGTCCTCCTCTTGCACTTCATCGCAGCTCTTCCACATGTTGGACTCAGCTGCAGAGCTCATGATGGTCCACGGAGACTTCAAGGGGGCTTTTGATACCTGTAACGCAGGTCTGGAGAATCTGAGGCGCCTGGAGCCAGAAGATAACAGGTGAAACACGGAGTCGTTTCCCAGCTCCTCCGGTGTCCCGGATGTTCAGTTTAAAGACGTGTTTTTTTGTTTTGTCTACAGGTGTGCAGAGTTAAAGGCTGGATTCTGCATGCTGGGGGTCCAGGCGCTGGCTGAGCTCAATCTGTGGCGGGGGGTCTTCTCCTGGGTCCTGCAGCACTATGAGCACCAGGAACATCTACCTTCTAAGATCATGCAGCTGTGGTGAGGAGCACTGTGATACGTTTTCACTGTAAGCAGTTGTTAGGAAGTAAATGTAAAATAATTTGGTGCAACATGTGACTTGGGTAGCGCAATAAAGTCGTTCTGCATTTTTATTTACCTGCTTCATTTGCAGTAACATTTTGATTGGTTACTAAAAATCTTTTAAATAATAAAATAAATAGGTGTATTTTGTTATACAAAGTAGACTTATTCAAACCACTACTTGGTTTTTATGCAGATGTTGCTCATCCATCCGTTTGTTTAGGAGGTTTATTGTAGAATGTCACACGTTCCTTTAAATATCCTACGTATAATGTATAAATATAAGTCACTGAAGGAGATAAACGACAAAAGATCCGCTACAACTAATTGAAAACAAATGACTGTCCTAACTTATTTTGAATTAACCAAATTGTCATTTTTCTTCCATGTTTTCAGCATCCTTCTTTATTCCAAGGTGGGGGAGCCTGCTGAGATTCAGGAGGCAGCCCGGGTTTGGTTACACTGCCTGTCAAACATCCGAGCTCCTGGGTTCCGGTCGGTGGCGGAGCTCTATCTGCTGCATGTCCTTGTGCCGCTCGGACATCTGGAGGAAGCGCGGGAGCTCGTTACTAGTGAGGTTTGCAGCGATGCGTTCACAGAGGAGCAGAGACAAACTGCTTTGGATGTCGTGGAAGAAAAAGCACGACAGAATCAAGGAGATCCTATAAATCCTGGAGTCACTTCAGATTCAGAGATTGCAGCACATCCAGCTTCAACTCAAGGTTTTTTACTTCAGCTCAGCCCTTACTTGTATTATTAAACAATCACATAAATAGAAATAACAGCAGCTGATCTTACCAAGTATGTCTTTCAGGTTCTTTACTCCATAAACTTGAAGCCATGCTTAGGTTTTTATACAGAAAATGCTTGAGGACCGGTTCTGGCTCATTCCCTGTACGGAAAGTCTTTCTGGCATCCGTTCTCCTCTACATGCTCCTCTTCCGAATGGATCCAGGTTGGATGAGATGTTTCTGTTCTCTGCAAGTTTAAAAAAGTGATTTGATTTGGAAATAAGCATGTTTGCTGTTTTTTGTTTCCTCCACAGCTTTCTCGTCATCCTTCATGTGGATTTCCAAGCTTCTTCAGCTGATCAAACAGATGTGGAGAGCCATGTTTGCTCCATATTATCAGCCTCTCACGTAGAGGAATACACTGTAAATCACAATTATTGTATATTTAATGAACTGTTTAATCATCAGATTGATCGAACCAAGAAAACACCAGTTCTAAGAGCAATAATTCAGTATTTTTTGTAATTTATAGTTCTGTAAATTAAACGCTTATTGAAGCTAAAATCCTGCTGGAAAGATCAATGTTCTCAATTTATTGGCCGTGTTGCTGTGATGTGAAAAAGTATGTGCCCCCTCACAGATTTCTTTTGATTTTAGCTTTTTATAAATGCATAAAAGTTTGAGATTAACCAGCAAATAAATTTGATAATATTTGTGGTTTAATTTCTCTAGCCACACCCAAGCTTGATTACTGTCAGACCTGCAGAATCAAGAAATCACAAACTGCACCTATCTGATGACACAAAGTAGGCTAAAACATCTCAAACAGTAACATATGTTGTGTTAAATGTTTTAGACAAAAAAAATTATCAAAACTATCTTAAAACTTTGACTTCATGTAGGGAATTGAAAAGAAAACTGTTTAACATAACCTGCTCCACTCATCTTTGCTGAATTATAAAAAATAGAGAAAACAAGAAACCGTGATGAATTCACCTTCTGGCAGTGAACCACAGGAGCAGCAGTCCACAGGCCAGAGTGGCACAGGGAAAAACGAAGGGTACCCAACCCCACCGCCACAGCAGAACTGCCCAGTACCTAGGAGAAGGAACCCCCTGCCCCCCATATCTTGCAGAATTTGCCGGGCAGGCATTGGCAATCCACAGCCTCTGGGAATCAGACCAAGGAGAGGGAGGTCACCAGGGCTCATCTCAGTCCCTACAGCCCCTCCGGCCAAAAATGTTATTGCATCTTTAATAAATAAATTTTCAACTTGACCGTTTTTGCCCTGTGGCAAGATCATCATAGGGGAAACATTTTCCACAGCATTGCACGGTCTATAAAAGAGTAAAATTTTGGAACCTCTACAAAGTCATCCTTCAGTGGCAAAAAAGGCTTTTATCGCGGAGGTGGGAATAAATGCAACGCTTTCCACGTGTAGAGGTAATGAACAGAACATTTAACATGACCAGCGCTGCTCCAGCTGCCCCTGGTCATAATGTTATGCCTGATCGGTGCAGGTTTAAGTTTCGTTTTCAGAGGAAGGGCAGAAAAACGAAAGTAAAGCGGCTGATGCTGATGGGACGGAACAGCAACTCAGCTGATCCGACTCCAACAGAACAACCACAGCTGTCCGGAACCCCTAACCGAACTTTGAGCCGAATAATTCAAGTCTGATCTGATGTCTTTGTTTCCCGGGATTTACTCGACGCTGCGCCTTCATCTGGATCACAGACAGCTCGGTATGTACATTTGAAGTGTCGGAGTAATGCGAGTGTTTATTATAGAAATCAGGAGTGAAGAAAACGAGCAGGAATACTTTATTTAATGCGTCATTTTATTTACATTTGAATATTTTTGTTGTGGAACTTGTTTAATATGTCTTTTAAAGTATAAATAACCTGAAAATACTCCTGCATTTTAATAATTTAACCCAGTGGTCTAAGTTAGTGTTATATAGTGCTGTGAAAAAGTATCTGAGCCCTAACAGATTTAGTTTTTTTCCTGTTTTTTGTCATTAAAAATGTTCAAATCATCAAACAAATTCATTTGATAACAAGCATTGAATCTTTCACATCACCGTGGAGGAGCTTTGACCCACTCTTCTTTGCAGAATAGTTTTTTTGGTAGCTACACTGGAAGGTGTTCCAACACAAACAGCCTGTTTAAAAACATGCCACGTCATCTCAATTATATTTAAGCTCAGACTTTGACTAGTCCTCTTGAAAACCTTCATTTAGGTTTTCTTCAGTCATTTAGAGGTGGAGCTGCTGGTTTGCTATGAATCATTCGCTGGCCCAATTCTTAAGGTTCCAATGCAGTCTGGAAAAGGATTTCAGATTTTTCAGGTCTGGATATGTATGAAAAAAAGGAGATAGGGCATTAAAATATGATAATATATATATATATATATATATTTTATATGTATATATATATATATATAATATATATATATATATAATATATATATATATTTCCAGACTTTATTCTCTGTCCCATTGTTTTAAATATTGTGACATTTCTTCTTTGTATATTTCTGGTTTTCCTTGTGTCTTTCCTTCCTTTCTTGCTACCTGCTTTCTCCTGTCGGTTCTTCCTCGTGTCCTTTCGTCCCTCATGTCCTTCCTCATTCTTTTGAGTACTTTCTTCTATTCTTCCTTGTGTCCTTCCTCTTCCTAGTGTCTTTTCTTTCCTTCCTTCCATCCTACTGTCCTTTCTTCACCGCCTCCTCGCTCGTCTTGTCCTCCTCGTTTCCTTCTCTTCTACCTCACTGACTTCTTTCTTTCTTCATGTAGTTCATGGTGAACTTTAACGTTTTAGAATTTGGGTTCCTCCGGGACCTCCTGGATTAGTCATCAATACATTCTTTTATCAATTTTAGTAGTCCAGACAAGGAAAATCTTAAAATAAAATGTTTGACAAAAAATCCTAACAGAACAAGTAAATCTTTCAGAGGGCATATACTTTACAGCACTATATATCAGTTTTACTTCTTGAATTGCAGAAATAAATGAACATTTTGATGATATCCTAATTTACTGAGGTGCACCATATGAGGATTGATGTTTCAGTGTTGTGTCATTTGATGTTTGCATTGATCTCCATCAGTAATGAGAGGCCTCTGGAACTACTATCTGTCCTGCTGTGTGAACACATTGCTGCAGACCCTCAGTGCTACATGGGAACTATCAGAGATATTAGAAAAGTAAGTAAAGCACAAATAAAAATGGAAAACTTGTTATGAGCACAAATGACAAGTTATTTTATCAGACGCTCCCTATCTAATGTCGCCCCAGGCTACTGCCCATATGGCCCATATCAGAAACCACCTTTGCGTGTATGCGTGTTTCTCTGGTGCTTAGAAGAGAAAATAAATGGGTTTTTGTTTATTTCTCAAGGTGGGAAGCCACAGGTTTGGGAGCAGAAGGTCATAATGTTCCCCTCCAGTTAAAGAGAGTTCTCAAGGCCATGCAGAAAGATCTTCCTCAGCCTGCTCCACATAAAGACTTTCTCCACTGCTTGGACAGAAACTCCATTCGATGTAAGAGACACATCTTTACACAGCAGATGTCTCACTCTGATTACTTCTAACAATGCTTTGTTGCAGTGAAAACGCAGCATGACGCAGATGAGGTTTTCCTCTCCATTCTGAATTTACTGCAGCTGCAGATGAATGATCGCACTCTGGTTGGGCTTTATTCTTAGAAGCTTTCTTTTATTAATCGTTTGGTGCATCATCTATACAGGATTTACTTTTTTTTCTTCCAGGCTCTTGAAATCCAGGGTCTTTACAAGATTTCACTGGAGACGCAACTGCAGTGTTTGGAGTGCAGCACCATTCAGACTCAAAACAGTCATCTACTCAGCCTGCCTTTACATATAAGGGAAGATCAGAACTCTCTGGTGTGTTTTCTTTTGTTGTACACCTCAGTGTTACCGCTGTGCTGCCCAGCTCAAGGGTTCCTGCTCTAACTCTCAACCTTTTTCAGGAAGATTGCATAAACTCCTTCTTCGAGCGACAGGAGCTCAGTGGAATTAACCGCTGTGTTTGTGCACATTGTGGAACCAGAACACGATCCAAACAGGTCAGGATGGGTTTTAGTGCTGTCCAAAGAGAAGTCCTTACATCTTAAACCCACACATTAAAGAAAGAGTTATGTCATTTAAAGTGGGGCTGTGTGGACTAATTATGAGTTGTCAGTGTCTTATCAGTCCTTAATCAGTATTCATTTTAAGTTTTTCTCATAACAAACAGGAGATAATTATAAGTAAACTAGTAATGATGAAAAAGCAAACAAAAAATTTGCTGAATGAAATTAGGCATGATATAGAAAACACAAAAATGTGCAGTTAACAGAAGTGATGATGGTTTGAAGGACTAATGGAAGTCACAAAAGAAGCATAGGTTCTAAAATCATGACACACGTTAAAACTAAAATCACAAATAATAAAAAGACTGATTAAAACTAAATAAATAAAATGGCAGAAAAGTAAAATCTACATTTAGTCAAGACAACTATTATAAAAGATAATTAATCAGCACAATAAAACTAAGTAAATACTGTTGGAATTAGATATTTACATATGGGATGTATAAAGACACTTAACCTTTCTCACTGGTTAATGCACAACATTTGAGTTAAATGAAGGCCCACCTGTAAATGTATTTAAATGCAACACCTCTAAACAAGCTGCTTCCTTCTGTGACATCATAGAAAATCAAAAGAAATCAGACAAAATATCAGATGAGAATTGTGGAGGTCTACGACTCTGGATGATCTTCGGGTTTAATGAAATCTAAAGGGCACCATCCCACACCAGAAGGTCCACCTCTGAATAGCTCAAAAAGAAAACAGATAAAACGAAAGTGTTGTGGTGGCCTAGTCAAAGTCTGAACTTAAATCTGATTGAGATGATGTGGCATGACCTTCAACAGAGTTTAAATGTAAATATTTCCAGTTATTGCAAACACTTGAAGCCAACTGATGCCACAGAGCTACAAAACCAGTTATTAGATGATTACTTTTTCACACCGTGCCAGGTGGATTTATTTTATTATTTTTATTTTCCTTTTAATAGATAAAATCATCATTTAAAAACTGCTTTTTATAGTTTTGATCCAAAATATTGAACTACATGAATTGTTCCTCTTTGAGTTGTTTTAGCCTACTTCATGTTGTCTGAGAACTGTCCTGATGTCAAACACTGAGTACTTCGGACAAACTAAATTGTCCCTCTAAATTTGTTTTTCAGGGTGTCAGGGTCCGCTCTCTGCCTCCCATCTTGTGCATCCAACTGAAACGATTCAGAAACATGTGTGGATACACCAAAAAACTCAACTGTCGAGTCACTTTCCCTGAAACCTTCAACTTCTCTGAGATTAAGAAAGACGCTTTCTCTACAGACTTTACTCAGGTCCTTGATTTTTCAGCTGAGTATCTAGATATTGTGTGGGGCTTTTTATATTAAAAAGTTTGTTTTCTTGCAGAATGACTGCAGGTACACTTTGTATGCTGTGGTCGTGCACTCTGGCTCTGCGAATGGTGGACACTACACTGCCTATGTCCGCCACAGAGTGAGCAAGTGCTGGTACTATGCAGATGACAGCGATGTGTCCCAGGTATGTGTTAATCTGTCTCATTTCAATGAATGTTATATAGCTTTTTTAAAAATAGGCATGTAAATAAGTGTTTTAATCAATAAATCATACATTATAATAATTGTATGCAAGTATTGATCCTAATAAAACCTAATTACATTCTGAGAATGACAAGAAGTTACAATTAAAATGTAGGATTTGGGCATAGTGTGCAAGTCTCTGCTTTCTGGATGGTTTCTCAGGGACCAGTGGCTCACTGAAATCCTTGGTGGTCAGTCCCTTTTCAGACACAGTTCTACTACCTATAATGATTTAATGCTGTTCAAAGTGGAAGAATTTCTTGGAACATTGGAATGAAACATGTTGAAGTTCAGTCGATGTTAATCAAATACAGGTTTTAATTGTTATCCCTATTTTTGACCTTTATTATACTACAAAGACCTAGAAACACAACATCTTTTCCTCCAAACTGAATCTTGATGGTGGCATAGATCAATAAGAAGGACTTTCTGTTGACAAAAACTATATCACACGGGGATTAAAAAACAGTGAAAGATTTTATCTTACTAACTAGATCCAACGCATTTACCTCCTGTAAAAAGCTTTAGACCATGTTTTTCAGCTCAGATCTTAAAAAAAAAGAGTTTTAATTGAGGGATGTGTCTGAAGGGTAATCAATCTCAAAGATATGGAGTAAAAAATAACAAAGAATTGTTTTACTAAATTCTTAATACATATTAAAAACATTTGATATAGGTTTAACATATTTTGCTTTTGCAGTTTTAGAGCTTCTCTAAAAACAGTGTTGTATTATTGCAGAGTTCTGAGCAAATCTGATTAAATCAATATCTGATTTTTTTTTTCTGCAAACTCACAGTCCTCTTGGAAAGAAGTGGAGAAAACCTATGGAGGATGTTCCAGGTAACTCTCTCATGAGGTTTGGTTTGTGTTATGTCCTTAAAATTCATTCATTTATAAGATTAAGGTTCAGTTAACTGCCTTAATGGTAGCCACACAGCAAAAATATTTTAAAAGCTTATAAATAATTTCATAAATTTTAATGCGACTGTTTATAAGCGATTTAAACAGCTGCTTTTCAAACTTCCTGCTGCAGCTAACTGTACTGCAGTGCTAACACTAGCTTGTACATCTATCTGTAACATTAGCTTAAACAGAAACAATAACTGGAGATTTATTTTGGCTGTTTTTTATTTCCATCTTCCTCTAAAACAGTGGTAGCTCTCAAATATTTTTGTTAGCATCTCAGCCTTTTTTAATGGGAAAGCTCTACATTATTTCACCATCTATTTAGCTTTCACCAGCTTTTATGCTAAGCTAAACAATCAGTGTCTTGGCCCCAGTTTCATGTTCCTTCGATCTTAAGGGAATGTTTGGAAAACTATGTTTTCATAAAAACTATATGTGTTCAATGTTTAATACAGACAGCTGTTTGTCTGATTTTACATAATTAACATAATAAAAATCATTTGTGTTCAACAATTTGAGATCTCACATATAAAACTTAAGGCTCTAAATCCTTAGTTCTCGCTGACATCCTGAAGCTTTCATCCTCCTACTTGCAGAAACGGCTTCAACGAATCCTGTTGTCTTATTAGTCTAAAAGTCGCTGTGTTTTTTTGCCAATAAATTTCCTCAAAACAAGGGAAATACGTTTCTTTGGCCAGGTTGCATTTGATAAACATATATTCCAGTTTTTCTGTACCTATAGGAATCACAGTTTGTTGATTGTTTGTGGGATTTCTTTCAGTGGGACAGCATATATGCTAATGTACAGAAGAGATCGAAAAGAAGACGGCCAACAACCGGATCTTTCTGGCTGAAGCGATTAAAGATGAAAGGAAGATAATGCAACATAGGAAATGAGGAATTATTATTTACAAATGAGCTGTAGTATTTATGTTATCTCTGGTGAAAGGATATGTATATACATATATATGTTATATAATTTACCACTTTAATAAGCCTTCCAGCATTGTAGTTTTTACGTGTTATGCAGCAATTTGTGACAAAGGCCAGAAGATGGCGCTCCAGCCTTAAAGTATGCACTGTAATCAAACTCCATGCAGGGGTCTGCAACCTGCGGCTCCGGAGCCACAAGTGGCTCTTTGGACTTTAATAACTTTGGCAAAGGAAAATTATAAAGAACCAACTAATGTTTCTAAATATAGACATAATAATAAATGCAGGTTTTAGCAGTTTTTTCGTGGAGTATTTGCTTTGAATTTTCACAGCAGAGTGACACTAAAAGTAGCAATAATACATTTTTTCATCTATTTCTCTTGTCATTAGGGTGGAAACTGTCCTTTTTGTTATGTTTGCCCACAAATATCAACATGCCATACAATAAAATGTGTCTGTTACTCTTTGTGCAAGAGGTTTATGTTTTTCATTATTTTAAAACCTAAAAATAGAAATGAAATGGTGGTTCTTTAAAAATGTCCTATATTAGATATATGTCAAAAAAAGGGTCTGTTGCATTTGTGGCTATAAATGAGTTTTATGTAGCTGGACTGATGGCAAAAATGGTTCATTGGATTGTAAAGGTAGCAGATCCCTGACCTATAGGGTGGGTTTGAAGGGAATATTAGCAATAAGACTCATTTCTGTGTTTGGTGCTATTGTTTGTTAAGAGTATCTAAGCGTTGTACTTCATTTTTTGAGAATAGCAAATATAAACTTTGATTTGAATTTACATGGTTCATTTTGACTAGTATTTTAGAAATGAGTGGTAATAAAACCCCTAAAAGCTCAAAGTAGTCGCTGATCACCAGGCAGCAAGTGTGGACATCGAGTCTGAGAAACTTAACAGTCAACTTGGCAAACAACATCTACTGGTCATTTCATAAAGTTGCCATATTATACTTTAACAGTTTTCATCTTTTTGTATCTGAGTATTTTTGGGTACAAAAATAAGTCATACCAGCCTGTCTGTTATTGTGCTCTTAGAAATGTTTGCTGCTTTTGATACTCTGGAACACGACATCTCGACATCTTGCTGCCACGATCTGAAAATGACACAGTGGGTCTGGTGTGTGGTGGATTGTTCTTTTTCTACTGCTCCTCTCACTTTTGGGATTCCTCAGGGATCTAAATTGGGTTCTCTGCTCTACATTTTTTATGTGCCGCTCTTGAGTCTTTGATTTCTTTGCGGCTGATATGCTGATCCATGTATCAGTTAAATGTAATAAAAAACCATGTCAAAATTACTTAAAAAAACTTGACTTACACTGAACCTACTGAGCCTTAATGATAAGAAGCTGCTTCTCTGCTTTAGGACCTGGACTACTTTCTGTAATTGAATGTAGGATAAATATCCATCAGTTTGTGGCCTTAACCTTAATCACACCTGAGTTATGCAGCAGGTCAGTGACATTCTGACAAACTGCAGTTATTGCTGCTAAGGGTGGTGCAACCAGTTCAGTTTAGGGTTGGATCACTGTTCCAGTTAAGGCCAGGCTGGTTTGAATCGTTTTACCTTAATTAAGGAAGCAGTCATCAAACTGAATTTTGTATTTTGTCAAGTTACATTATTCCGATATTAAAATATGTGTGATTTGTGAACCAGAAAACATCTGGGGGGGAGAGAGGCTGCTGTGGAGCTAGTCAAAAACAAAAGCACAGCCTCATCTTACCTGCTATTTTTCACACCACTGGATTCAGAGTCTTCATTTGGTCACAACTCCACACCGAAGGTATTGAATTACTACTATTAAGAATTTTAAGGAACTTAAAATTAATTTAATAATTATTACCAAAATAATCATACTTTTAATTATAGTGTTGTGAAAATGTTCATGCCAGGAAAAATGGTTGTTTAAGCAAACATAATTTAAAAGGTTAATTACTAAAAAAATGAAACTCCTCAAGTTTCTGCTTAATAAAGATTATTTCAGCTTTTGTCTTTATTCTGAATTTAAAGATTTAAAGTGTTTGGTAAAAATGTGATTCTTTAGTTTGTTTAAATCACAAAACTCGACTGCCTTTATTTTGTCTTCACACCTCATACACGTTGTAGTTCAAACAAATCTGCAGCTTGTTTCTCTTCTCATAAATACCAGATGCAGTTTTTGCTCAGTGATGTGTTGATGCTGCCAGGATGTTGGCAGGACGCCTGTTTGGAGCAGAACCAGCAGCTCCTCCTCCTGTCCTCCATCTGACCCCATCTCAGATAACAGAAAAAGAGGGATTCCTCCTCCTCATTGTCAACCTCTAGACCCCTGAGGCATGTTAAGCTGAGAAAACTCAAACCAACAACGCTACCAAAACAAAGTCCCACACTTGGTGAGGTTAGTTTGTTTTTGCTACCAGTCTATGGATTCAAACAGTTAAAACAACTTGACCCTTCGCAAAAATGTAATTCCTTCCTAGTTAAATCGAGAAATAACTTATTAGCCACATTTCTAGTTGAATGTCACTAACAATACCCAGCAGAGATCACTGCCCAACCCGTAGAATCACGAAATAAGTTCTATAGAACGCAGCCCCAGACCGTCACAATGAGTCTAGTCAAAGTCTGGATTTAAATCCAGTTAGATTTCTGAGGCATGACCTTAAACAAGCCGTTAATAAAACAATTCTGCAAAGAAGAAAGGGGAAAATAACTTTTTCAAACAGGCCCTGGTTGATTTGAATGGCTGTTTTTTCTTTTAAAAAAAACAACACAATTTTAAAACTGCATTTTGTGTTCACTCATCTTTATCTGAAAATAAAATACGTTAAAAAATCTCAAACATTTCAGTGTGACAAAAAGCAAAAACAGATGTGTTGAACCATAACTAGTTTATAATTAATATAGTTTATTAAATACAAACTAAAAGGAAATGAAGAAAAAAAGCTGGCTCCGTAATGCTTTTATTTTGAAGGACCAACCCGGAACAGCTCCTCTTCGCTCCGGTCATCTTGACCTTCCGCTTCGTTCGCATGCAGCGTTTCTCAGATGGGGGCAGGAGGTACAGCTGCCGACTTTACGCCCAGAAATGTAAGTTTTTAAGGTTTTATTCGACTGAAGTTGGAAAGAAAACACTTAATTTTGTGGAGGCGTTTTAGACGCACGTAGCGCTCAGAAAAAGCCGCCACCGGTAAAAAAAAAAATGTTGCCTTCAAAGTTTGCAGGAGTTTGTAACTTTATTATGATCTTTCGTAAAATAAAAAAGCAAAATAACTTTTTTAAGGAATACTGTGGTTGAAACCGCTGTAAATTTACTGATACAGAAGCTATTTCCTTTTTGATGTATTTATTTTTGCGAGTTTTATCATCCAACCTGTTGCGCACAGCTGAACAAATAATCGATTAGGATTAAATTAACATAAAGTGAGATCATTTGTGTTGAGCCTGATCTGATTTCAAAAAGTAAACAACTAACAATTCAAATCTTTCTATTCTATTTTTTAATTTTTATTTAATGTAAACAAGATATTACGAATCCCAAACTGTATTTTAATTCATCTATATTCAGTGTAGAACAACCCGGAACTGATTTGGCTAATTAAAAATTGTGTCCTTTCAGTTGTAACTGATCTAAAATGGTTCGGACAAGGAAAACAACATTAAAACGTTTTTCCCCACAAATGTTCAATAAATAAATTTTAAGATAACAATTAAGTGGATGATTATCAATTATTTGTCCCCTTTTCTACCTTTTACCAAATTAAACAGAAATATGACAAAACAAATGTTTTTAATCTAATCTATATTGAGTATAAAGTGGTCTAGTCCAATTTTGAGTAGTTTGGGCAAAGTGGGTTTTGACTGATCTGAAGAAAGGCCTTAATTGGCTTCATTTTAGTTTATTAGAGTTTACATTACAAAGCTTTTTTTAAATAAACTTTAAGCGCATTATTCTATTTAACCATTATTTTACCAGGAAGTGCTTTAAGATAAAATCTCTTTTTTGAGTGTGCGGGCGTACAGCACAACAGAATAAATAACCCCCCCCCCCCCCCCCCCCCCCCCCCCCCCCCCCCCAAAAAAAAAAAAAAAAAAGAATAGAGCTTACAATTCAGACGTTTCCTAATTTTAGGATAATCCACTCTTCATTTGACAGATGCAGGTTTTCTAGATGCTTAGCAGGAGCAGACCTGACAGAGTCTAGAATCCCAGGAAAGTGTTAAAATTGCCCTTTAACCCACTGACAATCTCAGGTTAAATTCAGTTTTCCGCTCATCTTCACCTTTACCAGTCAATCATCTCCAGGTGCTGCTTTCAGAGTCTTTTGTCAGCGTTTTAACTTCGCTAACAGTCCTGTTTGCCTTCTTATTTATCATGCATTTTTTGACTGATGAAATATTTGCATTTAGTTTGTAAAGATGGTTAAAAATGTGAACTTTTTGGCGTTTATTATTTTCTACACACTAAAATAAAGTTGCAGCCTGATTCCTCCTTCAACTGTGTCTAGTCAAAGGTCACTTCAGCATGCGTGACACTCATCATCATTGTTTGATATTGTCCGACGCAGTTATTTCACAAGTTTAATTCATTTTTCACAGCTTTAAACACAGTTTGATATTTCTGTGAAGTATAATTTTAAATAGACTGGGACTTTATTTATACAGCACCGATTCACGACAGGCAGATTACAAGACAAACAGGTCCAGTTCAGTCAAAATTTAGATGAAGTTAGTCTGTTTCCTTCTAATCTGATTGTATTGGCCATTTACTCCCACCTACATTCAATCATTCACTCTGCAGCAACCCCTCCTCTTGAGGAAGCATGAGGCGAAAGTGGAATAGAACCACTTGCTTTTAACAGGAAGAAACCACCAGTATAAACCAGACGATATAGGCTGCTGGTGTCTGAGAGAAGCTATATGGAAACACTGAGCCAGAAGTTCTTTCAATGGAGAAGAAAAACAGAGATTACACAGAATTAATGGCAGCAATAGCTCCATCAATTACTCTGTCTGGGATAAATTACACTCCAGAACACAAAAACTGGGCAAGGAGTACTTTCTATGGGGGGGAAACAGGGAGAGTACAAAAAGGTGTTTGCAGCAGTGGCACATTCCTCAAAAGAAGAGCAGCCCAACACAGAGCCAGGTGTACCTTCTACAGAAAGGAAAAACATGCAGAGCATTGTATAACACTGAGTCTTGACCAGTTTGTGTTTTCCTCCCGCTCTTGGTCAGGTTGTGGAGAAGATCTTTGGTAGCAGCACTGCTGGCTGTGGCTGTAGGAGTTTACCTTCTGCCGTCTCCCATAGACCCCAAACCGCACATGTAGGTGTTGACGCGTTCATGTTCAGTTCAGTTTCCTCAAAGATTGTTGATTTGTGTTGCTAATCATATGTTTGCTCAGTCTGAAGGGGCCTCCACCGGCCCTTGAAGGGCCACTGGCTGTTAACACCCGACTGCAGAGGGGCCGCAGGTTGTTCGCTGGAAAACTACATGGACCAGAATCCTTTACTGCTGATGGAAACAGTGAGTCTTTTCCCTTCTGAAATTCATATACTTCATATATCAGACACTTAAATGTATTTGAGCCATGATATTCTGTATTTGTGTGCATCTTTGCAAGCGTATCTTGAAACGGTTCATTTTAATGCGTCTGTAAACATCTTAGTTTGGACGAGCGCGTCCTACTCAGGGCAAGCTGTAGAAGCAGAGGTCAATGGGACCCCTTCCTTCCCCTTTTATGCTTATACACGTCTTCTGATTTGCCAGTTGTTTTTTTTTGATCACAACTATTTATTTAGCTGCAATACCTGGTTTTTGCCACTAAATGTCACTGCTTCCCAATCAGTTTACCTTTAATTTGATCTTGAGGGCACAGTTGAGTTTTTGCATTAAGAACCTGAAGTAAAAATTTTTATTTCCTGTTCCAGGTAACGTGTACACAGGAACAGTCGACGGGAAGCTGTGGAGAATCGGTCCTGATGACAGCCTCGTCCTCATCGCACACATGGGACAGGATCTACCGGAATGTGGTGCGGATACTTTACGTCAGGGATGACGGATCCTTCCTTGTGTTAAATGAGTTCAATTCAGTTTTCTTTATATAGCGCCAATTCACAACACATGTCGTCTTAAGGCACTTCACAAAAGTCAGGTTCATACATTCCAATTAGTCCTAACCATTGAACAGTGCAGCCAGATTCAGTTTTATTCAAATTGGATAAAAAATTTTTCTGTCTAAGGAAACCCAGCAGATTGCATCCAGTCAGTGACTTGCAGCATTCACTCCTCCTGGATGAGCATGTAGAGACAGTGGACAGTTGCTGGTGTTGACTTTGCAGCAATCCCTCATACTGAGCATGCATGTAGCGACAGTGGAGAGGAAAAACTCCCTTTTAACAGGAAGAAACCTCCAGCAGAACCAGGCTCAGTGTGAGCAGCCATCTGCCACGACCGACTGGGGGTTAGAGAGAACAGAGCAGAGACACAAAGAGAACAAAGAAGCACTGATCCAGGAGTACTTTCTATGGGAAGGAAAAGGTAAATGTTAATGGATGTAGCTCCTTTAGTCGTTTCACCTAGAAAGAAAGAACAGATAAACTCTGAGCCAGTTTTCAATGTTAGAGTCTGAAAGAGAGCACATAGAGTTAGTTACAGTAAAAGCTCAGTCAGTAGCTATGTCTAGGAGAGAGAAAGGGCTAAACACTGAAAGACAGGGCCATGTGGATCATCGGTAGAGGGTGAGCATTAAGTTGTTGCCAGCAGAAGCTTGGACGATTCCCCTCTCCAGAAGGTGTTACAGGTAGACACAGAGTCAGGCCAGGTGTAGCTTCTAGGAAGAGAAAAGAGAGAGAACAAAGTTAAAAGCTGAAAAAACAGCAAATAATACAAAATTGAAGAGTAGTGTGAGAATGTAGCGAAGAGGGTGAAAGTGGTCATTATGTCCTCCAGCAGCCTAAGCCTATAGACAGTCTGTCTATATGGAATAGTCAGGGTACTTCTAAGTATATTACTAGGTACTTTTACAAACCCTGCCTTGTACTTTACAGGACTTACAAGGGTACTCTTCTGAAACTTACAGGTTACGTTCCTAGGACTTGTAGGGCTCTGTGTCCTGGTTCCTTGTATGGATCTTAAAGGCTATATTTTCTGGTTCTTTACAAGAACTTACAGCTTGCTCCCTTAAACTGAAAGGGTACTTTCATGTACTTTTATAGGACTTACATGTCACTCCTCTGGAAAGTACAGGGTACATTTCTGAAACTTATAGGCTTCTTTCCTGAAACTTTTAAGGGTACTTTTGGGACTGGGGTGTTGTCTAAGTTTAATTCTAACCTGATATTTTAAGGAACAGGTTACGTACTTGGAACGTAAAGGTTACTTTCAAGGAACCTGAGTTGTATCTGTATTGTAATTGGTCCCTTTTATGTTTTCTTTTTGCTTTCTGTGATCCATGTTCAGGCTCAAATAGTGGCAGCTGCTAACACCCCCCCGAACCCTTAAACCAGGAAAGAAAACTGTTAGCAAAACATGGGCTTTATTATCTCGCTGCTAATAAAAAAAAAACATAACTGCTTTTATTTGGCTTTTTATTTTCTGAAGTATTTTTACACATCGTTGCCAAGTAGTATGAGATCAGTAAATTATTTTACTGCTTTAGTTTCTTTCCACTGTTGTAAATGATTTTTATAAATGAAATGTTTGAAGCATGCAGAAAGTTAAAATAGTTTAAATTACTTTAAACCACCAAAATGTGTGTTGCATGATTTCAGGCAGCAGCACAGACTATGAACCAGTCTGTGGTCGTCCTCATGGCGTTCGTCTGGACCGTCACGGTCAGCTGATCGTTGCCGACTCTTACTTTGGTCTTTACAGCGTCGACCCTAAAACAGGAGAGAAAACCCTGCTGGTGGCCAGCTCTGATGGTATAGTTCATTTTTATAAATGGAGATGAATGAGGAGAACCTCACTAAGCCATCTGGACTCAGGATCTCCTATTCTGCTATCAGGAGCTGCTGGTGTTCCCTTTGCCTTCCTGAACGGCGTCGAGATCTCCTCCCAGACTGGGATCATCTATTTCACCGACTCATCCAGCCGCTGGGGGCGCAGACACGTCAAACTGGAGGTGAGTCGGTGGTTTTTATGATCTGAACAGTTAAAACACCAAGAAGCCAGAGTTGCACAAGGCTAGAAGTTCATGCTGCTCCTGGAGGATTAGATAAAAGCCTAACTGCTGCTGGCTTCATTCAGGCTTTTTAGCATAGCTTAGTAACCAAAGTCCTTGAATTTACAAGAGGACACTCTGGACTATTTCTGTCCATCCTGCAGAAACAACAAAAAGCGTTGGGTTTGTGGAGAATGGATGAAGAGGCTGCAGGATGCACGATTTAGCTGTAAACATCCATGAATCCGTCCATCCACCCACATACATGCTGGAAATTTGAGTGTACAAAAAATGGATTTTTTTTATGGAACATGTTCAGGAGCCTCTGAAATCCAGAGTCAAGAACAACACCAGATCCATCCTCCCTGAAGTTAGCAAAAACAGACTCATGATTCAGAATAAAAGCATGACTGATATCTCCCAAAAATACTGCTTGGAAATTTACATATTTCATGGAAAAAGTTATATTTCTATTAACTAATGATGCAGAAGCTGCTAACAAAACGAAGAAGTGTGCTTTAACTTTGCTTTGTTAAGTTTAGTTATGCTGTACATTATCTGTTTTTTAATATTTCAACGGTTGCTTTTATGGTCCAAAATGTGGTTGAATCTAGCAAAAACTGATTGGATGAAGCTGCTGTGTTCGATGCTTCAGGTGATCGAGTTGAACAGCCTCGGCCGTCTTCTCTCCTACGATCCTGGAAGTAAAAACGTGACGGTGCTCCTGGACTCGCTCTACATGCCCAACGGCATCGCGCTGTCGCCTGATGAAAACTTCCTGCTGCTGGCTGAGACGAGCATTGGTTGCATACTAAGGTACAGATAAGTATTTACACCCGTGTGAACTCGCATGTTGTAACATAACAAACTCCAATGTGTTTCATTGGTATTTTTTATCATAAACCAGCACAAAGTGGACCATAATTGAAGAGGAAAACAATACATGGGTATAAATATTTTTTTTAAATGAAATTCTGCCAAATGCAGGATGCCCCTCCATTGAGTCGTCACCTTAATGTGGTGGAGGGTTTGTTTTCACCCGATGATCCTGAGGGCTACGTTGTCCGGAGCTTCAGGTCCTGGTAGTCAGCACAAATTGGCCTCCGGGAAGCGGTAGGATAAAAAGAGATTCATGGATCCTGATGACATGACACCACAGAAAAAAGCAAACCTTGGCTGGATTTGGGAGACCGGATCACCTTCCTGGAGCCAGGAGGTGCCAATTACAAAGTCACATATAGGGGACACACTATTGGAGTAGCAGACCAGGTTGATGGTCCCTTTTTTTAAGAAAGGGGACTGGAGAGAGCGCTCCAAGTATCGAGAAATAACATTTTTCCCCCTCCTTTTGAAAAGTTTACTCTGGGGTGTTGGAGAGGAGGCTCAGGCTGATCGCTCCTCCTGGATCTGAGGTTCAACGATGTGGCTTTCGTCCTGGCCGTGAAACAGCGGACTAGATCTTTACCCTTGTGGAGTTGCTGAGGGGGTCATGGGAGTATGCTCCTTTGGTCTACATGTGTTTTGATCTGGAGAAGTCCTGCAACCATGTTCCTCAAGGTATTTCGTGGGGGGTTCTGCAGAAGTATGGGGTGTCTGGTGGCATTTAAGAGTTATCCAGTCCTCTGTGCCCAAACCAAGAGCTGTGTCCACATTCTCGGCACCAAGTCAGGTCTGTTCCCTGTGATCGTTGGACTCTGCCAGGGCTGCCCCTCGTAACTGATCCTGTTTGCGGTGTTCATGGACAGGATCTTAAGGCATAGTCATGGTGAGGGGGTTGTATTTGGCAACCTCAGGAAGTCATGTTTGCTTTTCGCACAATGTGTGGTTCTGTTGGCTTATTTTGGCCATGACCTCCAGTGTGCACTGGAGCGGTTTATTACAAGAAATAAAGGTTTGAAATAATTTAACTCCGTGGGTAATGAAACTATATAATATGGTTTTCATTTTCTAAAACCAGTGACAAAAAATATTGAAGTTTTATATGACTATTTCATGATATTCAGATTTTTTGAGCTGTATGTTAAGGGTCATCCTGTCAAAAAGTGAATCTTCACCCACCACCGTCTCCTCAGGTACTGGCTGAAGGGCCCGAAGGCCGGCACCAAGGAGGTCATACTGGACAACATGATCGGTTATCCTGACAACATCCGCCTTAGCGACCATGGAACTTTCCTGGTTGGCATGACGACGACGCGATTTCAGAAGTTCCTGCCACCCTTCCTGGACTTGATCGCTCCGTACCCGGCGGTGAAACGCTTCCTGGCCAAGGTCTAGTGATTTTTCTATTGAAACCTAAACATCACTCATGTTTTATTCTGATATTTGTCGAACAATGTACGGTGGCCAACAGGTGCAAACACGCTGCAAACACAAAAAACCAATGCTACTGAAAAATGCTGCAATTCCAAAAACAGCAAGTTAGAAAAAGCTACTTGCTCAACAAAAACGGAAGTGCACCAGACCACTAGAGGGGGTCGACTAGACATGAAGGAACATGATGTTCCACAAGTTTCATCTGGGACATCCGTTAATGCCTTTACTGAGGCTCTGGTCTGATATGAGTTGGTGGTCGACTCCCCCTAGTGGTCTGGTGGACTTCCTTTTTGAGGAGCAAGTTTACAGCATTTTTCCTTTTGCTTCTATTTTCTGTGATTGCAGTGTTTTGGAGTTTGCATCATTCTTGTGTTTGTAGCTGCACGTTTGATATTTTGCCCAATTTAAAATTGGAATCACAGATTACAGCTGTAGTTTAGCTCATTAACTATAATTTACACAGTTTAGAAAAGTCTGGTTTGATTTCAGTATTTCCCAGCTCTGGATAAGTATGGAAAAAGAAAATAAGAGTATAGAAAAATATTTTAGTTCTTTGTCCTTTTATTTTTCCCTTCTCACTTCCTAGAGTCCTTCCTTGTACTCTTATGTCTTTCGCTCCTTTTTTTTTCTTGCTTCCTTGTGTCCTTCAGACTTTGAGTCCTACCTCCATTTCTTTCATATCACCTTCTTTCTTTCTTCTCTCCCATCATTCCTTTCTTTCATCCTACCTCACTGTTTCTTGTGTCTTTACTGTTCTGTCTCCATTTCTTCCTTCCTCTTCCTGTGCCCTAATGCATATTTTCCCCTTGCTTCCTTCTGTCCTCCCATGCTAAGGTCATACTTCAATTTCTTTCATATGTCCTTATTTCTTTTCTTCCTTGATTCCTCTCTTCCGCCCTTTTTTCTTTTGTTCTTTTCTCCTTTACTTTGTTTCCTTAAGACCACCACCTTCTCTCACTACTTACTTCCTTCCTGTCTTTTTCCAGTTTTTTATATTTATATCTGTTCACTGTAGAAATGCTATAAATTCGTGGTGAACTTTTGTTTTTTAAAATGAACTTAAAGAACTCTGCAATGTTCAGTCTGGAGTTCTTGCCTTAAAATGTGAAGGACCCCAGTATAAACTGGTGATATTCTGGATCATGTTGGTGCAGGTGGTTCCTCTGAGCTGGTACAACCTCCTGCTGCCACGTTATGGTCTGGTCCTGGAGCTGGGATTGGACGGACAAATCATAGGAACACTTCACGACCCCCAGGGTCGCCTAACGTGGGCCGTCAGCGATGTCTTCCAGCACCAAGGCAGAACCTATCTGGGCAGCACGGACTTACCGTTCCTGCCTATCCCCGGAGGTCTTTGGGGGTGCTTTGACGGCCTGCAGGTTTTGTTTAAACAGAGAAAAAGGTCTCCTTTTTACATTTTTAAAGGGTTTCCTTTAGGAGGGTTTTACACCTAGGGAACATCCAATTTTTTTGGTTTTGGGTACAGAAAGCTGGAAATGTTCCCATAAAAAAATAAAACTTGACCCTTTTTAAAACAGCTTCAAATAGTTTAAAAAACTGAATTTCAACAGAAATTTCCCCCAGGAGCCCAAACAAAAAATTTAAAACAAATTAAAAAGTGAGAAGTTCTTTATTTGGACAAAAGGGAAAAATACATTAAATCTCTTCTGACATTTCAAAGTGCATCTTTAATTTTAAACAAAGTGATCAGCTAGAAGAAAAAAACAGTTTACTTGTTAACTATAGTCAGGAATAACATCAGTAGCAGCTGGAAAATTGTTTCTGGATATAATTTATAGGTTTCCTCCATTTAAAATATAGCAGCGTTTTTTCCCAAAATTTAAAAAAGGGCAGAAAGCAGGGAAATTTTTTTTTCACAATTTGAATATTCTTTTAAAAAGTTAATAAAAAAAAAAAACAAAAGGGAAAAATTCCCTTAGTTTAAATCATGTCCCTGATCCAACTTTTAATATAAATTAAAAAAAAAAATACATTTGGCACTTTGTGTAAAGTTAAAACTTTTTCTAATTTAAATTTTTTTTTTGGCCCCAAAAGTCAAATTTTTTGGGCTGGGTTTTTTTTAAAAACAGGATTCTGTGGGAAAAGGTTAAACCAAAGGTTTTTTAATGAGGGGCCCGAATCTTTTAAAAATAGGAGCTTTAAATTTGGGGTCCGGGTTTCCCCCTTCACAGCTGGGTCTTGGGCCCCCTGTTGGAAAGTTTGTGACCCTGATTCTGCTGCAGCCACTAATTGTTCAGTTTGGCTTCTTTTAAATCTTACGTCGGGGCTTGTTTCAATTTCAAATGCCCTTTATACCCTGATCCTTAATCATTGGGGGACAGTCCTTTTTTTGCATTGGGGGTGAGTGACATAGCAGGATATACCTTAAATTTATTTATTAATTTCAAAGGATTATTTCCCCCTTTTTGTGGGGCCCCTCTACTTGATCTTTTACCCTTTGGTGAAACAAAAAAGCTTTTTGGTAACAAACCCCATGCCCAGGGCTCCTTTTAACTCCCCTTTGTTTGGACTTTTCCCCAAGGGTATAACTGCTCTTCCCAAATTTTTACAGAAGCCCATCTTCACCTAGTTCAATGCCACAGTTTCTGTTGTTCCCGTGGGTTTTTTTCTATAATTTTATTTTATTTTTTAGGCCGCTGTTTTAGGGGACCCCTTATCCTTTCGGGGATCAAAAAATAAAAAAGCATTGCAGGAATTTGGGTAAGGGCTTTCTAGGGCAACTCTTAGATACACACCTGAATCACCTCTTCAGTATGCAGTGAAGTTCTGCACAGGTGTGTTGAATTAGGGACAAAAGTCGCAGGCCCTTGAGGCCTGGAGTAGCACACCCCTGTTCTAGGGCATATTAAAAGGGTATAGTTTAGGGTTCTTATGTAGGAGTTAATGTCTAACCTGCAGCAGATTAATTTGCTAACCTAGTCTCCAAGGTGACTGCTACTGGTTTAAAAAGAAAATTTGATCTTAAGAAATGTAATATGTGACGGTCATGTTTGCATTAGACCGAAGAAACCGAGGAACCTGGGGCTACAGTCTGAATAGACCGTTTTTCTAGGTTAGGCACTGGAATTAAGTCAGAGCAAAACTGTTACAATTAACTTTCTACTACTGCCTGTGGGTAAACCAGACACTCAGATATGGGACAAACGGTTCAATAAAGATGGATTCCACAGACGTGCAAAACTGTGCTGATAAAGAGACATGATTTGAATTCATTTTTTTTCTCAGAGAAAAATTAAACCCAAATTGATCCCCTTCTCCACCAGCCCCGGAGGGGTTTAAAACAAGGCATTGGCCCCCGCAGGAAAAGACCTTCCCTTTTTTCCCTCATCCTTTTGTTTTTTTCTTCTGTCCGACTTTGCCGGGGCCTCCCCTGTGGGCTTTGAACAGCTGCCCCCGGGGGGTTAAATCAAAACCCCCGAGGGGAAAAAAAAAAAAGCACTGATTTTTGAATGCTGGATGGCTGTTATTTGCAGTAACTACTGTTGTAATGATTTCAAATATGTTGAATTTTTTTTGGTGCTGTGCCTAAACATGGTTTATTGATGCTTATTCTGTAGGGTAGGATCCTGGTAGTGTTGCCTGTAAAAATGAGAGCATTAAAATAAAAAAAAGGGTTTATCTCTTAACGGTTAAAGTACCATTTTTAAATTTTTTTAGAGTTAAAAAAACTGATCCTGTCACATTTTTTGCCAGCGGGTTTTGACTTTCCTGGCCGTGTTTTTTAGAACAAAGTAAATTTACCCCTGTTTTTTAAAAAAGCTGTACCCCAGACTCCCGTGTATTTAAAAAAAAAGAAATAAAAAAAACAAAAAGTAAATTTTGTTTGGGGTATTGTATGTCTTTTCCAAAAAAACCCTGTTCTAAGTTTTAAAATTTTTTATTCTATTAAATTAAATTTTTTTTTTTTTACTATGGGCCTTTAAAAAAAATATATTCTTTTTACTATTTTGGGCAAAAAAAGCGATATCATAGCATGTGACCTTAAAAAACATAGACATACTATGTGGTTCTTAAAAAAAAGTATAAAAAAAACTATGTTTAACTAAAAACAATATTTTCCCATATATTTGGGCTTAAAAAAATCATACATTTCCATTTTTCTAAAAAAAGTCATACTGTAATTTGGCCTTAAAAAAATTAAAATACCCATACATTTGGGCTGAAAACGGGCATACCCATTTTATGTTTAACTTAAAAAAAAATTTTACCCATACTATTAAGGGGGCTAAAAAAAATCCAAAATGTACTATGTGGCCCTTAAAAAAATTTTTAAAAACCTATAACTTTTTTGGTCTGAAAAAGTCAAACTATATATGTGACCCCCTTTAAAAAAGTCCCTACTATACTATTTGGGCCCTAAAAAAACGTCAACATTTCATGTGGCCCCCAAAAAACTTAAAACTATACTTGTGGCCTTTAAAAAAAAAAATACTATCTATTTTGGGGTTTTTAAAAACCCCCACAATTTTCTATATATTGGGCCCTTTAAAAAAAATATACTGTACTATTTGGGGGCTGAAAACGTCCCTACTATTTCTATGTTTGGGCCTCAAAAAACTTCATAAATGTACCCCCGTGGCCCTTAAAAACTATAAACTTTACTTGTGACCTTAAAAACGTCATCCCATACTATGGACCTTAAAAAACGTTCCCTTTTTTAAAACTATTTGGGGCCCCCAAAAAAGTCCCTAAATTTTATCTATTTTGGGCAAAAATTCATTAAAAATAGTATGTGGCCCTTTAAAACAAAAAATACATTTTAAATATTTTGGGCCCAAAAACGTCATAATATTGGGGGTATTTTGACTTTAAAAACGTCATACTATAGTATGTGGCCTAAAAACTTTCATACTATACTATTTGGCCTTAAAAACTATATACTATACTATTTGGGTCTAAAAATGTCATACTATAGTATGTGGCCCTTAAAACGTCATACTTTATAGTATGTGGCCTTAAAAACGTCATACTATACTATTTGGTCTAAAAACGTAATACTATAGTATGTGACTTTAAAAACGTCATACTATATACTATGTGGCCCTAAAAACGTAATACTATAGTATGTGACCTTAAAAACAATATACTATACTATTTGGTCTAAAAACGTCATACTATAGTATGTGGCCTTAAAAACAATATACTATACTATTTGGCCTAAAAACGTCATACTATACTATGTGACCTTAAAAACGTCATACTATACTATGTGAACTTAAAAACAATATACTATACTATTAGGTCTAAAAACATCATACTATACCATTTGGTCTAAAAACGTCATACTGTACTATGTGGCCTTAAAAACTATATACTATACTATGTGGCCTTAAAAACGTGATACTATACTATTTGGTCTAAAACGTGACACTATACTATTTGGCCCTAAAAATGTCATACTATAGTATGTGGCCTTAAAAACAATATACTCTACTATTTGGTCTAAAACCCATACTATACTATGTGGCCCTAAAACTTTCATACTTATTTTTGGGCCTTAAAAAATTATACTATACTTTTGGGTTAAAAAATGTCATACTTTAATATGTGGCCCTTAAAAAAGTCATACTATACTATTTGGTCTAAAAAACTCATACTTTTACTATGTGGTCTTAAAAACTTATACTATACTATTTGGCCCAAAACGTCATACTATAGTATGTGACCTAAAAAAAATCTACTATAGATGTGGCCTTAAAAAACAAAATACTCTACTATTTGGTCAAAAACATCATACTATAGTATGTGGCCCTTTAAAAACAATATACTCTACTATTTTGGTCTAAAACCCCCCATACTATAGTATTAGCCTTAAAAACAATATACTCTACTATTTTGGGCAAAAAAAAAAATACTATACTATTTGGCCCAAAAACGTCATACTATAGTATGTGACCTTAAAAAAGTCCACTATAGTATGTGGCCTTAAAAAACAATATACTCTACTATTTGGTCTAAAAACATCATACTACATTATGTGGCCCTTTAAAAAAATCATACTATACTTTGGGCAAAAACTTCATATATACTATTTGGTCTAAAAACGTCATACTATAGTATGTGGCTAAAAACTTTCATAATATACTATTTGGGCCCTTTAAAAACAATAACCCTATATTTTGGTCTAAAAAAGCTACTATACTATGTGGCCCAAAAAACTTCATACTATAAAATTTTGGCTAAAAAATTTCATACTATACTATTTGGCCTTAAAAAATATTTTTTTTTTAACTATACTTTTGGGTCTAAAAATGCTTACTATAGTATGTGGCCCCCCTTAAAAACGTCAACTTTATACTATGTGGGCCCTTAAAAAAATCTACTATACTATTTGGTCTAAAAACGTAATACTATAGTATGTGACTTTAAAAACGTCATACTATAACAGTGCCCTAAAAACGTAAACATAGATGTGACCTTTAAAAAAAATATACTATACTATTTGGTCTAAAAAAAATCATACTATACTATTTGGGCTAAAAAACGCATACTATAGTATGGACCTTAAAAACAATATACTATACTATTTTGGGTTAAAAAAGTCATAAATACTTTTGGCCTTTTAAAAACTATTCTCTAATTTTGGTCTAAAAACGTCATACTATACTATGTGGCCTCAAAAAACTTCATACTATACTATGTGGCCTTAAAAACAATATACTCTACTATTTGGTCTAAAAACATCATACTATACCATTTGGTCTAAAAACGTCATACTGTACTATGTGGCCTTAAAAACTATATACTATACTATGTGGCCTTAAAAACAATATACTCTACTATTTGGTCTGAAAACGTCATACTATACTATGTGGCCTCAAAAAACTTCATACTGTACTATGTGGCCTTAAAAACTATATACTATACTATGTGACCTTAAAAACGTCATACTATACTATGTGACCTTAAAAACGTCATACTATACTATTTGGCCCTAAAAACTTCATACTATAGTATGTGGCCTTAAAAACAATATACTCTACTATTTGGTCTAAAAACGTCATACTATACTATGTGGCCCAAAAAACTTCATACTATACTATTGGCCTTAAAAACTACATACTATACTATTTGGTCTAAAAACTTCATACTATACTATGTGGCCTTAAAAACTACATACTATACTATGTGGCCTTAAAAACAATATACTCTACTATTTGGTCTGAAAACGTCATACTATACTATGTGGCCTCAAAAAACTTCATACTGTACTATGTGGCCTTAAAAACTATATACTATACTATGTGACCTTAAAAACGTCATACTATACTATTTGGCCCTAAAAACGTAATACTCTACTATTTGGTCTAAAAACTTCATACTACAGTATGTGGCCTTAAAAACAATATACTATACTATTTGGTCTAAAAACGTCATACTATACTATGTGGCCTCAAAAAACTTCATACTATACTATGTGGCCTTAAAAAAACATATATAAATATTTTTGGTCTAAAAAAATCATACTATACTATGTGGCCTTAAAAATATATACTATACTATTTGGCCTAAAAACTTACTTATAGTATGTGGCCTTAAAAAAAAAAAAAAAATAATCCTTGACTATTTGGTCTAAAAAAAATCATACTATACTATTTTTTAAAAACGTCATACTATAGTATGTGGGCCCTTTAAAAAAAATATACTCTACTATTTGGTCTAAAAAACGTCATATATAAGTGGGCCCCAAAAAAAATTCATCTATATTGTGGGCCAAAAAATACATACTATACTATTTTTGGGCTAAAAACTTCATACTATACTATGGGCCTAAAAAAATTTTAACTATACTATTTGGCCTTAAAAAACTATATACTATACTATTTGGGTCTTAAAAAGTCATACTATAGTATTTGGCCCCTTAAAACGTCATATTTTTTTAGTTGGCCTTAAAAACGTCATACTATACTATTTTGGGTTAAAAAAGTAATACTATAGATGTGACTTAAAAACGTCATACTTAACTATTGGCCCCAAAACGTAATACTATAGTATGTGACCTTAAAAACATATACTATACTATTTTGGGCTAAAAAAAGTCATACTATAGTATGTGGCCTTAAAAACATATCTATACTACTTGCCTAAAAAGGAATAATATACTATGGACCTTAAAAACGCATATATTACTATGTGACCCTTAAAAACGTCATACTATACTATTTGGCCTAAAAAAAGTCATACTATAGATGTGACCTTAAAAACGTCCTCTTTTATGTGGCCTTAAAAAAAATTACTCACTATTTTTGGTTAAAAAGGTCCTACCTTGATGTGGCCTTAAAAACAAAACCCTTCTTTTGGTCTAAAAAAATCATACTATACTATTTGGCCTAAAAACGTCATACTATAGTATGGGCCTAAAAAAAATTTCTATATACTATTTGGCCTTTAAAAACTATATACTATACTATTTGGGGGCTAAAAAAAGTCATACTATAGAGGAGCCTTAAAAACAATATACTCTACTATTTGGTCTAAAAACATCATACTATAGTATGTGGCCTTAAAAACATCATACTATACTATTTGTCTAAAAACTTCAACTATATTTTTTCTAAAAACGTCATACTATAGTATGTGGCTAAAAAAATTTCAACTATACTATTTGGCTAAAAACGTCATACTATAGTATGTGACCCAAAAAACTCCTACTATAGTATGTGGCCTTAAAAACAATATACTCTACTATTTGGTTTTAAAAAAGTCCTACTATAGTATGTGGCCTTAAAAAAAAAATACTCTACTATTTTGGTCTAAAAAAACATTTATATACTATTTGGCCCAAAACGTCATACTATAGTATGTGGGCCCAAAACTTTCATACTATACTATTTGGCCTTAAAAACTATATACTATACTATTTTGGGTCTAAAAAATTCATACTATAGTTTTGTAGCCTTAAAAACATATACTCTACTATTTGGTCTAAAAAACTTCATACTATAGTATGTGGCCTTAAAAACAAATACTCTACTATTTGGTCTAAAAACATCTATACAGTATGTGGGCCCTTAAAAAACAATACTATACTATTTGGGCTAAAAACTTCATACTATAATTTTTGGGCCCTTAAAAAAAATATACTCTACTATTTGGTCTAAAAAAGTCATACTATAATTGTGGCCCCAAAAACTTCATACTATACTATGTGGCCCTTAAAAAATACATACTATACTATTTGGTCTAAAAAAATTCATACTATACTATGTGGCCTTAAAAACTACTACTATACTATTGGCCTTAAAAACAATTTTATCTACTATTGGTCTAAAAAGTCATACTATAGTATGTAGCCTTAAAAAAAATATACTTACTATTTGGTCTAAAAACATCATATAACTATTTGCCTAAAAAACGTCATACTATACTATGTGACCTTAAAAACGTCCTACTATAGTATGTGGCCTTAAAAACAATATACTCTACTATTTGGTCTAAAAACATCATACTACAGTATGTGGCCTTAAAAACATCATACTATACTATTTGGTCTAAAAACTTCATACTATACTATTTGGTCTAAAAACGTCATACTATAGTATGTGGCCTAAAAACTTTCATACTATACTATTTGGCCTTAAAAACAATATACTCTACTATTTGGTCTAAAAACGTCATACTATACTATGTGGCCTCAAAAAACTTCATACTATACTATGTGGCCTTAAAAACTACATACTATACTATTTGGTCTAAAAACTTCATACTATACTATGTGGCCTTAAAAACTACATACTATACTATGTGGCCTTAAAAAACGATACTCTACTATTTTGGGCTGAAAAAAAGTCATACTATACTATGTGGCCTCAAAAAACTTCATACTGTACTATGTGGCCTTAAAAACGAAATACTATACTATTTGACCTTAAAAACGTCATACTATACTATGTGACCTTAAAAACGTCATACTATACTATGTGAACTTAAAAACAATATACTATACTATTAGGTCTAAAAACATCATACTATACCATTTGGTCTAAAAACGTCATACTGTACTATGTGGCCTTAAAAACTATATACTATACTATGTGGCCTTAAAAACGTGATACTATACTATTTGGTCTAAAACGTGATACTATACTATTTGGCCCCCAAAAAAGATACTATACTATTTGGTCTAAAAAAACTTTCATACTATAGTATGTGGCCTTAAAAACAATATACTATACTATTTGGCCTAAAAAACGTAATACTATAGTATGGGACCTTAAAAACGTCATACTATACTATGTGACCTTAAAAACGTCATACTATACTATTTGGCCTAAAAAAATAAAGCTCTACTATTTGGTCTAAAAACTTCATAACAGTATGTGGCCTTAAAAAACAATATACTATACTATTTGGTCTAAAAACTCATACTATACTATGTGGCCTCAAAAAAAACTTCATAATACTGTGGCCCTTAAAACTACATACTATAGTATTTGGCCTAAAAAACGTTCCCTACTATAGTATGTGGCCTTAAAAACAATTTAACTCTACTATTTTTGGTCAAAAAACATCATACTATACTATTTGGCCTAAAAAGTCATACTATAGTATGTCCTAAAAAATTTCATACTATACTATTTTGGCCTTTTAAAAAAATACTATACTATTTGGGTCTAAAAAAGTCATACTATAGTATGTGGCCCTTAAAACGTCATACTTTATAGTATGTGGCCTTAAAAACGTCATACTATACTATTTGGTCTAAAAACGTAATACTATAGTATGTGACTTTAAAAACGTCATACTATATACTATGTGGCCCTAAAAACGTAATACTATAGTATTGGGCCTTAAAAAAAAATAACTATACTATTTTGGGCTAAAAAAAAATATATATACTATTTGGTCTAAAAAGTCATACTATAGTATGTGACCTTAAAAACAATATACTATACTATTTGGTCTAAAAACGTCATACTATACTATGTGGCCTTAAAAACTATATACTCTACTATTTGGTCTAAAAACGTCATACTATACTATGTGGCCTCAAAAAAACCCCATAA